>CM031569.1:11740374-12137597 GCA_018467065.1 Ephestia elutella
TGTGGAAAACGCTTCGTCACAGGTAGGCTCGTATTTTCTATCCGGCATTTAATCCCGGATTTTGTTAAACCATGGCTTTCCACGCTGTACTAAAATTCACAAAATTGTGCGCTGTATATCTCTGCAGGTATAACATCCGGGTTACTATTCTACGTAGGATTTTAATGGAACCAATATTCCTTGGATTAAAAATATCATACTTGTTTTTTACTTATTTAGTTACTGTATGTTATTACTGTTTCTCTTATTTAAAAACGTGTTCAACTCAAAATAAATTTTATTTTCCCAGAAAAAACATTTATTATTGTTTTGTACACAACGCGACGCGCCGGGCTATTTCCATGAAACAAAACGTTTCAGCGAAATGCTCTTCTAACATTACCATCAAAATTAATAGACCACTCTGAAAATTAAAGTAATGCCCTATAAAAATATTCACACAACAAGTTAGGGGTCCCAATAGGGTCATTAGTTCTCATCGCTTTTACGGAACTCGTTACCGCTATAATTTGGTCCTTGGTCCAGCAGCGTATAATGCGCGGCCTAAAACGTTGCCGACATAACCTTACATTAAATTCTCCCAGAGGCTCTACTATATTTGTACAATTATTCCCAAAAGGGAACCCTTCGTCGTGTAGCCCACAATTACCTCCCATTTTGCTAGAGGCGTTCCGCTCTGAAAATAAAATAAAATTGAGGAGGAAAATAAAATATCGAGTGAACCGTTCCAATTACCACGTATCTGCACTGTTAAGGCTTTATTCACATGCAGCTGTCATCCCGACGTATATTTCGCACAGCAATTAAAACGTTGGCGCGCGTATATGATGCGCTATATGACTCGCGTAAAATACAACCAAATTTAAAAGCCAAGTTGTACAACACACTAAATCCGACGTAATAGCACTTGTGTCCGTCTGGTAACATAAACTTTACATTAATACCTATTTTAATTGACTAAATTATTCTCCATGGCTAGCTTTGTTTAAGGCGGTGGAAAGTCCACGTCTCGCAAGCATAAAAATTATATACTGGTCACCGATGCACATAGTCAATTTCCCAGCTGCCCAGCTCCAGTTCTGCGTGTATCAACTTTCTCTAACCTTTCTGACCCAAGTACACTAATCCGGTAGTTGAAGAGAGTCCTTGGGAAGACAGAATCGTATCGTGGGCGCTTTCCGCATCGTAGACCTTTTCACGTATATTGAGCATCGGTATTTTAGATCTTCAGGGTCAGAAGCTATCCAGCAGCGTGTCCCAGTATTGATACAGTGCCGAGGTGCTCCAAGGTTCTTCAAGGGCGGATTTTAGAAAAGCTTCGGCGATATGACATCTCCTTGGCGTACCCCTTTTATGAAAGCACCCTATCTGTATAGACACGCTGTGATCCTTTCGTTTTTTAGCATCTGAACGTATCTCTCCCCAAGTCGAAGTTGCGGCACGTATTCTAGCTATCGACACGGCCCAGTGCTCCATCAACATTTTGTCTAAATCGTTTCAGTGGTTGATGTACCTACCTAAGTACTCACTCGATCAGCTATAGATATTTTTTTACAATTGCCGTTTGATAGAACCTGCCTTTATATAAGTTACATGTGGTAGGTACCTACTTATTTTATGTATGGCAAACAGCACATCCCACTTGCAGTTCCATAACAACGCTATGCCCCTGACATAAGGAAGGCGGTAAAAAGTCCAAACTGTATAGTGTTTTCCATTTTATATGCTTATTAGGCAAACTACTCATAAAAAAGTAACAAACTTCTAAAAAGTGATTGTGGTATTATTTTACCTTTCAGCATTTAGCAGGAAGTTTAAAAAATGACATAGTTGGTGTAATAACAGTTGAATTAAGGTACATCCGTAATAAACACAGCAATACATGCTCGTGACTCGTCCATTATGATAGTTAACTGTGAGTAATATGTAATAATACAGAGCGCTATATAACTACGTCACGAATGAAACGTAGGTACACAACGAGCAGACACAGCGCGAGAGGCGTCTCGATCCGCGTCCGCGACCAGACTGAGCGGCGCACATCGTGTCGTGACGCTCCTGCGTCTTAGGTACCGATGACCACTTAACGGCCGTGTAAACGCGCTTGTCTGTGTGCGTGCGTCAAATCGGGCCATTTGTATGGAGTTGCTCTACTGCTTTATCTGTCTATTGTGATATAGCCTCAACTTAAAGCAATACTCCGGGTTAAGATGAAAAATATGGCAGAAGGAACGTGGAATAGGTACTAATATTATCTTACTAAACAATTCTCCGGTGTGAGATTTTATCCACATATATTTGATAGGTATCTTGTTAAGTATGAGATCCATTCTCTTTAGACTAGTTGAAATCAAAAATATATTACAAAAATTTATAATGGATCTTTCATCAGCTAAGGCAATTTAATTTGTAAATAAATAAAGTACTTTACGTATTTTTTTATTTTCTATATGTTGTTTTGTTATGTTTTTGTATTACCTATGCAGCAAAATTCAATTTATCCAATAAAAACCATTAAAATATTTAAGTATAACAAAAACTTTGGTTAAAAATATAAAAAAAATAAACAACCCTCGTTACAATATCTGATGAAACCATTGGGGTTTATCGAGATTCGTTTGGGATGCCAAGCGATCTTATTTGCATACAGACGACATTGCAACTTGATTATGCAAAAATTATGTGGTATTTAGAGAGTGCTCTCAATTTAGCCACATTTTGTGCGTCTACTAATGAGATGAGTATGTATTATAACAAACTACATAAATACAGATACAAAATCACGTCTTTAACCCTTACAGGGCAGACAGAGCTAAGAGTCGTGAGGGTCGAAGTCAAGCTTAGCTGATATAAACATGTTTTCCCTTTTTAATATTTAGAGATGATAGCGTTGTGCAAATATGTATAATTTTTTAATGAAATGTCATCGAGATATTATGTAGTAGGTACGTAGTACTTAGTTGTATTTCGACGTGAAATGTCATTTTAATTGATGACAGTATTTTCTGACATATACTTTTGTTTAGGTTATATAAGTATCTAAACGTTAAGTTTTCTTTAAACGTTAAGTTGACTTCATTTTTTTTAACTAGTCTATACGAGTAGGTATATAAATAACATTTTAAAGTATATACCTATTATCTAATCTTTATTTTTGCATAATCGGACAATTCGAGCATTATAATGAATAGTAAATCACCCACTTGGAAAATGAAGAAAGTTATTCTTTTTATACTGAATAATGAGGTTATACTGTATTTAAATAATTCTTGAATAAAGTGGAGGGTTCTGTGGTCGGATCTACGACAAAATTATTCAAATGGAGTAAGGTACTCGCCGGGAAAGCGGTATTAAATACGGTTCTGGTACATTGACGTTTTTTCCGAACCCTCATTTCCTTTTCAGGAATGAGCCTGTTTCTAATTATCATTAATTAGACTACGTACTTTCTAGATTAAATCTCGTTCTTTTTTGTTCAGGATTACAAGGATTAACTTAGCATTTTGATTAAAAAAAGTAAGTTAAATTGTGTACCTAATTCATTAGATTTAGCTTCATAGCCTATTTATTTATCAAATTTATATATTATCTTGTATTTTCAGTAAAATAGTATCTTGTAGTATTTGGGCTCTAAGCTGTAGTAAATTTAAGTTATATCGTGGAACTCACATCTGTTTAGATCATTCTCTCGAGCTTAAAACTAATGTAGTCTGCGGTTTGACTGAAAGCCGTTTATTTGAGGTGTTCAAGAAGCACCTCCTTTACTGCTACCCTGGTCTCAAGAATTTCTTCCCGACCAACCTGCATGGCCGTACTAAAACTCGAGTGCAGTGCATTTTTAAAAGGGAACGCCCCAGGCCGTTGTCCGGACTTTTCATTATTTTAAATATTCAGAAGTGCAGTGTGCAAGCTCAACTCCCGAGTGACGACCGAGGTGTTCTCCGGTGAGTATGCTTTTACCTTTACTTTCTAACAATATCCTTTTACCCCAACGCGCAAAAATAAATTCTATAAAAAACAGGACAGGAACGAAAATCGCCTGATGTCGTATCACATGTGGAGCGGCTAATTACGCGTGTGGAAAACGCTTCGTCACAGGTAGGCTCGTATTTTCATCCGGCATTTAATCCCGGATTTTGTTAAACCATGGCTTTCCACGCTGTACTAAAATTCACAAAATTGTGCGCTGTATATCTCTGCAGGTATAACATCCGGGTTACTATTCTACGTAGGATTTAATGGAACCAATATTCCTTGGATTAAAATATCATACTTGTTTTTTACTTATTTAGTTACTGTATGTTATTACTGTTTCTCTTATTTAAAAACGTGTTCAACTCAAAATAAATTTTATTTTCCCAGAAAAAACATTTATTATTGTTTTGTACACAACGCGACGCGCCGGGCTATTTCCATGAAACAAAACGTTTCAGCGAAATGCTCTTCTAACATTACCATCAAAATTAATAGACCACTCTGAAAATTAAAGTAATGCCCTATAAAAATATTCACACAACAAGTTAGGGGTCCCAATAGGGTCATTAGTTCTCATCGCTTTTACGGAACTCGTTACCGCTATAATTTGGTCCTTGGTCCAGCAGCGTATAATGCGCGGCCTAAAACGTTGCCGACATAACCTTACATTAAATTCTCCCAGAGGCTCTACTATATTTGTACAATTATTCCCAAAAGGGAACCCTTCGTCGTGTAGCCCACAATTACCTCCCATTTTGCTAGAGGCGTTCCGCTCTGAAAATAAAATAAAATTGAGGAGGAAAATAAAATATCGAGTGAACCGTTCCAATTACCACGTATCTGCACTGTTAAGGCTTTATTCACATGCAGCTGTCATCCCGACGTATATTTCGCACAGCAATTAAAACGTTGGCGCGCGTATATGATGCGCTATATGACTCGCGTAAAATACAACCAAATTTAAAAGCCAAGTTGTACAACACACTAAATCCGACGTAATAGCACTTGTGTCCGTCTGGTAACATAAACTTTACATTAATACCTATTTTAATTGACTAAATTATTTACAATGTTGCAGTACAGTCGCTCACATTTATTGGGTGTGCAAAGATTTTCTTATATTTAGAATTGCGATATCTCAAAGAATTTCAAAGTAAGCTCACTGAGTATATCACAAGTTTTTCTTTATAAGCCTCTGACGTTAAATTTATTTCAGCCCGGGAGCGTTGAATTAAGAGCTGCCTTAATCCTTTCGGCGCGAACTTAACCTAATATCATAAAGATGGAACAAGGCAACTTGTACAGAGTAAAGTAAAATATTATCCTTCGTGGAGATTAAGAAGATATTAAAGATACGTACTACGAGTATATTTAGTAAATGCTGCACGGTTGAGGTCTTTGACACTAAAAATTCCTTTTTCTTTAGATATTTTAAACAAAGATTTTGTAGATTAAACACAAATAAAGTTTGCAATCAAATACTTCATAAGTATTCGGTAAGTATGAATCCTATCTTCGGATAAGTAGACATACACTATAGAACTTTGATTTAATTCATAATTTCATACTGCTGCTAAAATGAGTAAGCATTAGTGTTAACTCAATTAATATTAGACTTATTCCTAAACAGGTAAGTATATAAATTAAAAAATACTCTTCATCAGAATAGTAAATTTTGCTACGTTTAGAATATTAAAACAATTATTAAAAGAAAAATTTATCAGACTAAGCAAATTTAAAATCTCACAGAAATTAAAATCATATTCAAACCATTAAGCAGAACGGAGTGGGGTAAAATGGTTGACTTGCAAAAAATATAAGACTTGCTTGTCAGCTGGAGGTCGGCCATTTTGGACGGGGACCGGGCGGCGGCGGGGAGGGGCGCGGCGTGGCGCGTCCGACACGCTGATTTATCGTTCCACTTGCCAATACTAGTGACACACTTTTGTGCGTGATTGTACTTTTTACATTAATTTACTTGACACAGTTATATTTTTTCTCATAGCTTAATTAATTTAATTGCATTTTTGTAGAGTTATCATGATTTATGAGAACTCCCATGGCGCAAAACATAATACGTTTTCTTTGTACACTTATAAAACTTTAAATTTTATGTCATATTCTATTAGCACTTTTTACCGATATAATGCCCAGAGCTAAACTTTATTAAACTTGCAGCTCTCGGCATTATATGAATATACATAGCACCCTTAAATTGGTCAATCGCCCGTAATTAGAATATAAAATAAACAATCCCGCATATTTAAGAAGTCGTTTCAATTTATTAAAAAAATTCTGGAAAGTACTACGCTGCGGTAGGTAAATTTCTCGGCTTATTAACCAGTAACCGTATTATGTTAAATTTATCAATTATTGCCCCCCTAATTACCCTCAGAATAAGCAAATTACTTAAATGAATGCCCAGTGGAACTTGAATTGACTCCAATGCTACAATGTTAAGAGCACCTTACCAGAACACAGCATATAAATGTAGACATATTAAAAAGGCTGACTTCAGAATTAAATATTTAAAGAAGATTAACCCTTCGCACATGATATTTAGGGCTAAAATGTCATGATGAAAAACTTGTCTTTGGTCTTTTCAGAATAAACTGTTTAGAATTGAGACGCAACATTGTTCCGTCGAGATTAGTCGAGCTATGAATGCACCGTCCTTTTCCAGCACAAATAAAGATATTGAATTTTGATAAGCCCGTCTCTGTCTGGTTCATGTCTTTGATATTCTTCGGTATAAAATAAGCTCCATAAATGTTGAGAAGGCTGATCAACCAAAGTTCAATTATGATTAAGAATTATGATTAAATATCAGCTGACTTGCGTCAATAAAAGATGCAATTTTTTGTCTGAAATAGTGATTGATTTTTATTATTTTTAGAGATAAAATAGAAATTCAACTCATTTTATTTAACATCTGTTCTCATCCGTATACCTTTCCTTACCTGATGTCGACGTATATAAGTATATAGGTATCAAAAACGATGTGTTTATTATTTAAAAAAATCTATGTTTTTATTAGTAAAAATTATTGAACAAAACGTAAAAGACCTTAATCTCTACAATCGTGAAAATTGGTAGAATGTTACTAAGATACTCGTAGATAAGTAGATAAAATTTCCTAGAAATGGCACTATTAAGACATTTTCCTTTATCTGAGCACAAAATTTGTCAGGACATCGACGGAGGTCGGTATTATCTCTGAGTTTCAGAGCGCGACATTTGGGCTGCGTCTGTGCATTTTCTGTTTGGTACTGTTTTAATTAAAATCGATAGTTTATATATTTGTATAGTAACAATAAATTAATAGTAGGATTTTTGTTTTTGAAAAATCAATAACTAAATTAAAATTACTTTTTTCAGACACACCAAATTACACAAAAATTTAACACGGCCAGCCCACTACTGAAAACACGCGACTAAAATAAAATTACTTTTCACATACATTAATTTACTGTTCATTGTTATTTCGAGTAATTAAAAATAAAGTTATAAATCACACTGTTTTAATATTGGCCGTTATAGGTTTCTTCCTACTACTGATTAATTTTGGTCAAAAGTTAATTACTTTAAATAATCATTCTCTTTAAACAATCATTCTAATCATCTCATATTTGTTTACTTATATTTTAACAAACATTGCTTCAAAAGTTATCACATAGAGTTGAACCTTGACATTATACCAATTAGGTTTTTCTGTTGATATATTTTCATTTGTGCGACTGTATACAATGTACTAGATCAGTTAGCTCTGTATCAAAGTAGATTCTCAACTAAAGCGTATTTCCCAGGTAGGTTTTGTCTTTCATCGTCCCGGTAATTTCACAATTTCACGCTGTGGCGGAGATCTTGTTATTGGGCCGGGATTTTGTCCCGGTTCCCGGGCATCGCTAATGTCCTGGAACGAATCACTTGGCCGCATGTGGAAAATAATTATAAAGTCATCCGCTGAGACTTGGCAGGTTTTTGATGTCGGAAACTACTTATTTATTGAGTTTTAGAATTAGTATTAATATGTCTAAAGGGTAGAGCGTGGGATGTATGGATTGATCCGTTACTTTCATAATGTTTTTTGTGAATAAATAAAATACTTGTCCGGCAGATATGCAGGCAGGAGCATGCAAGATAGGTACTACATACTGCATACGTATAAAATACTCTTTAACTTGTTATTTGAGGGTATTTAAACTTATGGTCATGTCTTTTGATTAGGAAAAGAAAAAAAACAGACCAAAAATATAAAACCATGTAACACTCTAAATCTAACTGGGTCCCGATGTTTTCGCATCTCGAATGTTTTCCGTCCGCTCCGGGCACATTCCATAATATTTTCAGAAAGCGATAAAAAAACACTTGTTCTCGTAACTCGGGTACAGTCCCGCAAAACTCTTGTCAGCAATGGATGATAATCCACCGCTTAGCCGTCTCTTTTTGCGTAAAAAACTTTTCCCTTTGAATATACTCCGTTATTTTTCCGACAGGCGGGCCTCTTTATTCATAAGCCTCTGACGTAACTTGAAGAACCCTAAATGAATGGTTGTTCGTTGTTTTACGCCTCTATTCGCAAAGCTTCGTAACTACAGAGATTTATCAAGAAAAGG
Organism: Ephestia elutella; assembly: GCA_018467065.1. Lineage (NCBI taxonomy): Eukaryota > Metazoa > Arthropoda > Insecta > Lepidoptera > Pyralidae > Ephestia > Ephestia elutella. The sequence goes on from CM031569.1 coordinate 11,748,966, forward strand.
CTTGGTGTTCATACTTTGTTCTACATGACCAGTTTCTTTGTCATAAAGAAAACCTATTCTAGAAATGTGCATTTTTGATTAAGGTGTTTTTGACCCAAGTATAGCATTGTGTCGACCACGAACCGGAAAACGTAGTGTTGGCAGGCCTCCCACTCGGTGGACCGACGACCTGGTGAAGGTCGCGGGATGCGCATGGATGCGGGCAGCGCAGGACCGGTTGTTATGGAAATCCTTGGGGAAGGCCTTTGTCCAGCAGTGGACGTCTTTCGGCTGAGAGAGAGATAGCATTACAAATTTCAAAATAGAAAAAGGTCCTAGATACCAAGTTAATTCTTAATCAGACTTTATTTTGTTTTTGATACAATTTTCTGAAATTGATAGGAGAAATACATAACCAGACCTTTATTTAATATTTCGCACATATATATTTATCAAAAATATACCTACTTAGTAGCTTTAAAAAAAAATAGGTACTTTGATATTTCTAGAATATCAGAAAGATTGCAAATCTAAAACCTTGTTACTTGTATATTATCTAGGTATAGTTAATTAAATAAAACCAAGATACGGCTTCATAAGGCCATGGCCGAACAGGTTGTATTAATTAATACGTTATCAAGGTATTACTATCTTACATTGTACAAAGAATTAATATGTGGTATGAAATGTACGGCGACTTAAAAGCATGCTTGCTGATTAAATAATAAAGTTAATTATTCACTAAAATTTAATTATTTGATTTAGTGAAATATTTGTCTATCAAAATGGTGTACATTTTGATATCAGGTTCATTAAAATATATAAAAACTGTTATCATTGCTGGTATCTGACATTTTACAAACACTGCCTATTTTCAAAAATGATTTTTATTTAAAGGTCTTGAAATCTTCAAAGTAACTTCGCCTTATATAAAAATAGGCACAAGTAGTTCTTTTTGAAATAAGTAAAAAAAATTGCAAGTGCTAAAATGTATCATAAAATTTTTCCCAATTTCCAACCGATAAACTTTACAGCCAATTAAAAAAAATAATTTTGAAATCAAAATTGACACCTGAATATGAACTCGAAAGGACTGCATCAAAATAGAGGCTGCATAAAAATAGTGTGAAAACGCGTTATAAAATGAAATTCATCTCGTTTTATGCAGATAGGGCAGGTCGTAAGGTTTCAGAGATGAGGGAAAAATTTAAATTTAGATGTCGCTGACTCTCGTAGTAACGGGTTCGAGATCTGATGTAAAGGTGTGTACACATTGAAGCTAGAGCGGAGCTCACATGATGTGAAGTACTCTTATAGCCTTATCGAGTACTAGCTATTGGCCGCGACTCAGTAAAACAAGTAATTGGTATGTTATTTAAACAAAATTCCACCCCCCACAATAAATCCTCTGAATCCTGAAAAAGATAGAGTAAGTTTGACCTTGAGTTTTTCAGTATTCTCTCTCAGCCAAAAGACGTCCACTGCTGGACAAAGGCCTCCCCCAAGGATTTTCACAACGACCGGCCCTGCGCTGCCCGCATCCATCCATAACTAATTTCATCAAAATCGGTCCAGCGCAGTAGTTGAGCCATGATTTCGTAATAGACTTTCTGATTAAAATATTTAAGTAGGTATGGATATGGATTTTGTGAATGGTAAGAAAACAAACCACATGATTATAAGACAATATTTAATGACACAATAATAAAATATGTAAGCATCCAGTTTTCAGCTAATTTAGCTAATTATAATTGATATTACTACTTTTAATTTGACCCTATGTTTGCCTTCAAAAGGGTCAAAAGACTTTAGTAACCCGTCGCTAATGAAGGTTATGTGACGGAGTAACACGAAATATGCGCCGACGATTCTCACACAGAAATTTATAACACGTCGCGTACTCATCCGCTGCTTATGTCGCTGTCGTATAATTATCAGTGCTAACTACGGTTACCTCTGTCTATCTATCATTTAATGTGAACTAGGCTTAACGGGTTGAGATCTCGCTTTACGATGTTCGGCTAAAATGCTGTTTCTCGACGTTGGCAGGAGCGGGGTTTATACGGAACGGCGGGAAGTGGCGAGCGGGCCAAATAGCCACCTCGGTGATGCGGGAGACCGTTCTAACGGAATGGAGAGCGCAGTCTGCTATTACGTGTCATGGGAACTAAAAAAAATACTGCAGAAGATAAAGAGTTTGTTAACATAATAAAAACGTCAAATATTGCAAAATTTTGCTCGAAAAAATTATGTCGTAGCGCTCTTAGCATCGTCGTAGCACATTCATAGCAATTACTGAAATAAATATTATCATCATAACGAATCGCGCCCTAGAAATCCGCTTCCGTGGTACTTTTGGGATAAAAAGTATTTTATTATATTTTAAACGAAGACCAACAGCTACAATTTTAGCCTTAAATGTAAAAATAGAATAGTTAGCAAAGGAGCCACTTAAAGGTTCTGACAGATAAAAGCAGTATATAAAACGAAAGTTAAATACAACAACAATTAATAAGAATAACAACATATATTGTTACAGTCATCATCAAAAAGGAATTTAGTATTTACATTAGGTACATGCTATTCTTGGTATGTATTTTGCTACCACCAATACTTTAGCTTTTCTAAGTTCCATATTTTTTCAGCCCAAATAAACCTTTGAAAAAGAATGGATATGTAGATGTAGGTGGCTATGGAAATACGTAATAGAGTACATTATCGGACCCCAGAGGAAGCTTGCTCGGGTCCGTTACATACAAATGTCTTTCATTAACTTCTCGGTGTTTCGTCCGAAATACTACGCTATTGTGCTTTAAGTCCAAGTACCCGTTTTTGACTCTCGTCAGGATTAAAATTGACTACATATTTAACAAATTTGAATATTTACTACATTACGCTGCCATTTGGGGGCAACCAACGACGATAAGCAAATTATAAAGGCTTAATTTTTGATTGGTCTATAAATAAGTTTAATATGACAATTTTCCCCATTTCTGTCAGTCGCGAACATTTTAATTTATACCTAAATATTTTAGAATAGTATTTAATGAGTATATTAAAATAGATTATCTTCACATGAGTCCAAATATTTATCACACTTTTTTCATATAAATAAATAAAATATGTCATATAAATAATATAGGGAGGATAGGGAGACATGGAAAAAACTCCACCGACAAGAACAATGTACTTAAATTTAAATGAATGAAATAATATATCATATGATATAAAATATATGCTTACTAAGGAATCTCAGATATATTGATGAGACAAGTCTTACAATTACGTGTATGGAGTAAATATATAATTAAAGTCTAGACATGTCCTAGTATCCAATCCAAGTACTTAGGGCTTGCGATTGTATTACTAAATAGGTCCAACACGGTCTTTTTTTTCTTTTATTAGTAATTGATTAGCCAGTAGACATGTCTAGATTGTTATTTTTTTTTAATTCTGTAAATGAAATGAGAGATATACCTAGTAAAATAAAAAAGTAAAGTAAACTCACAAGTACATTTTGAAACGGAAAAGTATACTTATTATGCGTACTCCATTCTTCTAAAAACACCATACCTACGAAGAAACTCTTGGAAGCTGATTAATATTCCGCTAGCTTGTTATTTAGTCCCATCATTTTGCACGGAGCTCCAACAAAACAAAAGAGGTTTGTTATTTAACTCGTTTCCGATACGGCCGTACTGTCGTATTGGAGGAACAAATTTCCGCCCTAGGGATGGGAATGTTCCGGTATAAACCTGATATCAGACGAATATTTTATTTATCGTCTTCCTTTTTTGTTCATTTCTAAAAATTTCCAATGAAATTCGCAAAATTTTTGTGAGGTATATAAAAAAAGGTAGGTAGGTATTTAAAAAAAGGACGATGATGACTTTCAGTCATTTTTATTGTACCTGTCATTCCGCGTTCCTGCCACCCATACTATCTAAACTAGTATGTTATTTGATTTTAAGGTTATTGCAACAAAATAACAGGAACCTGATACTACAGTAACGAAATAATACATCAGCAACAATTGAATTCAATTAGCAGAAACTGTTACAGCGTAGTTGACACATCTCGTGGGTAGAGTTTGAGTCTGTGAAACGTGAATATCAAGTTACTTTGTCACTGTTATTTCGTCACAGATACTTGTATTCACAGCGTCTATAAGTTGGAGCTCTCATTTGTCTTCGGAGAAATAGCATCCGAACCGGGAATAACAATAGGTAAATTTATGTAAATGAGTCTGTACGTAACAAAAAGGAAATGAACTTACTGAGCATTCCGTTTGATCGTCAAATGCTGCGCCATTTTGAAATATGCCTTTGTATACAGATCTATTCAAAGTCGTATCGTTTGCCGTCAAGTAGGTATCGGGAGTATTATTAGCTTGATATGCAATATTCATCCTCCGTGCGCGGATCGGAATGTCAGTTTCAACAGCATTTCTTTTTCGTACTTCCTTTTGTTTTTTTTTGATATTACTATTAATAGCAATATTAATTTGTAAGTATTTTGTGCCCACTTAAAACGATGATGGACCACAGGTGTACCCACTTGGTTAGAGTCCTGTAGTCGAAAAGTCCTAAGTTTATTCCTACTTCTATCTCATAAGTTTCTAGACCAATCTGACATGATTGACAATTTTTAAAGATCACCACTTGTGCCCTTGTGTTGTGTGAAGAAAAATGTTGATGAATTTAACAGCTATTTTGTCAAATAGAAATGGCAAAAAGAATGCCATTTTCAAAGTAATTAAAGATATTTAATATACACTTTTTTATTTTCAATCTATATACCTAATCCTGAATATTTTCTACTTAATCCAGAAATTCCAAAAATATACCCACACTTTTTCATCTCAGTTATGACTATGCGTCGACTACCTATGTCTGTAAAAATTTTACAATACCTAATTCCAATAAAAAAGGATTTACATGCGTAAATAAAGTCATAACAGTTCAGCGCTAAGCACCGCGTTGTATGCGCGAGACAAATATTTATCTTATGTATCATGGAGCGATAAAATTGGAAGAGAAAATGTATTTCTCAGACTTTAAAACCGTAAAATTCTGAACAAAGCAGGTTGGGTGTCAATCAATAATTTTATTTTACGTATTTTCATCACAGCGTATTCAAAATATTTTCTGTCTAGCTGCTATACGGTTATTTACGTTCTGTATTTTTGCAATTTATGTATGGAGTAGACCTTGTTTTATGTACTCGTTCTATTTTTTAATAATTCTTAACGACTATGTTGTACATTTTATGTATGTACTCTACACGCTTAATATACCGTATCGAGTAGGCTCTCAAATAAATTTAACGGAGCAGAGAATTTTATCAGAGAAAATGTTACACCTTTACAAGAACTGGTAGTGTTCATAGAAATTGAAACATTTTTTAAAAAGAAAATAGAAATGTGTAAAAATTCTTTTTTTATCTGTATTTAATTTTAAAAAGTAAAAATCCAGTGCGTTGTACGATAATTGGATGCGAGTCTGACAGGTGATTGTAAGTAATACATGACTTTTTTAAATTAGATTATTTATGTAATTAATGTAATATTTACTAAATGTATTCTTATCCTATATCCTTTCTTTTCTAACTATCAATAGTTGCGTTGCCTACTTGTCTTGTACAAATCGCCTCTGTACTGAAGGATTTTTCTCTTTCTCTGTAAAGTAAACCTGTATACCTATACCTAGATTAAATTAAAGAGGAAACTGAAAACCACAATTTTTACACAACTTTTTTAATTTTTGTGCATTAAAGTTTTTATTAATTAAATAAAACTTTTTTTTCAATGAATTTTCAACAAGTACTTGTGGTATTCCATGAGATATTGTTCGCTTGTTTTCTGTTATAACACCGTTTGGCTGCCTTGTCTGCTATTTGTAGAAATTGAAACAAATTGAAATCACAAACATTGTAGCGAGGGATTTCCTCTGACGAATGTCATGATTAAATGCGTAATTGTATCGTAAATTTAGATTAAAATGCTCTAAACGCTTCCTCGAAGATTTATGATTTGTTCGTTATTTATTTGACAATTAATTACGCGTAATTATCTGGTTGACTGTTGTAAAAGAAGAGTTCCTAAAATACGCAAACGTTTATATACTTTTTACCTAATGTTATAATTTGGATGAAAATTGGTGTATACCTAATAATGTTTGTTTAAACTAGGAAGAAGGTATAATTAAGGATTATTAGATTTTTTGTGACAAAAAATAACTCCATTTATGTACTTACAAAAACTTTTCCATTCTTTTACTTTCTGATTATAATTTTATTACATTCCAAATGATTAGAATTGAATGAAATGATTTTTTTTGAGATGAAGTAGGTAGTCAAAATAACAGAAACCTGTGTTTTGAAGACCTAAGTTGAAAACTTGCCAGGTACAGACTTAATTTCGCCTTGTTTTTAGTATCCAGTATATGGCTCTTGGCAGCAGAAGTAAGTTATGTATGCGGGAAAAATATAATAAAACGAAATAGTATAAAATAGTTCCCGTCTACATGACTCCAATAAATAAACCAACAAATTCGGAGCTCCCGGCAGTATCCCGGGATTGTTTACCCTATGCAACATATAAGTTTTATGTATGCGTTGCTCGCTTACCGGTACCAATTCACCTTTTACTTTATTCTGCCCGTGTAGAAAGTGGAAAAACCTCGCAAAAGTTTCATTGCACGCCGAGCTTACTGCTTACCTTCACGTGTGTGACACATCGCCGAAATATCTGCCAATTTCATTTCTCCTTACCTCCCTGGAGCGTAGTAAACATCCACCCCGCCCCACCTCACACCCGCTGTTAGTCCAACTGATATTCTCTTCAAGATACACGACTTGTAAACATAGAGCCTTCCTGCCCCGCTGCGTATACCGACGAAAGATGGATGGGAAGGAATACAACCAATGTTTTTGAGTTCTCTGTACACTGGACTAAATTTTAAGCTAGATATTTGGTGCATTTTGCTTTGAACAAACATAATGATTCGTCTCGGAACTTCTTAATTCTAGTTTTCCAGATAAAATATTATTGAAGAGATACGTATTTACTAAGCGTAGTATATTTAATTTACTACAGAAAAAATATTATTAGCTTATATATAAGTAAATAAATAATATTTTTTTCCTAATGTAAAATACCTAACCTATACTCAGAGGGAAGTACGGGGGTTTATTTAGAAACTGAAGGTAAGCCTTTTGCAGTTACAGTTTGATGTTATTCCGGGTTAAAATTATATACCTAATACTTACTTAAATAGATACCCAACAGTAACTGACGTATATATGACTAAGTGAGTTGAATATTCCATTACACAATCAAGATTTTATCAATATTTTTTGTAAGTATTATGTTTTCCAAAATAATGAGATACAGAACGTATGTCTCATCAAACAAAATGTTCCACAAGTAACACAATCAACGCCACAAATAGAGCCGAAACGTGACCTTTCTACATAACAGAATAAATACTTATCCGAAAGAGCCCTATGTTCAAACAACCAGAACACGCGTCCTTCGTCCCTTATTGAGTACATGCACAAAATAATGACGATACGGAAGAAATTTTCTTCTTTGATGGAAAAGACCTTCTTTATACTTTAAATATTTGTATGCAATTTTTGTAGATATTATATATGCGGTAAGTGTAACTTTAATACCTACCACTCGTTTTTCGTCGTGGATTGAAAGTATATAATTTGGTAACATGTCCAAAGTATATTTTCTGTATCGTCATATAAATATTAATTAAAACCCGTATGTGAGACTATACACACACACACAGCCACAGGGTAGTATTGCCTATACTACCCTGTGGCGATGATGGATGGATTTTTTTCTTTTATTAAAAAGGAATTAGGTACTAATAATTTTCTATCAGTAAAAAACAGTTATTTTCTCAAATATGTGTGTCAATCAAGTTTCGAAACAATGTACATTCCACTGATTTTTTATTTCTTGCACTGCTTAAAGTTGCGGCAAAAGAAGAGTCAGTTCTATATACTCTATATTTCCTGAAACAAGGGTGTTTCACACTCGACGATGTTGACTCGCACTCATTACTGTGTTTGGGAAGCCTAATTTACGACGTGTTTGCCCCGTAAGACCACTAATTGACCGACGACTGATCTAGATCCGTCAGTTAAGGTGCACAGGGTTATTCTAAAAAAAATTAACGTTTTAAGTACCTACCTAAATATTTTGGAATACCTACCTACACAAGATGAATACCTACACAAAATTCAACACCAAACCATTAAAGCCCAAAGTAACCATTATACCCTATTTCTATTTAGAACACTTATGTGTTGACTTTGAAATAATTCCATTTTGATTATAGCTATTGCATAAATACGTTGTGCTTTATAAAGTTCCAATATAAGACCGACAGAAACTTTCATATCATCAAGCTATACCAACGTTTTAGTGCAAAAGGTCTCCACAAAGTTTCTTTTTATTCACTCCCTGCCGTTACCCAGCTTAACTTACCTACGTACATAATAAATAAGCATCCATACTATCCCGGGCTAAATAAATTCTTTACTCTGGCCGCTTCTGAGCGCTCTCGTTTGTTATCCCATTGGCTCTCATATTTATGAGCTCTTATGAGGCCCAGTCAATGGTTTCCGGCCGAGGGCTTACAAGCAAGGCCTGTAATGTTTTAGCTACTGCCAGAGATATAATATTTTCAAAGGAAAGTCAGTGTTTTTGATAATACTGTTTTATAATTGTGATAACGAAAAGCGTAAGTTTAAATCTTAATGGGTTCCTACCTTTTTGTCTCTTTAGTTACTGATTTATCCATAAAAGTTCAAGAAAAATTTAAGAACAAATTTCTGGATAGATTACCTTTAAATAAGAAGGATTCGGGTATCGTAGTAACCTCTGCGGTGGCGTCGGGCTGCAGTGAAAGATGAGTTCGGAATTAGATCTGTTTCAGAATTACCCTCGCCGCATTGCCTCGACTTATTTCCAACCAAATACTTGGCAGCGAATCGAGGTAGGTACATTCCCGGTCGATGCAGGTTTCACAAAATAAAATACCCAAATAATTCGCTGCAGGGTGCTTCGGTGCGGTACTTTACATTTTATCCTCGTTTTCAAGTCGCAAAGCCGGCGACATTTCTCGAAAGCCAACGAAAATAGAATAGGAATGAGTTTTCTCACGCGCTTTCAGAAGACTTTTTTAAATTCTAAGAGAAAATGTGAATTTAGATAATATTGACTGTCTGGACTCAAGTGGATTTTCACAATAATAAGCTTGTAGAACACAAATTGAATGTAAAAATCTACGTTATTTATGAATTGACGAACTAATTAAACATATTTCAAGAAATGTGTTTTGAAAAGAAATTTGTTAAAATTTAATCTAAATCTGTTGAGAAAATTCAAACTGGAAATATGATCAGCGACATGCAATTTATTATGATATGACAACATATAAAATGAATTAACATGAATTCCAACGGTTGCATAAAATACGAACTTAACGTTGGCGTGAAACGTAATCAGGGTAGTGTATTGACCAGGACCGGTGCCAAATGGCGCAAGTTGGCTCCGGTCTCCGACCGTTGGCTTCGTAATGAGTATTCACAAATTCTGAGTCTTCCATTAGCCCATCTCGCCTCAGTAATAGGTATGGATCCAGTGATGGCCGATCCTACGTAACGGTGGACCGTCCAATATGGATGCTCTGTCAGCGTATTCTGGTGGCTTCGAAAAGAAGTGTTCCTGTTTTTTGCCTTTACATTTTTCTAGAATTAAATAAACTTAACGTAGTCAAGTCATTGTAATGTCCTAATAAATATTATTTAGAATATATTGAAGAGTAATTATTAAATTCTTTCTTTTCTTTTTGACCGACCAAGGCTACCTTGTATCATTTTCTCTGTTACATCAAGGATGTTATTTTATATGACTTGCATCATTTTCTCTTTTACATCAGGGATGTCATTTTAATTTAACTTACCTTCTGCGACCCCTATTAGCATCTCAGATTTTTTTATTCAGTACATAGCTGTAGACAACTGGTCGTAGGTATTTTGACGAAAATTCGCTGCCAATATTCTGTCACTTTGGCTACGATCCGACATTACACCTCACGCGGCCAAATGACCCATTAGTCAGCCCTTAAACTTTCATCTCCCTCGAAAACCAACCGTAAATCCACATCCTACGGTATAATTCTCAATGAAACAAAGGAGTACAGACGCAAGCGACTTTCCTCCAAAATCAAATAATAACTTATGTATGGATGGATACGTTGGGTTCGAGCAAATTGTACAGATTATCAAGTTTCGATGAGATTCAATGAATAAATTTGGCTTTTAGGAGCAATTTTATCCATACTGCAAATTCTGCAAAATATTTACCTTGAAATGTTCAATTCCATCTTTAATTGAAAGATAATAATTATCAAGCAACTCGTAAAATAATAATTCATTATGGAATGGATGTAGGTACAGATGATTTCATAGCTATTTTATTGGTACTAACTTCGTCACTAACAAATGTAACTAATTTGTTACCAAGGTGATAAATAATTTGTGTCATAAACATGTATAAAACCCGTAATTATAAAGTGTTTTATCTTGACAAAAAAAACTATATTATTCATAAGTTGAGCAAATAGCAAAGATAACATTGAAGACAGCAGTATTTTAATTAAGATTTGTACCAAGACAGACATCAGTTCAATGATAAAACTTTTTAACTAGTCGCTGAGTAATCTTCATCTTCATTCTCTAAGAGACGGGGTCGTTGACCCGAGTCTCGGGTATTCAATAATCCGGTGATACGGAAAGTTGAACAAACGCTCATCATCCACTATATGCTTATGCATCTGATGGTGTATCCCCTAACAGCCGGGTCATGGCCGCTTAAAGCCCTTGAAAGCGATTAAGCTGCGGTTTTATTGCTTGAACTAAGCGATTAAAGGGTAGGTACTTTTTTTTTGGAAAAAAGAGATTTTGTGATACTTACTTAAGTCTTTTGCTATCACGGGTAGTAGGTAACATTCTACTAACCGCTGTTAGTAAGTCTCCTTTTTATATTTTCTTCATAATACATAAACTAAAATTGTACTTAACTAATACCGTACCTAAAATTTAGATATAATGTTTAAACGATTAGGTATTTAAAAAATATAATATTTTATGGTACACTTTGATTCAGCTGATAAAAACTCAATCGCAGATCAAAATAAATATTGTAAAACTTTTCTTGACAATATATTATAACTAAAATTCTATTGATATGCATCAACTGTGTTGGCTTTAACATAAATCTAATTTAAAATAACACGAAGTGCATGTTATCTGTAGATACGGTCCATTTTGACAGCATCGAATGGAATTATTTAACACATGTCCTAATTCAATGACACACGCATAGGTAGTAGTATAGATTCAGTACCTAAATATACTAGTGGTTCTGTCAGAACAGTAGACCTCGCGAGCCCTTCCACGAAATAACCGATATTTTACCGTGTCCCTGGCTAAAAAGAGTTTTAAAACCAACCTACCAATGCTGAAAAGAAAGTAAAAAGTTCTCATATTTTACCCATAAGCCGAAACATGTTCTTGTGGTTGATCAATAGTCAATACCACTAAAAAATTACTGAAACCTGCCTTTTTTGCCTCAAATAATATAAATAATAATATAATAATAAATATAGACGGACAAATCACACAGATTGAGTTAGCCCCAACGTAAGTTCATGACTTTACGGGATGCTAATTTAACAATACTATATTTTATAACAAATACATATAGATAAATATCCAAAACCCACGTCAATCGGAAAAAGATTATTTTACATCTTGACCCGACCGGGGATCGAACCCGGGACCTCTGGTGTAGCCGTCCGGGGCGTGATGACCGTTAGGCCACGGAGGTCGTCAGTCGTCAGAAATGCATGGTACCTATTGGTTATATGTATGTATATGTTATTTGCGCAACAAAATTAAAGTTCAAAAAAGAAAGTTCAATTTGAAATCGAATCTCTCTGATTAGTAGGTATGTAGGTAGGTATTATATATATTACTTTTTTTTATAATAGGATTCTAATCATACAATGAAGTTTTTTGATATCAGAATTATTTCAAGTGTTCAAGATAATTCTACCATGTAAAGCAATCCACAATCCAATACCATTAACCAAATAAATACACACAATTCAAAGCCAAGCAAGACAAAAAAAAGCCATATGATTTTTAAGAACCATTTAATTTTATTTAATAAATAAATCAAATCACTCTTGTAAACGTATTAGCGATTTTGCAAGTATTAAAAGCTTTGCTGCGCCATCTATTGATTTTTTTGTGAACTATCGTATGAGAATTTATAACATATGGATTTATAGCAGTTTTATTGAATTTTACTATGTTGTTCAAACAAAAAAAATGCGTCTTAATAAGAATAACAAAAATGTCTAATGACATTTTTGAATTATTTTTTAAATAGCTGAATATGAGGTTTTTTTTATATATTTCGGCCATTTTTTAAAATTTCGAAAAACTGGCTCGACTAAAAAATTCTATAAAATTACCGAACATGCTTACAAAATTTCATGAGAATCGGTTCAGAAATGCGACCTGTAGGCGATAACATCCGGACAGACAAAAGAATTTTCGGCTAGTGGAAACTGAGACGCTTCGCTCGCTGCGCTCGCTCGGTCGATTATGTAATCCATATTTTATAAAAGAGGACGTCACTGAATGGTTGAAATATCAACGCAGAGCCAAAACCGCTGTCGAAGAAACTTAAAATTTTGCAGAGAGGTTACTGCGAAGCGGAGGTTTTCATAATGTGGGTGCACTATGAAGGTAATTAATTACCTAATAACCTAATTTTGGACATTTTCCCCCAAGATTGTAGAATGGGTGAAAACAAAATTCACGCGAACGTATTCGAGGACAAAAACTTATATCCTACAATTTTTTTATACTTATTAGTTTTTCATTGTTATCTACAAAAAAAACTGATAAGGCCAGCTTTTTGTAATTTAACTAATGATTTCTCATTATTTTATATACCTATCAATAGCGCAGTAAATAGAGCGAACCTTCCCTAGGGGTTAATTACGTGCGGTCCAGTAACTAAATTTTTTTTATATTATTGTTTAGGATGGTTGTAAGTATTTAAAATAAATATGGCACAATTGACTAGCTTTTGCACTCGCCGCGAAATTGGAAAATTAAAAAAAAAATCACCACTTTGTTCGATTTTTCGCTTATATCTTCTTTTAAGTGCATTTTCGCTAGAAAAGTGTACTACACAATGTTGTAGAAAATTAAATTTGCCGTTATTTACATTTTATATTTTGTTTCTTGGACTGACAGTTTCCGAGAAAAAAAAATCCTTTGCCTTGAAAAAATCTCATTTTTCAAACATTCGTCAATCTTTTTTAATTTAAAACTATGTAATCCAGTCATGACCTATTCTAGGAGAAAAAGTAGCAGAACAAACATCGTAGGGAATTTAATTACCTGCAAAACGCAATTGCATATTTCTTAACCAACCCTGCAAGGTGGAGAGTAAAACTAAATGATAAAACAACGGAAATTGTTTTTTGCTATAATATTTTACTTTTTACTAACTGAATCTCGGTCCCATGGAAATTTCGGGATATAAAGTACTTTATGTGCTAGTCCTGATATTTTTCTACTAGTATACCAAATTTAATCGAAATCCGTCTAGTAGATTTTGTGTGATTAAGCAACAAATATCACATCCCAACTTTCCCATTTATAGTGTGATTCATTGCAGGTGAGTAACCGGTACCTGATTGGGACACTGTAAAAGTGTCTGTGGACATTATCAAGTACAGATATTAGATAATATTTGCTTCATCAGCAATAAAGATTGGGAAAGAAACCCGATTTTAAAATGAAAAAGTTTGGATGTGATATTTCTTGCTCAATCTTAAAAATCTACTGGACGGATTTCGATAAAATTTGGTATGCTAGTAGAAAAATATCAGGGCTAGCACATAAGGTACTTTTTATCCCAATATTCCTATGGGAGTAAAGCCCCCGGCTGCAGCTAGTAGACAATAAAATATGATAGCAAAAACGTAATATTTTAACTTTTAATTTTACTGCCTACTCCGTAGGGTAAGTTAAAAAAAATTACATGTGTTTTGTAGGCAATTAAATTTTCTTCAAATTGTATTCCAATATATATTTTCCTAGAGTAAGCCATAAATGAATTACAGCGCTCTGAAGTATAAAGTTTGACAAATTTTCAAATGCGATTAAAAAATGCGATTTTTTTAAAGTGCACATCTCCATAACTATTAGTCCTAGAAACAAAATATAAATTGTACATTATAGGAAATTTATTTTTACAACGTTGTGTAGAACTCTAATGTAGCTAAAATGCATCTAAACGAAGGTGAGAGCGCAAATCTGAATAAAGTGGCAATTTTTTTTTTGTTTTTCTAACATATGGCGGGCGTGGAAGGGGGGAGAAATTGTGCCTCTTGCATTTTAAACACTTACTAACCATCCTAAATAACATATCAAAAATTCAGAACTATTGAACCATTTGTAAGTAAACCCTACCCTTAGCTCTATTTTGGTCTTTATTCAATGAACTATGGACGGATTTGTATTTAATTTGGTATACTAGTAGAAAAATACCAGAAATAGTACATAGGTTACTTTATATCCTGAAATTCCCACGGGAGCGAAGACCCGAGGCGCAGTTAGCAGAAAATAAAATATTATAACAAAAAAAGCAATATTCCGTAGTTTTAATATTGAGTTTTACTCCCCATTCTGCAGGGTTGGTTAAGAAAAATGCAAATGCGTTTTGTAGGTAATTAAATTCCCTACACATTTTGTTCCAATACTTATTCTCCTAAAATATGCCATAACTAGATTACAGCGTTCTGAAGTGAAAAGTTTGACAAATTTCAGAAAAAGAATATTTTTTTATTTTTTTTTATGAGCACACATCTCGGTAACTATCAGTCCTACTTAGATACAAAATGTAAAATGTAAATAATAGGAAATTTAATTATCGACAAGATTTTGTAGAACACTTTCCTATCAAAAATGCATCTAAACGAAAATATGAGCCTAAATCTGAAAAAATTTTTTTTTTTTTTTAGTTTTTTTAAGATTACCACGGACGCGGAAACTTGGCGATTGTGCCCTTTTTATTTTGAATACTCACAATAATCCTACACAACATTTCAAAAAATTCACAATTACTGGACCGTTTGTAATTTGATTCTCGTCTATTTACTGCGCTATCAAGCAATAGGTAGATACAATATGTAAAGCAGTCAGCGTTGGAGAGTACGAGACTAATTACTTGTTACAATGTTATTGTAAGGTCTTCCAACACCGACAGATGTCAATTTGCATGTACCTATCATATCATATTGCGTCGCTATGAATACGAATGTGTAAGCTTCGTTTTAATTGATACTTAAATGGATTAATTAAGTTTTATTTAAGACAGTAGATACCGTTTGCGCGTATATAAAGGTATATTCCGGACGGCTTAACTCCGCACCTGGCGTTAAAATGTCGGTCGATGTTAAGTTTGTTTATTTTTTGCAATATTATATAAAATATTGGTATAGTATCTGTCTTAAAAATAAATATAATGTTCTAATATATCCATGCAAGTAGTATGTTTATTTTCCGCTATCTCTTTTGTGAAAAAACATAACCTTAAAATTAAATCTGTGATCGGTACTACGCCCGACCGAGATCGTAAATCGTAACGAGTCCATGATTTATGCTCACTGACTACACAATGCATATACTTACAAGTAAAAAATCTTCTGAACTATACAAGTGGTGCGCTTTTCAGTCAAGTTTCAGTATTAGTTCGATTGAATAATGTATGGAAGTGGGATGTTTTTGTTATGTTTCTGATGGATTTTGGATATAGATGTCCGTCTGCCCGCATATATTACCTTTGTCTGTTTATTTGTGACTGTGGTAGCTTGTATGTAATAATGAACTTCAATATAAAAAAAGTTTGTTCAAAAACAAAAAAAAATAAAAATTAAATTATGATAATTAAATTATCATAACAGACAAATTGTGAGTAGTCTTACCACATCAGTAGATAGATGAATAAAAAGTTCAGCAGCTTGAGCCGTCTGAGATCGAATTCTAGGAAAAAGCCGCCATTTTGTCCCGGCTGAAATCATTCTTACGGAATCACAGTCTTTGTTTCGCTGCAACTCCTCATTTACCAAGTTTATGGCCAATTATTTGAAAATAGTTCCTGTGCTCTGTTTCTTTACTATATTATTATTTTTTCCTAATTGTATCCCTTGTGTTTTGGTTTGAGATGATTGCTTTTTATTTTGGGCTTTCTCGTTATTTCTTCCATCCTTCCTGCTTTATATTATTATTGGATGTCGTTATATTTGTTATTAATTCGGTGGGTTTTATTATTTTTATGACAATCGTCAGTTATTTTGATAGGAGAAAAATTAACAATTTAGTTACTTGATTCATGCTTTTCTAAGCATGTCATTCTAAGTTTTTAGTTATATAGTAATCTAAAGCTCAAAATTCATTTACAGTAAACTTTTTGTACAAAACTTATCTTGTCAAATACATCTGCTACAGATGAAAGCTTTGCAAAAAAAACTTGTCATGATAACGGTGACTTAAACTAATTTTAGTCGTGCTTTGAATTTTATGGCTCCAATTTTCAAAAAGCAAGCATAGACACGTTGCGCAAAACGAACAATATACTCAACAGAAATAACTCTAAAATTAATACAAAAGGTATTGTTAACCCTTTTTTGCATATTGCGCATTTTAACGACTTCCTAGAGATATCTTCCAAAATTTTAAATGACAAAGTAAACTGGAGCAAAAAGGGTGTGGCAAAAAATATACCGGACAATACGTAGAAGGGTTTAAACATTGCGGTTAACTGTTTAACAATCGGTACTGTACAGTTATTGTAAGGGTTTATGTTGGGTAGTAAATCATTTGGAGAAAAAAAAAGATGGCTGACGTCACAGGCCGTAAAGGTTTAACGACCGATCAGCTGAGGTGGGTCGCCGACTCTGTGACCCTGGGACTGGTTGGGTGACCGCAAAATGCTAGTTCGGAAAGTCAGCTTTTCGATTATAGAAATTCAATAGGTGTATATGATCATCTTTTACTCGTGACAATCAAAAACAACTTTAGGTAGGTTAGTGTACATAATGATTGAGTACTTATATTAACATTATTAGTTAAATTAATGAAACAAAACTAGTTCCCTCCTTCTTCATAGCCAGTCACTTCTCCGTTTTAGAAAAGAGCTCATTGCTAATAGGTGGAGAATTTGCCACGCTTCTTTGTCGTCATAGTTTTTGAACTAAGACGATATCTATGTCGTTTCATTTCGTTGTCCCCATTTGTATCTGAAACAAGACAATCATTTCATCAATAAATATTAACATTATTTATGAACTTAGAATAAAAACACGCCATTCAGTGAATACCTATAATCATAACACAAGAGAATATGATATACATATTATATCATATTCTCTTGTGTTATGAAATACCTACTCAACTATACTATATTTTATAATAGCAGAATCATGAAATACAGATGAGAACCAAAGACCCACGCTAATCAATCAGAACGAGATAATTTTTCTTCTTGACCTAACTGGAGACCTTTAGATATACAGACTTTTGTGTTAATCATTACACCATGGAAATCATCATTGGTGTAGACATTACGTACGCTAATTCATTAGGTACCTACTGTTATTATTTCCTCTTGTACTCAAAATGTCTTAACAAACTAAAGAAAAATTAGAATGCTCTAATAGCCTCCACAGACCATATACCGAGTACAATAACAATCCAGCTAAGACCGATAACGAAATGGCACAGTTGATAACAAATGCAACTTTCCACGGATATTAAACCCGATAAACAGTATCGATAAGACGCCATTGTTGCTGGCTCGCTAATCGAGATCTCGATTGAATCGATTTGGAGATCAGATTGACTTGAGATTCGATCATTTCGAAGGTATAATGTAATGTTAGATAATCTTATGTCAATGCGGGCAAGAAAAGGAGTGTCGAGGGGTTTATCTAGTAGGTATTTAGTTTGTGCTGAGGTTTTTAAAAGACGGCATGTCCTTTTCAATTATTTTTTCTGAATATTGCTTATTACATTATATATAGATTATTATATTACTTATTATATTAGAACTACCAAAGCTCAAATTTATCTAAACCAAAAAATAAATTCTTTAAATAGTAACTTTTGTTTACAGTATCAGTATATGATTGGAATTTCCATTTAAGTATAAAATACTTGTGTTTGGAGAGTCCGGTCTTTAGCATAATTTTTGAGAATAAATAATATCTAAGTATAATAATTGTTAAATATTGATTATCTAAGTATCTATAGATAAAGTTTATCTATAGGTAAAGTTTAAAGTCCCATTTTAAATGCGACGCGTCTTTAAAATATGGTGAATATAAATTGAGTAAAAATTACTGAAATTTAAAAATATTGTAGTAGATATTTTCTTTATTCATTAGTCCCCTCAATTCATTAGTCATAGCTCTCTCGTTCTTTGCATATTATATAATATGATTTTTATAGAAGCAAAAGTTAATATTAATAAATACATAGGAATCTAATAACTCTTTTAAAAATAATATACGTGCCTCAGTCTATAGAGATCAAGAAAATGTTAGCGTGAAAAAAAAGCATTGTTGGCCGATACATATAAATAAAATAATCTAAGACAGAATGATTTTCTTGTAAATAAAAGACTATTTTGAAATGAGTACAGTCTAATTGAAAATATTATTTCCTGACTTTTGACTTCCGATCTAAGTAATTTTTTTGCCGATTGTGACCTATCGTGCATGATTGTCATACAATTCTTTATTTTGAGCTCGCGTGTTGCACTCCTAACCTACTGAGTGAAAATCTCCGTTAACCAACATTCGCCATTAATCTGCCTATAAAACGTACTATTATGACTGTTTTTATCGGTAATGCATCAATAAAAGGCACAAGTGTAACCGATCCGTATAAATTGGCAAACTAAACAATGGCCACTGCAGTTTCGCTTCACATTCGTACGCGGAAAGTTTTTCTTTGTGAAACAAAATTCACGTTATTTATCACAGTTATGAAGAAACCACGCTCTGGCCAACACGTCTTCAGCGGTTTAATTAAACAAGTGTTTCTCGTGCATAATTTTGTTCCCGAAATATGCGCGTGCCTGGAACCAGACATCTTTGGAAACATGTGGGCGAAAGCCGGCTCCGTTACATTTCGGTAAGTGTATACTTAGCCTTATAATGCTTCGACAGGCCCGCGCGGTACGATACTCCCAATGCCATCTATCTACCCAATAGACAACTGTAGGACAGGTTTCACAAATGGTACAACCTTTTTGTACATGGACGTAACACGAACACAAAAGAACCACACGCACAACGATTTTCCTCTCCGTAGTGTGCGTAAGGGACTCACGCACACAAATAGCTCGTCCCGGTCGTAAAAACAGCAATTGAAAAACTTCAGCCGTTCGCCGCGCGGTGGCGCTGTTTCTGGGTTCGAATCTGAGATAGAGTCGTATGCTTTGAATGGGCGCTTCTGTGCTTTGAAAACTTTGGAGCTTTCTTATAAGGTTATCGGTTGAGTGAACTTTCATTCTGATTGGAAAGTTTCAGTTGGATATTGTCTTTGATTAATTCAGAAGAAAATATACTGATGAAATCTGAAATATTGGATTAGTGAAATTGCAATTTTCTTTTTGGTTTGTTCTCTTGTTAGTCAGGTACCTATTTCAATGATTGTATTTGTTATCTGACGGTCTATAAATCATCAGTCGGATGTGTTTATAGCGGCCATTAGCTTGGCATTTTTAGGGTTTTTTTTGTGCGCGTGCACAATGTTGAGAATTTTAAGTAGAGATCTAATTACCATCATCATAAATCTATATGGCAGTGATAAAAGAGTTATGGGTTTTAAAGTAGATTGTTCTTTAATATGATTAGTAGTCACTTGAGAACTCATATGAGTTATAAGTTCATGATTCATTTATGACTACATTTATCTATTTTATTTTTTCTTCATATTTGCTTTGTGATCATTTGAAATATTGATTGTTTTAACACTGTATAAGCTTTAAGTATATGATTAATTTTAATGCCTACAATAATATTTAATAAAAAAAAATAGCAACATACAGATATTTAGAAACTGAATTATATAAAAGTAGAGCTAGTTATTAATAAAATAATTAATATTTTATTTTATCAAATACCGGTTTTAGTATTAAATAGTTTAACAATAGGTAGTTTTAGTTACTAATGGATTCCTAATTATTGAAGATGTAATTTAGGCAGTGACTCTACCTTAATTCAGGAAGTTAATGAATCAATTAACTTGATTGATCAATAAGTAAAAACATCGAGAGTAAACATCTTTGTACTATGATTATAATGTAAAATTAATTTTATACAGAGATTTATTTTGTAAAGTACAGATGCCATTATTCTGACGTTCAATCTAGGTAAGTACTATATTTGACATTTGTTTCTACATCTAGATCTCTCTCTCTCAGCCCAAAGACGTCCACTGCTAGACAAAGGCCTCCCCCAAGGATTTTATCCATGGGGGGTTTTGCCGTAATCGCCACGCTTGGCAGGCGGGTTGGCGATCGCAGTGTGATGGCATAGTACGCGGAAAGATGCTGCTGCCCATCCTCCGGTGTTTTAAATCCCTTAGTCGCCTCTTACGACACCCACGGGAAAAGATAGGTTGGTGCTATTCTAGGGCAACACCACAGGCCACATCTAGATCATAAACCATTATTATCTAATTAAAAAACAAATGTCAAAATATAGATTCTAAATGTTCAACGATTAGATAAATCTCAAATAATCCTACGATTACCTACTTCCGCAAATGCTACCGAAAACAGTCTCTCTAATGTAGTGCCAAGGATGTGAATCCTAGGCACTAAAGTAGGGTTTCTTAGCCTAGCCTGGAGACTAGCCAACAAATTACCGTAGCAGGCTTGTCAAATTAATTTTATAGTTTATTTGTGAAGTTAATTCACAGTTATTGCTCTACCAAATGTTGTTATTCATATATTTGGCTTAGATAAATACTTTGACTTCGTAAATTATCTTTAATTTATAGTACTTAATGTGGTTCTCTATTAGATGGTGTATATTGCAATGATGTTATGAAACTAGCTTTTGCCCGCGGCTTCGCCCGCGTGAATATCCCTAGGTAACAGAGCTTTTTCCCGAGATGAAAGGTATATGATACCCTATCTCCTTCTCAGTACATCTATCTATGTGTATTGAAGCGGTTACAAACAAACTCACTTTCGCATTGGGATGGAATTTAATCAAAAACAACATGATTTCCTTCATGTAAAAAATACCAAAAATTCCAAAACTTTGTCCATCCATTTTTTGTCATCCTCATGGCTTCAGATTAACAAAACCCATCTTTTTTTACATCCCATTTTAAAGTAACCCTAGACGGAAATTTAGTGAGTTGAAGTTTTGCGACGAACCCAGAGCAAAGTACCGATAGAGCGGTGAGGTCCCCCACCTCTCCCCCTCTCATCTAACTTGTTCCATTACGGGGCTCTTCCATTCGTTCAATTTCAAATTTGAGACTGATGGTACCGCAGCCTTAGTAAGCGAGATATGTTAGATTGAGCGCCTTAGAACAATAAAAGGGATTGGAAGGCTAACATATGCCTACGGAAGTATACCTATAGGTAAATGAACAGTGCGTATACGTGCTAGGCCTTAATTAGATTGATACGGTACAGTTTGTACTGTACTTATGTGAAAGGAAATATATCGAAAATACTGGTAGCTTAATTTTGTACTTAAGTAGTATTATATCGTCAAAGCATTTCCAACTTAATATAATTATATAAGGTTAATTATTTAGAAATACTAGAATTTAAAAATGTACGAGTCTCATTATCAAGACTCATAAATCTGTAAATTCAAAGATATCCAACGGATCGTTTAATCATTTACCACCTAGTAACATTTAACTCTATTAGCAGTCAATAACATGAGGTATGTTAACTTTTACAGCCTTTTACGACTTCATCTCAAGGGTCAATAAACAAACTCTTTTATTGCTAGTATATTTCTGTAGTATTTTTTGTCTGTCTTTCATTATTAATTACAACTACTTTTGTCTTGAAAAATAGTAATTACTAAGATATTATATGTACATATATTTGTCAAACATAAAATAATGAACGTAATGTTTGTTGATTTAATTTTCCTTATTAATATTCAATGTGTTCTTATTTTTAAATTGGCGATTAAACAATTAAAATAAATAGTACCTAAGTATTTTATTTTTGGTAGGAAAAAAAATTATTACTTTGATTAAATCAAGAATACATGTAGGTACTTGCAGTTTTTCTTGAATTGAACAAAATAACAAGCAGTAAAAAATATTTTTGTTACCTACATGTCATTAAAATATAGGAAAAAAATTATTATTATATCTAAAACTAGAACTATGAAAAAGTTGGTGGGTGAAGAATTTAAAAATCCCGCCTTTGGCTTCAGGGCACGTACGGCCGTTATTTTGGTCGGCCAATCCCGGGTTCAAAGCGGGATCATTGCGACTGAGCAGAGATATAAACGTGTATCGATTGAGACTGCCTTTGAGACAGGTATAAGATTTGTCTCGTTGCGTCTTCCCTTGAGCAGAATTGTTTAGGTTTTTTTTATAATTAATCATCTTCTTTATTTTATATACGCAGTCGCAAAAAATTTTCTTCTTAATAACCATTATTATACTTACTAATAAATCTTGTAGGTATCTATATAATTTAAGATACCTAACTTCATGTTTAATATTGTATGTTTTGAATTGTTGTTATACCTAAAGGCAAAAGTTTGAACGAAATCCACGCCAATATCAATTAAAAGAAATTAGTTGCAACAAATTTTCTGAAAATCCCAAGTGATCAACTCCGGGTAGATACTAAATAGTTAAATTTGAACACGTCTTGAAACCGAAGCACAGACAAAAATATGTATGACCATATATCTAAAGACATAGTTACTTACTTTAATTGGTTGTCTTTTTTATTAGCCCTAAGTCATATACATTAGTCCTCATACTTACTTGTGTTACTCAGACCTCTAATCCTACCCTCAATTTCCAATAAATTAGGTCGACTTTGCCTACCTTTCATTAAAAGGGGCAATACCCAAACCCGGGATTTCCATGTTCATTTAATAATAATAACACGTCCGTCGTAAGGCTGCGACACGTGTTGCGACATGTTTGCGACAAGTTCTGTTTGTATTGAGCGCAATATCAGCAATATGTGAATAGAGACAGGCGCCCAATTTGGTAGAACACGTCTATACTAGGGATCAATTGTCTTTGTTTGTTCATATTCACTTGTAGACAATGTTTGCTTTTGATGTAAGTTTACCTACACATTATTCAGTGTAGGTAAATTATATTTTAGTAAATTTATCTTTAATTCACAAAATTTTACATACATACATACATAGAATCACGTCTTTATCCCTTACAAGGTAGACAGAGCCAAGAGTCGTGAGACTCGAAGGCCACACTTAGCTGAATAGTGGGCTCTCTGATGGAATGGAGATTCAGGTATAGTGACAGGTTGCTAGCCCATCGCCTATGAGTGGAGGAATCCCCAGTGTAAATCCCTTTTAAATTTATGTATAAAAAATAAGAACTCGCCAAATCAATTAATATTCGAGTATATGTACCTATATTCTCTAATAAATTCTCCGTTTACGTGATACCTAACCTAGCATAATACCTGAATATTAATTAATTTCAAAGAAAAATATGCATGCCATTTTTTAGGACGCACGCCAACAGCACTGAGCGGAAAATTGTTTTGGCTTCTGATTTTTCTCTCTTCTATACACTGACACCAGAATTCCTGATAAAATTTAATAATGAATAAATAATTATAGGTATTTAATACAACTTATATTTATGTTCTGTATAGTCTCAAAATGATAACAATAAAGAACTCTAAGTAAGTAGGTATTTAAGAAGCAAGTATTCTATATACTTAAGCATCATCATTCGCAGTCCATTTATGGGCATAGTCCTTTTTTTCCCGCCATTTTGTGTCAGTTTGTGCTGTATAGCATAAAGTTAGTATATTTATTTTGCCAACTTGGCAGAACCATTGCATAAGTATATCTTACGTAAGGCCACGACCTAGATTTCCGGTTTCGGAGCAAGGAAAATAGGCAAATGTACTTTGCCAAACTGAATTCGAGTGGTTTACTTCCGTTGAAAAGCTGGGTTATATATGAAACATGTTTAAACATTTTCAAAGTCTAATAACTAGTTTTAGTCTGAAATATAAATTAAAAATTCCTCTTCAGATCAGAAGTCAGAAATCCTTATCAGAAACAATTCTTATATAAAGTACCAGCACCCCGCCCCGGCTTCGCTCAAGAGATGTACACATAAATTGTAGCCTGTGTCCCTCATGTATAATGTAGGTTTATATTGGAGAAAGAATTGTTGAAATCGGTTCAGTAGTTCCGAAGATTAGGGGTACCTAAGTACAAACAAACTTACACACACTTCCTGTTTATAATATTAATGTAATATAATATACAAAGTATAAATCATATACAAAGAAAAACATGAAATTCAGTAAATACTTGCGATAAAAATAAATACCTATTACAAGGGTTCAATCTTTACATTTGTGTTTTACACTGGCCCTGGAATAGATACAAATACAAAATTTATTTATTTACTTAACTCCACAACTTACACAATCTACTTAAAATAAAACACATAAATTAGAACAACTTCTCGCCCTGGAGACTCAAGCCTGTAGAGTTATTACAATACAACAATCTATAACTTTTTTTTAGGTTTACACTTCTCGTGCATATAATTACATCGAAATCTTAACAATGATAGTAGAAAGATGGGTTACTAATGTGTATAATATTACCAAAAACCTGTTATTGGCTCAAGAATAATATACTTACCTAAACATATGCCTAGATTTAAGCTGTTGGTTTTTTGTAACAAATAAAATAAAAAAAAAAAAAAAAATGAAATCTATTAAGTATTGCTCGGAAAAACTAAAGGTATAAATCGTCAGTTTTCATATCAGTACCTAAAATGGTAATATTTTTAGAAAATCCGTTCAGATTGATATTCCAACCCCTAACTTGCGACAAACGGAGCGTCGCCAACTACTTACTATGAACATCTTGTGAATGATGTCGTCATATCGACTGTATCAATAAAGTTCTTAATTTAATTTATCTAATTCACGAGACGAGAGTGAAATGGAACGCATCACAATAAACAAGATTCGGTCGCGTCGTGCAACTATGTTGATCGTCTTCTTCAAATAATGACATTTTGATATTTATATCATTGGCGACAAAGTTCAATTTCAAAAAACCAAATGAATAAAAATATAAATATAGAACTTTAATAAAATTTCTCCAACAGTAATTATTTTGAAAGATAATACAGGTAGAGTTAGGCTACGGAATGATCTTTCTTTATTTATCATTTTAAATGTTTTTGGATTTCTTAAATAATAATAATAAATAAATATAATAAATACTTATGTACTAAGTATGAACATACAATAACATTACAACTTGTAGATATTTGTTTGATGAACAGGCGTTCAGCAGCAAAATAAATAATCTAAACGGCTGAATAATAATAATAATAAATATAACGAATACTTACTTATGTACTAAGTTTGAACATACAATAACATTACATCTTGTGGATATTTGTACGATGAATAGGCGTTCAACAGCAAAATATCTTGCTATATATATCGTACGTGTGAACTTTGCATATTCAAAATCTTTATAAAAAGGTAAATATAAAATCTATTATAAAATATTATTTATCCATAATACACCTGTCAGATTTGCATTAGTTTATTTGCTAGGTTTGTTGATAATATCCTCTAATTAATAAAAAATGTCAACGTATGTTATTTTCTTTATTGCAATCAGAGACAGGTGTTAGTTCATTATAAAACCATAAAATTAGATGACAATTTTTGGTAGGTATATTAATATGATCAACTTTTGGTAAATATGAATGCATTTTTGTCCTAAGTAATATTTTATGCCGGGGCTCCGCCCTTGAAAGAGCCAATTCCTAGTGAATGTGATTATCAGATATTTTTTACCTGTCTGTCCCTATATAATCCCACATACTAAAAAAAATATATCTGTCTATAGTTTTACAGATTAACGGTTGCTACACGAGCAGTTGACAAAAAAGTCAATTACTGAGATCTCTTCAGAGGTAAAAGCATGAAAATTCCTCAAACAAATCGGCGTCAACCATACATACATATTAACACGCCTTTTTCCCGTGGAGGTAGGCAGAGACTAGCGATTTCCACCTGCTACGATCCTTACAGATCTTCATTGCTTCCTCTACACTCATCACTCTCTTCATACATGCTCTCCGGTTATGGGTGCTCCTAATATCTACCTTTTTAAAAGAAAGTCCGCAATCTGGTTGGAGTGCGTTCTTCGAGGTCGACCTTGACCAACTCTTCCATTGACCTCTGCATTATAAATACCTTTCGTCAATCTCTTTTCATCCATCCTCTCAACATGCTCAAACAATCACCAGGCGTCAACCAATAAGCATAAACATCAAATTGGGTAGGTTTCTTCAAAATACCAAGATATAAGTAAACAAAATATGCTTCCTCTCATCTTCAGGTCCATGCAAAATATATCGCATGCCTCGCTTCTTGCAAATTGTATCAAGGGTGGGAGGGGGATAGTTTGGGCGACCCACGCGGGCCAAGTAGATATTTTTCTATATTTCCAGATAACCAACCCTACCTTTAAGGTAAGGGTTCCATGGGGCGAAAGGATTGCAATCTCATTCAGTTTTGGGGTTTTATATCCTGCTTTGTCCGCGGCCTACGCTTTAGTCTAAAAGCAATTTAGACAATGGTATTTAAATCAACCATTGGTATATATTTTCTGATATATGTATTACCTGTGTATTGGTCATTCACTCATTTTGCACATTTTCACGTGATGATTAAAATTACGATAGGATACGTCCTGTTTCATCAACTTAAGCTATTATCATAAATAAATAAATCGTTTATTTTTCTCTCCAGATTAGGCTAATTAACAATATTTGAGTTGGCAGGCAAAGATGCCTCGTACTTTCGCTAACAACGCCAGTTCTCTCCACTTAGATTAGGTCCTTACCTAATCTAAGTGGAGAGAACTGGTGCCTGAGATACCTCATCATACTAATGTGTGGCAAAGTTTTTTTTATTTAAGTATTTATTTTTATAAATAAAACCAGTCATGGCTTATAAATAATTTTAATATTACTACTTACACTCTTGGGCGTCGCCTCCCGTGGAAATTTTGGGATAAAAAAAGTGAATGTGAGTGAGTGAAAACCTTATGTGTTAATCCAATTGTCATTCTACCTGTGTACCAAATTTCATTGAAATCCGTCCAGTAGTTTTGTTTGAAAGAGTAACAAACATCCATCCATCTATTTTCCCAATATTTCTTGTTCATAATATTAGTAGGATCATTCATTTACTATTCTTTGTGAACCATATTTAATGCAAATAAAAAACTTTAGACTTTGTATGACATCCACTTTCCAAAATTACAGGATTTTTTTAAGTCATGTTCGAGTTTGCGTGGTACAGACAGGCAGGGCAAAAGCCCTCGTGTGTCGTATTTTTTGACTAAAACAATATTTTATCTCAAGTTCATGGGAGTGAGACACGCTATTTCGCGGGTTTATTTTTGGTAAAGACGCCCTTCATGTTTACCTACCCACATACATTATTTAGCTTGTTCGTTGTTGGTACTAACAGATACATAGAAACAGCATGGTATATGTATTCTTGAATTTATCTTAAGTCAAAAATAGAAAAAAATCTGCTTAAATCGAATCTGAATAGTAAATAATAAAAATGTTTACTATTTCATCAGCTGCTTCATACTTTACATAATCTGCAAAACAATCTTTGATAATGTTTTTTTTATTAGAAAAAAGGAAAATGTATGAAATTTTATGTTTAATATACAATTAACCATCTGTAGGAGCATATTATTTTAAACAGCCCAATGAACATTCTTAAAACAAAAATAAAAACTAACTAAAAACTAAAGAAAGATAAACTAAAACATAAAAAGACTATACTAGAGTCTCAACTAAGTATAGGTGTAATAAAAATATCTTGTTTTTGTATATGTAAGTAATTTTATCTCTTTAATTTCGTGCCCTTTTTATTTATAACCAAAAGTAAGAATTGTTTAAAATGACATAATCATTTAATTTACTAATCTTTAGAAGTAATGCAGGTAGCGTCACACTATTTAAATAAAAAGAGAGTCGGCAGCTAAACAACAGGAAATATTTTGACTTAAAAAAATGAAATCTTTTGCCATCAATTCACCTGAACTACAAACAAGTAGGTAGCAACATTGTTTAAAAAAGAACAGAAAGTGAAATCTGTGAATAAAGTAAAGGTGTTTTATTCTTTTGTCGAAAGTGAAAGCTTAACTTCAAAAAACAGTAGCACCAAGGGTTTATAATGGGCGCTGTAATAAAAAGTCGGCAACTACAAATAAAGTTAGTATTTGTTGTTTTATGAATAGTAAAAAATAAAACTAATGTAAAATAAATACCAAAATTACTAAGATACCAGTATTCTATATATTTCCCTCGATTGAAGTTAGTTATATTTGATTTATGAGATCCAGGCGTTCACATTGTTTTAATGCACCTATGTGCAGTGATAATTGTTGCGAAATTGCAATTAATCTGTACTATATACTAGTGCCCGCATCCACCTCTTCGTAATAAGTAGTAAATACATTGTAAATATAATAATCTGCATTCTTAATCACTATATAATCAGTGTTTATGAAGATGTCATAGTAAGTAGGTAGTAGGCTATTGGAGCTAGGATTTTTATCAAAAACCGGTTGGTCGATGTTGCATTCCCAATGTAATATGGCCCCAAACGTCTGACGTGTTTGTTCACGGAGACGTAGATTTTCATGACACATAGACAAAAAACATGGTTGATGAATTTAAAATACCTACTACTTTTCAACCGTGTTTAATCCAAAGAAATCAGAATTAAAATCTAACCCCAGACATATTTTTTTAGTGAGTTTAAATAAACTCAACACATATGTGTTAAAGTCATAAATACAATTTTTATTTCACAAATTTCTTAAATAATTTTGGTTTGTATCAACACTAACTATCATCAATTGAAATAGAAAAGACAAGTTTTAAAATACTACAAAACTATAATCTGTTACTTACTAGATAAAACACGATCTAGCAAACAGTTTGTATTCAAGAATTTCTCCATTTTAGTCCAGAAAGAAAGTCATCTAAGGCGTCCCGATGTCTGTTACATTATGTAAATGCTTCTTTTAATCTCCCCGAAGACTGGATAAACTAATAGGCCGAAGAACTTAATGCAAGTCACGGATGAACCTAATATCGGCATGTAGATTACCAAAACATGTAAATATACAATGGGAGTGTCTTCTTCGAATCTTTCGTATGGCCGTCACATCTATGGAACTAAGAGATTGATTTCATTAACATATTGTTGATATTTCAATTTGTATTCTCTATTCCTTTGTCGGTTTGTTCCATTCTCATCGTTTTTGGTAACTTATTTTTATGTCGTTTACGCGTAGTCTTGTTTGATGTATTTATTTCATGTTTTTTATCGACCGAGCGAGCGCAGCGAGCGAAGCGTCTCAGTTTCCACTAGCCGAAAATTCTTTTGTCTGTCCGGATGTTATCGCCTACAGGTCGCATTTCTGAACCGATTCTTATGAAATTTTGTGAGCAGGTTCGTTAATTTTATAGAATTTTTTAGTCGAGCCAGTTTTTCTAAATTTTATAAAATGGCGATAATATATAAAAAAAACCTTATATCTCAGCTATTTAAAAAAAAATTCAAAAATGTCATTAGACATTTTTGTTATCCTTATTAAGACGCAACTTTTTTGTATGAACAACATAGTGAAATTTAATAAAACCGCTATAAATCCATATATTAAATTCTTATACGATAGTTCACAAAAAAATCAATAGATGGCGCAGCAAAGCTTTTAATACTTGCAAATTCATTTAAGAGTGACTTGATTTATTGATTAAAATGAGATTGTTTGAATTGCGTGTATTTTTTTTTAAACTGTGTGCGTTTGACCTCTATCTTGCCTGATGAGAAGCATATATATTGAAATCTAGGGTGGTACACGCAAACTGAAAAAAATAACTCAAGTATTTATTTGGTTAATGGTATTGTATTGTGGATTGCTTTGCTTGGTGGAATTATCTTGAACACTTGAAATAAATCTGATATCAAAAAACTTCATTGTATGATTAGAATCATATTAAAAAAAGTAATATATACGTATATGTATATAATAGATTCGATTTCAAATTGAACTTTCTTTTTTGAACTTTAATTTTGTTGCGCAAATTACATAAATATACATACCTATAACCAATAGGTCAAACCATGCATTTCTGACGACTGACGACCTCCGTGGCCTAACGGTCATCACGCCAGACGGCCACACCAGAGGTCCCGGGTTCGATCCCCGGTCGGGTCAAGATGGAATATAATCTTTTTCAGATTGACGTGGGTTTTGCATATTTATCTATACATATATGTATTTGTTATAAAATATACGAGTAGTATTGTTAAATTAGCATCCCGTAAAGTCTTGAACTTACTCAATCTGTGTGATTTGTCCGTACATATTTATTAATATTATTTATATTATTTCGAGGCGGAAAAGGCAGGTCTCAGTCAATTTTTTTGTGGTATTGACCAACCACAAGAACTTTTTACTTTTTTTCCAGCATTGGTAGGTTGGTTTCAAAACTCTTTTAAGCCAGGGACACGGTAAACGGTTATTTCGTGGAAGGGCTCGCGAGGTCTACTGTTCTCACAGAACCACTAGTATTATATCACAGCGGCTTAGAGCATTGCTCCCGTAGGAATTTCAAATAAAAAAAAAAAAAATATATATACATATATATATATATATATATAAACATAACATATTTTATGAGCTATTCCCGGTTTTTTTTCTACCCGTGTATAAAAATCCATCAAAATTCATCCCGTAGATTTTGCGTGATTGAGACATAAATAAACTCACTAATTCACATCCGAACTTTCGCATTTATAATATTGATAGGATTACCTCGAGTAAATGCATTCATTTGCAAAAAAACAAGCACAACAACAACAAGAATACATACTTTATTTGCAAACAAGAAATTACATGTTTTAGATATTTAAAGTAACTTAAAACTAAAAACAAGAGGAATATGCGCAAAAGGCGGTCTTATCGTTGTAAGCAATTTCTTCCAGGCAACCAATTGAGAAATTGCTGTAGACGAAATATATGTTGTGCGGGTTGGATTTCGGAGAAAAAATTGTAAAATTAAAAAATTTATTAATTAATTAATTTGTGTTTTTCAAGCACAAATGACACGCAACAAAATGACACGCAACAAAATCGAAGCGGTTGATTACAATCACAAAATTTCTTCGAATTTACGGAACTCTTGCACTCTTGTTCACAACGTTTTCTTAATTCAAAGCCACATAAACAGTTGCATTAATGTTGCTATAACATCAACTTAAAGCATCGATTGTCGTAATCTTCGACTGAACAACAACATGAGGTGTTTACCGCCTTATAATAAAGAACAGTGATGTCAACTCGGTACATTTGTATGTTAATTCGGCAACTCTTGCTCTTGTAAATTACAATAATTCCAGTTATACCGAAAGAAGGAGTGATCACGAGAGTTTTCACCCCTCTTTGCTTACAAATGAAGCTAATAATGTGTTTTGTACAGACGAACTGCGAGGAGCTGTAAACATTTTTTTATTTATTACTTTAATTTTTGGTACCTATATTGCTTACTCTTTAATACTGATATTCGTTACATAATAATTTTATGTTTTTTTCTTACTTTTGATTTGATATCATACGTTTTAATTTCTACTTACTTACTACCTACCTTTACGTATTTACTTTTTATCTTTTGGTTGAACTCTTTAAAAGGAAATCTCAAATGCCTAACTACGGAAGTTTTTCAAACAATTTTCTATGATCTCTAGTCTCGACGTATTATACGATTCTGGTTAGAAATATAAAGATGTGATACAAAGTTTTAATACATATTTTGAAAAAGTAGGCATTTAATTGATTTTTTTTAATGAAATAAAATATATTTTTTTTAATTTAATTACCTACATAAAATAACAATTAAAATAAAAACTAATATTAATACTTAATTGAATTAAAATAATATTTATTCACGCTTACAATCAACAAAACAGTAGACCTTTTCTTTCATACTTACAATTCAAGAAAACACCGTCTGCCCGTCTAAGCAGAAAGGGCGGACCTAACATGAAATTAGAAGGGAAAATAGGACGAGATAATTGTACCCTTCCTCCCCCTGCACCCCTCGTTACCGACTTTAATCTGTTTAAACTTTTATTTACTTCACTTGCGCAAATTGAGGCGATTAGTAGCCCGGCCTTCGCTGAAACTGTTTTGTTTAACGTTGTTTTGAATTGAACATTTTGAACAAGCTTATTGAAGTAGGTAACTTGTAAATAAAGGATCACACAATGATGGACGGACTGTTTAGTGTATATTTTACTTAGATGTTATAATATATAGGTTCTGTTAACTAACAATTAACTTAACATATAGATTTCATTTTGACACTGTCTAAGTATTTATGTTAATATTATGTAATCAATGTTTACATGCTACATTTATGGCTATCACCAAACCAACACCAACCTACCAACACATGTTAGTAATATATAAATCATTGGCCATCATAAGTTAAAAAAAAAAAAAATTCCGTATAGAAACAGGCAGAGTTTTTTTTCTACGTCTATGTGGCCAACATAATGTTCAATAATAAACAAATATTTTACATCACAAGTATTTTAAATTTGTCTGCATTTATTTGTCAATCTAAGTTAGTTAAATCTATGAAAGTTACTTAATTTGAAGAAACCCTAACTTTGAAAAATACATTACAAAATGACAAAGCAAAAAAATACCGCATCGTTTCTCGAAATGCAGTTGCAATCCCGTCGGCCATGTTAGTGACCTGTTCACAACAGCCGTATGCACTCTACCTGTCCCGTTTCTACCTATATGCACTACCATATTGCCATCTCTTTCGTGTCCCCTACAAAATTAGGGCAATACGCATGCGTGTGTTGTCAATGTCAAATCAATCTTCGTAGGCTGATGCAACGTGGCGGAGAAATAGAAATGGCTGTATTTAATTAATGCCTTATTGTCTATTGTTTCAGATGAAGGCTTTGGATGCGATGGTAAGTTTATTTTGTTTGCAGCTCTGAAAGAAATAATACAAGAAATATGAAAACCTTTATTTATTTCTAGATTTTACAACATACTTTTGAAATGACAATACGCATTCACGAGATAATGAGTACCTAGTATTTTATATTTTTAATTAAATTATCTACCAAGGAGTATAATAATATACCTAGTATGGGCATTATCATCGCCTCATCGCTAAAGTAATTTCTTACGCAGGCAACCAATAGGTAGAACTTAGAAAGGAGGGATCATTATTTAATACTAGCTTTCGCCCGCGACTTCGCCCGCGTGAATTTTCCACGGGAACAGGGCTTTTTCCTGGGATGAAAGGTACCCTATGTCCTTCTCCGTTCTTCCAGCTATGTGTATGCGAAATTTCAGGAAGATTGGTTCAGTAAATAAAGCGTGAAGAGGTAATAAACAAACAAACTCACTTTCGCATTTATAATATTAGTTAGGATAGTTAGGATTAGGATTACGGCAGCTGAATTTGTTACTTATTAAAAAATATTTTTTCTAAATCCGTCTATTAAACATGTCTTTTAATTTACACTTAAATTAATTACCAGGATATAAAAAAAATATATGTTGAACTTATACCTTTTCCAAACTTAATGTAATACAATATCAAAACCTAATTCAGTTTCCAAAACATAAAGCCAAACATT
This sequence comes from Ephestia elutella, assembly GCA_018467065.1. Lineage (NCBI taxonomy): Eukaryota > Metazoa > Arthropoda > Insecta > Lepidoptera > Pyralidae > Ephestia > Ephestia elutella. Next base: position 11,783,089 of record CM031569.1, read on the forward strand.
GATCCCACTAGAAGGTGGTTAGTTAAATATTTAGTCATAGATCAGCAGCCATATTTTTACGATAGCAAGATCTTCATTACTATGTTATTACGTCGGTGTTGGTCCGCCGAGCCGCAACACATCCAATTTTCTGACTCCCATATATTGATATTGACTGAGGACGATATGCTTCTGTACAGGTTATATAAGTCACTAGATGTGTCAAGTCAATACTGGCATATTTCCTGCACGGTTCTTGCTGGCCTTAGCAGGTAAAGGTAAGTAAGTAAGTAGTAGTAGTAGTTTTCCCCATAGGTATATGGGGAAAATATTATATAGGTAACCTTTTTATTGCACGTGTAAAACTTTTATTTTATTTACTCCTTATCCTAATCCTAACTAATATTTTAAATGTGAAAGTGAAATTGTTTGTTTATTTATTTGTTTATTTGTTTGTTACCTCTTTACGCTTTAACTACTGAACCAATCTTCCTGAAATTTCGCATACACATAGTTAGAAGTGCTGAGAAGGACATAGGGTATCTATAATCTCGGGGTAAAGCACTGTTTCCGTGGGAAATACACGCGGGTGAAGCCGCGGGCAGAAGCTAGTATTATATAATTTCAAATCACTTACAGGTATTTTTTTGTTTCTAAGCCACGTGAATATAAAATAAATTAACATACTTTTGCGTTTTTGAACGATAATTATGTCATCATTTTAATAGTTGTTATATACAAAATAGTTGAAAAGATAACTAAAAAATGGAAAATAATACATTTAACAATATCAATGATGCTGTCTTCAATTCCATTTGAAGTCGAAAATACCACCCAAGTTGCGTCACGCCTCGTAACCTCCACATCCTTTGCTTGATGATTCTGTAATTAAGGAACAAATTGTCGGGTTAACACTCAAAATGAATTATTATCACAAGTTAGTCATTGAAATAAATTAGTCACAAAAATGTAATATAATATAATATAATAGGTGCTGTAATTAAATATATAACTAAAATTACATATTTAAGTATTTTTCTACAATACAACATAGGTCAAAGAATTTATTATGTATTTTTAGAGTAACCTTGATTTTTACGTATTTCGATTCCTCTATCATTAAATTTTTATTATTAGATATGATAAAAATATAATGTTTTATTTAAGCTGATATTATTTTAGGTTAAAAATCGTAACTTTAGCACACCATATTGATTACAAAATTAATTGTAAAGTATGCGATATTTTCTTTAAAACGATTTTTTTGTCACATCCTGTAAAAATAGATTTATATCTTGGAGTCCGATATATTGCAGTATCACTTATTATCATCAATGGTAACGCCAGATAAGCCTTACAGACGTGACTTGACGAAAAATAGTCATCTTTCGCCCTTAGATTCGTACACACAACACGCGTAAAAATAATGGTACTGATGTACCATTCCTATGTGATCCCTTAGCTAGGGTTGTAAAGTATTGAGATATGTTTGTAATAAGAACATTGGAAGGCTATATTGCATTAGATTAAAGGAAGTTCCGATGATAACCAGGAGGATGTTTCAGTACTTTTAGTACCTATTTACATATTTATTCATACGCGACGTGCAAACAATATAGCGACGTGCTTACATTCAACAACTTAGCTACCTAAATTCATGGCAAAATCGCCGCTATTACTAAATCATACACCTATATAGTTGACTAGCTGTCGCCCGCGGCTTCGCCCACGTGAGTTTCCCTTAGATGAAAAATCTTTTTGTGTTCCAAACTGTTTCAGATGTTTCGGATTTTCGATTTTTATACTTCAGCAGAAAATGCTCATCACGTTGAACAATTTTTGCTAAGGCGCCATTTCTATATATGTTATAGTGTAGTTGGTCTCTTAGAGCTTTTCATGAGATGTTCCATATCTTCAATTTTTATACGTCAGCAGAAAATGCTCATCAGGTTGAACGATTTTTGCTAAGGCGCCATTTCCATATATGTTATAGTGTAGCTGGTCTCTTGGAGCTTTTCATCAGATGTTCCAGATCTTCAATTTTTATACGTCAGCAGAAAATGCTCATCAGGTTGAACGATTTTTGTTAAGGCACCATTTCCATATTACTTATAGTTTAGCTGTTCTGTTATGGTTCTTCATCAGGTGTTCCAGTTTTCAAAATCAATTATAGCCTATATGTTGCCTAGGCTTAATAGCTATACAACAAAAAAAGTTTCATTCAAATCCGTCCAGTAGTTTTTGCGTGAAACTCGTACATACATACAGACAGACAGACAGACAGACAGACAAGAAATTCCAAAAAAATTTTTTTGCTTTCTATTGTTCTTTTTAGGTCTCCCTCTATCCATTTCAGTCAAAAATATTAAATGTACAGACAAAATATTTTTACTGTTTTATTATATGTATAGAAGAGCCTTCATAAAATTTCCGTCTTCATCATACGATACTACGTAGATACCTACGTAAGTATGCCTACCCTATTGTGCTGCGTGCAAATGGAAGCCTTCACTGACGTCCATCGATTTGCAGAATTACCTATAACTTAGCAAAGTACGTAAGTTTGAACAACTTTCGCTTGGGTCAGATCTTCGAAGATAGGCGAAGTTTTGGATCGGCAAAGTCGTTAAGTAATCTGTACGTGGCTCGTTTGTTTTTTTTGTTTAGAGTTTTCTTTAATTAAATAATATTGTTTAGGCTCTTTATAAGGTTTTTAGATCTAATTTTTGAATAATACGTGAATTCGTTTCAACGGTTGAACATTGCTGCTCTGTAACATCATGCATTTTATGTATAAACAATGTTTTTTTTGGCAAATAAATATATCTTTATCTTTATCTTCGAAAATACATTTCCTAATGTAAATCGATTTGTGTTTTAATTTATTGGTAACCAATCTTTACTAGTTTCAATATACCTATTGTAATCCTCAGAAAAAAAAACATATTTTTTTTGCTTTTGTCCTATTTCCTGCAAGACACTCGAGTTACATTATCATCATGAAATATCACATATGAGTAAGCACCTTAATAGAAAAAGGCAGGATTTTTGTGACAAAAATACCGGAGAAGATATGTCAGAAGGAAAATGCAGATCGTTCGCTAAGAGGGGTGCTCCAGTGAACAAACAAAATTTTCGTAGACTCAGAAATACGGTTCATTTTGTAACAAAAACAAAGAAGAAATTATCCTGAGGTAGATAAAATTGTAGATAAGTAGTAGGTAGCAGGAAGCAGAAAAGAGTGGAGTATTCTAGTATCGGAGGCCAAGATCCCCTTTGCGTCGCTGAGCCATCGAAGTGATAAAATAGCCAAAGGTTAGAAGCGATTGTTAATGGTTATCTTTCTGTTGGTATATATTCAATAAATGATTACATAATCATTTTGTATTTGATAATAAATGAAAAAATAAGGTTTTTCTAAGAAAAACATATTATTAAAAAAAAGAGTTCAAGGTCAATAACCTTTAATCTCCATTACTTACTAAATACAGTACAGTCGCAAGATATAATCTCGGTATCAATTTTAAAAATCACATTTCACAAATCGGTATCTTCCTTTGCATATCTAATTAGATACAGGCCGATGCGTTCGATATTCGAATTTCGAATCTGTCTGTCAAAGCGGAATAAACGAAGCCAATCAGAGATAAATAACCGTCCGCGAGCGTGGCTCGTTTCATTAGCATGTCAATGAGTGGAGGGGGGCGCGGGAGGACGGGGCACAATGGCGGATGGCGGCTCACCTGACAACTGAATGTCATACGATGTCACGTGATGTTCTTTTGTTTCTTGACGCGTCTCTGGGAATTGGCATTCTTATCCTTTGGCATAATTTTTCAATTACTTATTATATACTCTGAGACAGGATGTGGAATAAATAGTTGTTGTATGGTTTGATATATTTTTTGGTGAAATTAAATGTATAACAGAAATACTTCTAAAATATAAATGTTTGTATTAGACTATTTGCCTCAAATAAAAAATAAACTTATTTTCTCTCTTGAAAAGCAAAACACATCCGTCATAGCCACTTGGTTCTCTCCGGGCGAGGTTTGCTGAGTAGGTAGAGCCAAATGTTCCGCGCCACTGCAAATTTTCTTGTCTGTAAAGAAAATTCTAAAGTTTCTGATTTGAATTTGCTACTGAATTTAAATAAGTAGGTACCAACCTAGTAGTATAAAGTTGAAGTTCATTTTAGTAAATACTAGCTTTTGCCCGTGGCTTCGCCCGCGTTAAGTTCCCACGGGAACAGTGCTTTTTCCCGGGAAAAAAGGTACTTCCCGGGAAAAAAGGTACCCTATATCCTTCTCAGTACTACTAACTATGTGTATGCGAAATTTCAGGACGGTAAATCGTGAAGAGGTAACAAACAAACAAACAAACTCACTTTTGCATTTATAATATAAGTTAGGATAGGATTACAATTATATGACATTAGGTATATACTATTTCTTTCTAATTGTAGGTACTGCATTTTTCTTTAAAATTGCTTGGGATTTATTAATAACAAAAATTGAAGTAACATTTTATCAAGAAGATTTAGCCTAATTAAAACTAAAATGTTAATTATTCAGTGCAAAAGAAACTTTAACCGAAACTACAAGTACAAGAAAAGGTTTTTAGACAAGCTCCATTTAACATGGAGACGCAGTTTGCGTCTTTCGCCACTGGTATTCCAGTATTCAGGGAGTTCTCAAATAAAACCTTAAAAGTACCTACTCGTGCATATGTACAATAAAACTGTCCTTACCTTGGACCTCGCTTTAATTTAGAGGAAGGGAAACTGTCTCTGTACAATCGTGGCATACGAAACTTGCATTTTTAAGAATTGTTCTTTTAGTATAAACCTCTGACGGACTCGTAGATGGTGACTTTTTGAACACTAGTCAAATTGTAAGTCTGGTCCATGAAACTTTTCTTTATCTGTAGAAAAAAAAGTAATAAAAATTAGCATTAAACACAAGGACCTTCAACCTTACAATAATAATCATGTCTGTCTATAACATATAAGTACATTAATTTTAATTGGCTTCTTGAACAGCTTTTTTTTTAATTAGCATGTGGTATTTACTGAAAATGGTAGTGTCAGTGTCATCAACTCATCTCATAGTGTGTCAAAACTCACACTATGAAATTAATAAATTACCCGTTATTTTTTTTTTTATGAATCTAAAATTTCAAAAAGACATACTTGTAATACATGCATTTTTTTAAGATGCTACAAATTTTATAAGATAATTCATATATAATTTGATAGGTATAAAACGAAAGTATGAGTAGGTACCTAAAAATACGTAGTCTACGAGTATTTTAAGTCTAGCATTATTTGCAAGTGCATGCATAAATTGTATGGCATCTAAGTCTGTATTGCAGTCTCTATTTATACTTTGCATCTGATCAAAATGTTTTACTCGTCGACGTGATCTGTATTCAAATAATCTCGATCGATAAATTTTAGAGCCACAGCCAAGCGAAATACTGTGAATAGTCTAAACTAAGAAAAAAGTGAAGAACCCACAGAATTGTATGTGGAATAGAGGCGATGGCGAAGGTCACGTTTCGACCGAATCGGTTTGGTCTTTGAGTGACGTCGAGTCGACCAAACTTGAATAACGGCTTTTGCATCGTCAAAGAATATGCAAGGCTCCAGATATCTTCGGATGTCGCTCAATAGATGTTTACAATTTTCATGTAAAGTACGTTTTTTTCGTAATTGTCCTATTATGTAAACAATCTTACCATGTCTTTTTATGATTTTACAACAATAAAAATTAGACTTTTTAGGAAATTCATTTCGTGGTTAATAAATGTTTTACTTTAGAATGTTTAGGTTTGAATTTTAACTAATATTTGATTTTCAACAAAATTTAAAAAAAAGTACTGTGGAGATTGTTTACACAATAGGACAATTAAGAAAAAACGGAGTTTAGGTAGACTAGACAAACACTTTTTTTAGAAAAGCTTGAAATTGGCTAGTTAAATTCCGAAAAAAAAAATTACAGGTTTTTACTTCATTGCTAATATAGAATAAAATCTCATTCCACACTATCAAGGTACTATTAGTTAAACCTACATCGAGTTGGACCACCCAGGGGGGCAATAATACAAAGATTCTTGACAGTTTTATAAATAATATCATTTTAAAAAATACCGGCTAAATTGAAGCAAATTATAGAACGAAGGAAAATCCTATATAATATACTCGTAAAGCCAATCGTCCTTGTTACCGCAAGTACAAATAAAACTAACAAGCTCATTTATGATAGAGCAGTTACTATAGATCATACAAGAATAAACCAGTAGATATTATTACAACAATTTTACTTTACATTTACTGCATTTTTCAAAAGTTGCAGCTTAAATTGAATTTAGTTATTAATTATATTAAATTAATTAATATTAGTATTAAAATTTGTCTTAGATTGTAATATAAAGAAAAAAATATTTGTTAACATACCTGGGCTGATTTAAAATTACTAGCTTTTGCCCGCAGCTTCGCTCGCGTGAATTTGCCACGGGAACAGTGCTTTTTCCCGGGATGAAAGGTACCCTATGTCCTTCTCAATACTTCTACCTATTTGTATGCAAAATTTCAGGAAGATTGGTTCAGTAGATAATGCGTGAAGAGGTAACAAACAAACTCAATTTCGCTTTCATAATATTAGTTAGGATGGAATCGGCGTGCAATTATTAGATACATTTAAAGGTCGACGATGTTAAGAACATTGCTGGCAACAACTGGAGTAGGATGGCCCAGAACAGACAAGGTTGGCGTAGACAGAAGGAGGCCTATACCCAGCAGTGGGTCACGAAAGGCTGTTGATGATGATGATGTTTTTTCAAATACAAGTTAATCTTAGCTAGTAATAAACATAGTGTCCGCGTTATCAGGTATTCCATTTAATGTCAAAGTCGTAAGATGTCAAAGTCGGAAAAATGTCAAATCTTTTGGGCTCTTTGCTAGTAGTAGTCTGCGGTTGCCTTGTTTTAATCTTTGACAACCGCCGAGCACGTTCTGAGGTCGATATACGATTGGAATTATACTATTACAACACCAACAGCGGATGGATGTAGGCCTACTATATAATTCATAATCTTTGTTATAAAATTATACTATAGATGCGCTTAAGGGCTCCACTCTTAAGAAAATTTCGGGATAAAAAGTGCTCTATGGGCTAGATATTACGTTGCTTGACTATACAGTGTCACCTTTTTCTAAATATTTTAGTTGAATTTTCGTAGAGTAACAAACTTCAATCGATATTCAATAGCACTCAACGTACTTATAATTTTAAAGTTTCAATATTTTTATGCTACAAAACAAATTTCATCTTTGGAAGAAAATATCGAAAGAAAAATAATAAGAAAAATATTTTTACTAGTAGAACAGTTTTGCTAGAAACAAGTTGGCAGGTGAGCCAAGGGGTGGATGTTTAGAGGTGGATCAGATAGGTATAGGGGGATGTGAGCGCATGTTTTATATTATTGAGACCCCAACAGCGGTCGCGAGCTACACGAACCATGTTTACAAACATATGAGATGAGAAATTTGTTATTTGTCATACCTGTTCCTTTTTTTAAAACTTTGAAGCTTATTTTTTTAGGAACCAGAATAAAATTTTTTGCAAGAAGGTAAATATTGAATTAGAATATTACCTAGAACATTTAAATTTAAAAAATTGGCTTTTTACCTTTTACGAATTTATGGCTCGGAATATTGAAGATAACAATTGGAGGTAGATGGATATTATATATATCTCTCCTCACTTAATTAATTTCAATTTCATTAACGTTCCGTAAAGGGTGGCGCTTCGCTCTTAATTTTCATTTCTGAATTAGCATATTCGCAACGTTATAACGTCTTTTTCACATAGTAGAAGCTTCTTCCCGGGAATGGTTAATTTAGTATGTTTCGCTAAAATTAACATTTACTAAGAATATTAACATTTGTTGAAATATAGAAAATGCTTGGCTTTTTTGATAAAACTGACAATATTATATGAATATAAGCAAAACAAATTTGTATTCAGAGGTATCTTACATATACATTTTCATATATATGAAAGAAAAACCTTAGAGAGAGACCCTTCAGATCCAATATCAAGTTAAACATTTGCATCTCGTCGTAGTCCGCCATATCGTCCCAAATATCCTCCAATATATACCGTTGTATTAAACCGAAAGCATTGTTTGGGCAAAACTGGCATCCCTGATTATATTTGAACAAAATATCTCGTGTACACAGCGTAATAAGTCTCTTGGGCCGCAAGCCGAGCAGAAAGGAAAACCATCGCGTCTCTAGGATGTACTTACGCTTTTCTACGTGATCCGTGTGGATATGTAGGACTAGAGGAAATCTCTCGAGTATTAAGGCTAAGGTACCGATTCCCAAATGGTTACATTTGTCGTATTGCACGGGTAACATTGCATGCGACGCGGAAATTGAAACTCAATGGACGGATAGACACATAAAAGAAAAAGAAAGGGTCCCTAGGTGTTGCGCGCCTAGGTAGAGTGTTTTAAGAAATGTTTTCCTTGTGATACGCCTTCATATTTACGCCGAATGAATTTTCCCTGAAAAGGGTGGGTGAGTCGCTGGTTCAAAATATGGCGGCAAATTGTATGCTTCGTATGTCTTTGTTTTTCCTTACATATTTTTGCAAAAATACTTTTAACTACGTACACATTATGTGTCAGAATAAATCTTTATTTATATTGAACACAATTTAACACATATTGAAAACAAAACAACTTAATTCCATAAGGGTTTAACCATAACTGCAAGATCGTAGGACCCCCGATAGGCATATAGGTCTTCCGCGATATAAACAAATGAATTCCTATAAATATGACGGCTAACGCTTTTTGTAACTAAGTACCGAGTATCTCAAATTAAGCTTATAAACCCTATGTATATTAACACTAATTTATTGGGAAAGATGATCATTAAAAACAAATTTGTTTTGCAATTTACCAACAAAGTGCACTCGAGCGAATATTTAATCCAACTTGTTCCGAAAACTGATGCTGTCACTGTACAGTTTTGCGAAGAAATTGTTTCAATAACGCCTTATTTACCAAAAATAAACCCTATTTTGAAACGGATTGAGTTTTTTATCGCGTACTCACGCTAAGTCGATATTTCTTAGGAAATTCAGAGAAAAATCGGCTCTTTTGCTATAGAAATAAGGTTGTGAAAGGTGTGGAGAAAAGTTGCTCAAAACAAGAGCATGGTATGCTACCTCCCGTTGAGACGGGACCGCCAAATATTGCGGCCCTTATTTATGTCCACTTGAAGTTTGAACAAGCACATCGAGTCACATCGTTTTTTAACAAAATGTAATGCAATTTTTATTAAAAATAGCTTAGATAGGTATATAACAGGAATAGGTTACATTTCTGTGTAAATATTTGACTAGACCATTCTCAATTTTTAATAGGTAAGTGGAGGTATTCCTCGAAGCGTATTTATTTTCAATCGCACCAAATAAGGCGCACTAAAGCTATTCTATTGAAGAGGGGTTGGTATTTTGTAAATTATTTCTAAAAGGCATAAGTGATATCCAATTAAAATCATGCCCACTCATTAAAGTTGATCATTTTCTTTTTACTCAATCTTAATGGTTATTTGGCTTATAAAAATCACATTTGTTAATCTAATTGGCAGGTGACACTATAATTTTACAGCTGCTGTTATGATATAAATTAATTTTGAGGTTTTAGTTTTATTTTCAAGCTAAATATTTCGATTATTTAGGATTTTAATGAAAACAAAAATGTTTTGTTTTACACAGTAAACACTAGGTATGATTTTCTATACAATCATGCAACAAAAATTTTAAAGTGTAATTTTAAAGCGTACTTAGTAAGTACGAAGTACTCGTCTAATCTAACAAAACAAACTACTAATGTCTGTAAGTACATATATTATTCGGGGCAGTCCACACCTGCCACTATTTTCCCCTTCTATCATTGTAGGTAGGTATTATCGATGCCTATCTACGTAACCCTATGATCAATGGGTGTAACCAACAACAGCCTAAAGGCTTTTTACCTTAAGGCGCGGATTGCGGCTGGCTTCCTGTTAGATTACTGCTCACCCCTTTAAAAGCCTACGTGCATGGAGGTACTAAAATGTAGAGATGACTTAATTTTTTTTTTGTTGGGTATAATTATATAATTATTTAATTTCTTATGATAGATGAATTTTAAGAAAATTCGTAAGTATTCATTTTATAATGAATACTTACGAATGCTCTAATATGTATGACATGCAGGATACATGGATCCTTTTTTCTACAATTTTTACAAGTATCAAATTAAAATAATGTACGATTATTGTTTGTAATATATTGGGTAAAACTAAACGCAGGCGTTTCCTGTTATCGCCGCCAGGCGTTTTGGGGTTCTCACATTTGTTATGTAATAATAACAGATTTTTAAGAGAAATTAATATTTAATTTAAATTAATAGAAAATACAATTTAAAATATAAAAATACACCACACGGGCACGGACAGAGTTCCAAAGAAATCACGGATACGGCACAGACACGGTTAGAGTTCCAAATAAAATTACGGATACGGCACGGACAGGATAGTCGGGGAAATCCCGACAGGGGGTAAAGTTTGTCCGGCGGCACAATAGGGTTGAAGATGTACTGGCGGCACAGTAGGGATGGCAGGCGAAAGTGAGTACCTTTAATCCAGGCTTCGGCCACAGGTCACAGCAGCACAGCAGGGGTGGCAGGCGATAGTGTGTGCCTTTATTCCAGACTTCAATCCACAGGTCACAGCAACTTCTTCGTGTTAGATATTGATTAACGACGCGAAGGCTTGCAGGGTCCCGGGGTCAGCAGGCCCCGAGACAAGACCTTTATAGTTCGTACCGTTCTGTTTCTCAGAAGATCAAGACTGACCCGGACTGACATTCAGTGTCTTTATATAGGCCTCGATTTAGAATTTCGTATTGCTTCATAATTTTCAAATAAAATACGAAATTAGAACATTTGTGAAGAGGTTCGCATAGAAATTTATAGAATTTTAGAAAAATAAAATCTGACTTGTCACAATCCTTGACAATCAAAATTGTTTATAATAAGGAAAGACATAAATAATTTTAATAAAATTTAAAGAAGTGATCATCGAAAAGTGTAGAAAAGTACATTAAATATGTTGGAAAAACATATATACTATAAAACAACCAAAAATGAAGATATAACGGTAAGTTTAAAGAAATATTCCTTAGCAACGTAGAAATTTTACAATAGAAAGTGTAAAAAAAACATTTTGAGCTAAATAAGTAATTATAATAGTAAAATAGACAAGAATAAAAGTAAAATAAACATGAATACACTACATTTCCCCCAAAACCCCTGAAAATTTTTACACTAAGTGAAAATTTTGAAGGTTAATAGACAACACTTTCATACCAGCCTATCATACCAAATCTTTCATATTACAATAAACCTTTCATACTAAAATCGATCAAACTTAGGGGTAGGGCTCACAGTCAATGGCTCCTACTCCAAGATAAGTACCTGCCTAGTAGTACTACGTAACAGTTGGCTTATTTAAGGAGTTGTAATCCGCTCACGCTGAAATCCCATTGATGATGAATGATATATGAATATGATATGACTGAAGGCTTATTTTATGAGTAGTCAGCCGCTCATTAGAAAGAAAGTAATGTAATAAAGATATGATGAAAATATATACAGGAAATAATGAATGTATGTAAGTATAGTAGTATTTCTTAGGTATAACAAGGGCTTATTTTATGAGTTGTCAACCGCTCAAAGAAAGAAATAAATAAAGAGTACGCAACGCAAACTTGCGTAAAGAGAGTAGTGCACATTAAGTAATGCAAGGTAAAGACTCAACACAAGATTGTGTAGAGAGATGTAGAAGAACATTTTTAGTTTAGTTCTTTAGAGGCTTAAGAGCCGATGATAACAATGAAAATGATAGGAAATGAGAAAATGCCAAAAATGTAACTAGTAATTGAAGATGGGAACAAACAAAAATAAAGTATATACATTAGTCAAGTAAAAGTAAAATTAAAATAAATTCTAAGTCTTGATATCCTTTATGTGCCATTTTGCACGAGAACCGCTAGCGTCCTCAAGGATATATACCAGTGGAGAGAGTTTTTGTATAACTTTACACCGAACGAATTTAGGTGCTAATTTGGCACTAAAGTAAGAACCGGCATTACTGAGCACATAGTTCTTACGCCAAACATAATCGTCGACATTAAATTCTTTTACAGTATGACGTAAATTATATCGAACACTATTTTTAGTATGGGAGTCAAATAGAGCTACTTGTACTTTGTCAAAAATTGTCGCAAGTAATCCTATATTAGTAGCATAAATATCACGAGGTAAGAAAGTAAATTCGTCAAGGTTATTCGTAGGAGTATAAACAGAACCGCAGCTGATAGTTTCCCTGCCAAAAACTAGAAATGCTGGGGAATAACCCGTTACTGCATTAACTGTACTGTTCATAGCATATTGGATTTTTGGAAGAAAAATATCCCAGGATCTATGATCATCACCTACAAGAGACGCTAAAGCCGTAACAATAGTTCTGTTATACCTTTCAGTGGGATTGACTTGCGGGCAATAATGAGGTGAATAAAAGATAAAAGGTATTTTATAGTTATCCAGAAGTTTTTTGAATTCTCTAGATTGAAATTGAGAACCATTGTCCATAATAATAGTTTGAGGTACACCATGTGTAAGAAATACAAAGTTTTCTAGGCATTCGATAATATCTTTAGCGATAGCACGTTTAAGGGGAAAGATTAAAGTATATTTAGAAAAACAACAATTCACAACTAGGATGTGTTGATTGCGTTTTCTTGTCATGGGAAGTGGACCCATTAAATCAAGAGAAATACATTGGAAGGGTCTTGAGCAAACTTTAGGTTTACCCATGGGACCATAAGGTGAATGATTAGGATGCTTATAAGCAAGACAAGACTCACATTCACTTATTAATTGAGCAATGTCTTTGAACATTCCTGTCCAATAATATAAAAGAGAAAGTTTTTTATAGGTTTTAAAAATTCCAAGGTGAGGTTCACCAGGCAAACCATGATTACTTTTAATCAGATTTTCTCTATCACCAGGAGGAGGAACTTCTTTCCATACGAAGTCATCCGTTATAGTATGAAGGGAACGAGAAAGACGATAAAGCTTATTGTCCTTAATAGTATAGTTTGGAAAACTATCAGGATTGTTTTGACAGCCTTGTAAAACTTTATTATACTGTTCTTCCACCGTTAAAACTGAAACATTTAAGTTAGTTTTATTATCCGATAGATTTTTTGAACGAGATAACAAATCCGGTACTACATTTTCTTTACCTTTTTTATGTTTTAGAATGAAGTTAAAAGAAGATAGACGTACAGTCCATCGAGCAAGTCTGCCAGAAGGATTTGACAGATTTAGAAACCACTTTAGAGCAGCATGATCCGTGTAAATGACAAATTGTCTGCCATTGTCTAAATAACAACGCCAATGTTCGAGAGCAGTGATAACAGCAAGGGTTTCTCTCTCTGTAGTAGAATAGTTTTGTTCATTTTTATTAAGAGATTTACTCATATAAGCTATGACAACTTCTTTGTCTTCTTTTATTTGAGTAAGCATAGCTCCTATACCAAAATTTGATGCATCAGTGTGCACTGAAAAAGGGAGATTGAAATCAGGACAAGAAAGTACTGGTGTAGTTACTAAAGCTTCTTTTAATTTAAGGAAAGCTTGATTAGCATCTGAGTTCCAAACAAATTTAGCAGCATTTTTACCACCACTATTTAGTTTATTAAGCGGAGCAGCAATAGTGCTAAAATTAGGAATAAATCGACGGAACCAGCTACATGTTCCTAAAAATCGACGAACTTCTTTACGAGAAGATGGAATAGGGTATTCCAGAATAGAATCAATTTTTTTAGGATCAGCACAAAGACCGTGTTCATTTACCACGTAACCTAAGTATTTTAATTCGTTTTTAAAGAATACACTCTTTTCAAAGTTAATAGTTAGACCGGCATAAGATAGTTTTTCAAATACTTTGATTAGAAACGATATATGTTCCTCGAATGATTCGCTAATAATAACGATATCATCAAGATAACAAAAGACTTTATTATCAAATTCAGGAGTAAATAACGTATCCATAAGACGTTGTTGAGTAGCTGGAGCATTAGTAAGTCCGAAGGGCATGACAACAAATCTGTACATTCCTCTACCAGGCACATAAAATGCTGTTTTATCTCTGTCAGCAGGATTTAGGGGAATTTCCCAAAAAGCTTTAGCAATATCAATGCTAGAAAGGTATTTAGCATTTTTTAAATGATCCAGTATTTCATTAATTAAAGGGAGACTATAAGCATCTTTTCGAGTAATTGAGTTAAGTTTTCTGCTATCGACGCAGAATCGCCATTCGCCATTCTTTTTAGGAGTTATTAAAACGGGAGATAACCAAGGACTCTCACATTTTTCAATAACTTTCCATTCAAGCATCTTATCAACCTCGTTGATTAGCGCATGTTGTTTTATAGGAGAAAGTCTATACGAGCGTTGTTTAATGGGAGGATTATCGCCAGTATCGATTTTATGACAAATTAGGTTAGTTCGACCTAACTCACCCTTTTCTTCAAAAGAAATACTTTTAAAACGATTAATGATATCATCAGCGATATCCTTCTGAGATTTGGAAAGATTATCGTAAGGTAAAATTTTTTTATCGTCTGAAATTGCAAGACAATTATTATTAAATATTGTAGAAAATAAGTTAGGTACTAAGTTAAACTTTTTCCAAAAATCTACCCCAAGGATTAGTGAGGGAGTTATTTCTGGGAAAACGAAAGCTCTAATTAAATGAGTTTGACCATTAAAAGTAATAGGAAGATCAAAGTGACCTAAAGATTTGAGTTTATGATTATTAGCAGTAGACACAACAACCGACTTAGACTTGGATAACGAAAAACCCAATTTCAGAATTTCAAGATGTGAATTTTTTCCTAAAATAGTTAAAGAACTGCCACTATCTAAAAGTCCTGATAATGAAACATTATCAATTGATATATTGATAAAAGGACGATTAGAATCCTTTTCATTCTCATAGAGAACAGAAGAAGTTCTATAACAGAGGAAAAAGTTTTTTATTGTTAATAACCAATCATTCCAATCTTTTTGATTAAATTTATTATCCAAGTCACATTTTAGTTTTTTGAATTAGTTGAAGATTTGCGTGCATTGCATTTAGGGCAATCAGGAGTTTTAACATCTTTTGTACCACATTTAAAACATATTAAAAATCTAGGTTGAGGGCATTCGTTAAGAGAATGACCATTGGTACGACAGCGTACGCAATAGATATTAGGATTAGGAGATACACTAGCAGACTTATTAATTGTATTTACAGATTGCTTCGATTGAGGCTGAGAGTTATTTTTATTAAAGTAAGTATGTTTTTGAAACTGAGACTGAAAATTATTTTTGTTGAAGAATTGTTTAGCATTAGAAGTAGAAGGGGAAGGTAATTTATAATTAAATTCTGAGCTAAAAGAATTATTTACATTATCAGGTTCCTTAAAGTTTTTATCTCTATCTAGAATTTTCTCATAACTTTGACAGGTATTGATCAAAGAAACGACAGAGTCAACATCTTTTAAGGCTACGAACATCGAATAACAAGGTCTTATGTTCCTTAGTAAAATTTCGAGTTTCTCAGACTCGGAAAGTTTTTTGGTAAGACGTGAGAACATACCGAACATAAGTGAGACATAAATTACAATGGATTCATTGTCACCTTGGGTTCGATTCCTGATGACATTTAGTAGTTTATAGTCGTAGTCAGGTTCACCGAAGTCTCTTATCAAAAGATTAGTAACTTCGTCCCAAGTTAAGTTAGAATTTAGTTCTTTTTGAAATCTAAACCAATGTAAAGCATTGTCAGTAAAAATTTCGAAAGCTTTGTTTAGAAGTTTCTCTTTCGAAATATTTCGAGAAATACGAAATTCTTCTATTTTTTGAAGAAAAGATTTCGGACAGGTTTTACCATCATAGCAAATCTTTTTTAGGTCGTTTAAGGAAGAAGGAAGTACCAAATTTTGTAGGATTTCAGGATTGAAACTACTGAGAACAGAAGAAGATTGAGGAAGAGGTGAAGTTGTAATTTGAGGAAGGGGTGGAGTGGGCGTGGAAACATTTTGCTCTGCGTTCAGAAAAGTAAAAGGTTCAAATCGTTTTTCAAGTTCGACAAATTTATCTTTGAGGACATCAAATTCTTCTTTTTTATCACTGTGTAAATCTAAATCAATTCTATCTAAGCGATAGTGTAGATGATTTAAATAAGTCTCTATTTTAGGAAGAATTTTTGAGTTACCCGACTCAAGTGAGACTAATTTTAATTCAGTGTAAGTTAATGTAGCTTCAATCCCGTTGAGATCATCCTCAACTGGCAAAGGAGAATCTATAATGTCATCGCTTAATATAGATTGCGTAAGCGAAACGACTTGTTTTTTTAATTGAGGGAGCTTATCAGCTGGTTCCTCCAGTCTAACCTTGACTTCGTATTCTAACTCGGCTTTATTGAGCAGACTATATGCAATTGGACGAGACATTTTAGTAGAAGTTTAGGAGTACTTGTACAAAGTAAAGTACCTAAGTATAGTACCTTAGTTTAGTAAAGAGTTAAAGTCAAGTTATAGAGTCTAAGTCCAAGTCAAGTTAGTCAATAAAATAAATATTTATTGAATAAAGAGACCAGTGTGAAGTTAATTTAGTGTTTAAGGTCGAGAATCTAAGCCAAAATTAAGAGAACGTGTAGGTGTGTTTTTTAGAATTTAGAGGAGAGACAGAGCCAAAAGATGCGATGGGCGCCAACTGTTATGTAATAATAACAGATTTTTAAGAGAAATTAATATTTAATTTAAATTAATAGAAAATACAATTTAAAATATAAAAATACACCACACGGGCACGGACAGAGTTCCAAAGAAATCACGGATACGGCACAGACACGGTTAGAGTTCCAAATAAAATTACGGATACGGCACGGACAGGATAGTCGGGGAAATCCCGACAGGGGGTAAAGTTTGTCCGGCGGCACAATAGGGTTGAAGATGTACTGGCGGCACAGTAGGGATGGCAGGCGAAAGTGAGTACCTTTAATCCAGGCTTCGGCCACAGGTCACAGCAGCACAGCAGGGGTGGCAGGCGATAGTGTGTGCCTTTATTCCAGACTTCAATCCACAGGTCACAGCAACTTCTTCGTGTTAGATATTGATTAACGACGCGAAGGCTTGCAGGGTCCCGGGGTCAGCAGGCCCCGAGACAAGACCTTTATAGTTCGTACCGTTCTGTTTCTCAGAAGATCAAGACTGACCCGGACTGACATTCAGTGTCTTTATATAGGCCTCGATTTAGAATTTCGTATTGCTTCATAATTTTCAAATAAAATACGAAATTAGAACATTTGTGAAGAGGTTCGCATAGAAATTTATAGAATTTTAGAAAAATAAAATCTGACTTGTCACAATCCTTGACAATCAAAATTGTTTATAATAAGGAAAGACATAAATAATTTTAATAAAATTTAAAGAAGTGATCATCGAAAAGTGTAGAAAAGTACATTAAATATGTTGGAAAAACATATATACTATAAAACAACCAAAAATGAAGATATAACGGTAAGTTTAAAGAAATATTCCTTAGCAACGTAGAAATTTTACAATAGAAAGTGTAAAAAAAAACATTTTGAGCTAAATAAGTAATTATAATAGTAAAATAGACAAGAATAAAAGTAAAATAAACATGAATACACTACACATTGCTCGCGTGCAAGATGGCTCGCGGACGGTCGCCATTGTCCTATGCGATATCGGTTTGATTTTTAATACGCGAGAGGTCCCGCGTTCTTTGATTGCTAATTATCTTGAGTTGTATTGGTGAATTTCCTGTTTGTTAAATAACTATTGAACTTTGTGTTTGTGTGCCCGTCATTGTGACTTTCTCCTGTGGGATGTGACGCGTGGCTGCCCGCTCACATCTATCTGTTGCCGAGCCGATTTCGGGAAGAAATCTATTTATGTGTTCTGGGGAATTGAGATCTCATGGGTTAGGTAGGGTGATTAGGAATTCCCCCTTCCCGAAGACACTCAAGTTTGGATCCGAAGAGAAAGAAGATTTAGCTTGGTAAGTGGTTTTCCATTGTAATTAATTTATAGGTTAGGTTATTATATAGGGCCCTGTAGCTCCCTTCATAAGCTACGGTGGTAGCAGACTGCGTTAAGTTAGTTAGGTTTTAGTCGGGCAAACGTGGTGCCGCGTGGAGATTTTTCCCGGTACTTATTTTTACCGGTGGTTTTTTCCCGGTGAAGTTCCGGTACAGAATTCTTCCCGCCGCTTCGTTTGTCCGGATTCTCTCTGCCACATTTTCTGGTAGCAGACCGTAGTTGTTCGGCACATTTTCTGGTAGCAGAGCGTAGTTGTTCTGCACATTTTCTGGTAGCAGAGCGTAGTTTATCTACCCTCTATTTGTTCGTTTGTAAAAAATAATTAATTGTTTGTAAAAATTATTAGATTTTTCTTAGTTTGTTTGTATAAGAATATTTGTAACCTTTTTGTATTTGTTTGCGGTTTGTACCGTGCGTTCCGGGTTTGTGCCATTCTCATACCTACCGCGGTTTTTCGTGTTGTTGCTTGATCTTGTTCTTTATTTACCTTTTTTATCTTTTCTTATTTGTTTGTTTGTTTGTGACTTGACGCGATGGCGAAGGCCTCCAATGCTAGGGCGACACTCGCCAACGAATTGAGATGGTTTGTGACGGCCGGTGGACTCCTGTCCCGGAAGGACAGGGAGGCCGCTATACTGGAAAGAGCGGATCAGCTCCGCTCACGATTGAACAACGCGGAAGCGGCCATGGCGGCGCTTACCGAAGCCGACCTTACCCCGGAGGTCTACGCAGGTCACGTGGCGGACCTGGACCAGATCCTGAGTCTGCACGATGACATCGTGGAGGCGGCGGCCGCAATAAGGGCGAGACAGGCTGGCGGACCAGCCCCTCGCACACCGGTTAGACAGGAAGGACCAGCGGTTACTGGTCGGCTCCCCACCCTTCAGCTGTCCCACTTTGGGGGTAGGATGGATGAGTGGGTGGCATATAAAAATATGTTTGAGTCCCTGGTCGTAGCACGACAGGATTTGTCGAAGGCCCAGAAGATGGCCTACCTCCTCTCCACTCTTGAGGGTGAAGCGCGGTCGCTCATCCAGCACCTCCGGGTGGAGGACGACCAGTACGATACGGCTTGGGAGTTATTGAACTCCCGCTACCAAAATTTACGTTTGTTAGCGGATGCGCACGCCGCACAGTTGATGGCCCTGCCCAAGGTGGCCAACAGGGCACAGTTGCGCCTGCAGTTGCTCACGCCCGTTACAGTGGCCTGTAACGCGCTCCGCACACTGGGGCTGCCGGTGGACCAATGGTCCTTTTTGCTGGTGCACATTGTATTGGGCAAATTACCCAATGACATCCGCTCGCGGTTTGAGCGCGAAAATGCGGAGCGGGATAGCACCACCCTACCAACATTCACTGACTTGGTGAAGTTTTTGGAGTTTGAGGCACGGGCGGCTGAGAATACCATGACGGACTCAGCGCCATCCAGAGCGCCTGAACGTAGGCCCTTGGAACCCTCATGGCGAGGAGGCCCCAACAGGGACGGCAACCGCCACCGCGTGGAGCTGGTGCGCGGGTTGCACACACGGCAGCAGTCGCGAGGGACGCGGACTGCCTGCAATGTGGTCGGATGGGCCACAGCCTGCTGCAATGCAGGGACTGGCAGGGACTGCCAGTACAAGATCGGCGCCGCATGGCAAAGCGGCATGAACTTTGCTTTTATTGTTTGGGCGGTCACTATGCACGTGACTGTCCCAGTGCCATACCATGCAGTGCATGCCGTGGGCGGCACCACGCGATGCTTTGCATGAACCGCAACGGGGATGGCACCCGGATGTTGAGGCAGGGGTCCCCTATGGGCGGGGGCGCTCCTGCGCGAAGCCCTCCACCACCGGACGGAGGACGCGGCTTCGCTCGTCGCACCCCCCTCGGGAGGGGTCGCGTACCTGCGCGGGTCTTGGCGGACCGGGACCACGCGCCCCAAGGTCATGGCCAGTATGTAGCTGGCCAGGCCCCGGATAGGGCCCCCATGGGCGGGGGCCCTAGATCGGACGGGAGAGTGGGGACACCCCCCTCCACGCGGGTTACCACTACCCACCACATGCAGCCGCAGCGGTTTTCTCCGCCGCTGCACGAGTACCCACGGCTGGAGTACCACCCGCCGTACCAAAGGT
This sequence comes from Ephestia elutella, assembly GCA_018467065.1. NCBI lineage: Eukaryota > Metazoa > Arthropoda > Insecta > Lepidoptera > Pyralidae > Ephestia > Ephestia elutella. Next base: position 11,803,427 of record CM031569.1, read on the forward strand.
ATGGCCGGGCCGCGGGTTATGCCCCCCCTCAGATGGGGATGTGCACTCGCCCGACATATTATCCGGGTCAGTGGCGCCCCCCTGGTTTGGAGAGAGTGGGGAGCCCGTAACTAGCTTGCTCCCTTGCTGGGACAGAGCCGCGGACGGTTCTGCTCCCTACCGCGGTGGTCCGCGTATGGGGTCGTGGGGGAAGCCATTAATTTGAGAGCTCTGTTGGACTCAGGGGCTCAAAGCAGTTTGGTTACCACTCGAGTGGCACGCCAGTTAGGTTTAGTCGTGGAAGACTCGCCTGTGCCACTTCTTGGAGTTGGTGGCATACAAGTGAAGTGTCTGACGGGCCAGACACTTGTCACCTTTTCTTCGCTGAAGTCCTCCACAATGAGGATCACGACTTCGGCTATGGTAATGGATACCATTGCGGGTTGGCACCCCTCGACAGACATACCGCCGGGTGTGTTGTCTTTGGTTTCGGGTCTGGATTTGGCCGACCCCTTTGTCTTTCATCCCGGCCCAGTGGACTTGCTCCTGGGCTCGGACGTATTGGGTTGGATTTTGTTGGGTACACAGAAGGCTCTGGGTTCGTCTTCACTGATGGCAGTGTCTACGATTTTTGGTTTTGCCCTGATGGGCCCTGTGTTTGATAGTGGCACCGCGGAGGAGCCACCGGTTGTCGCATCTGCGTCCTTGGCCAAGACCATGCAAAGGTTTTGGGAGGTGGAGGAGCCACCTATGAGTTCCAGGATGGATCCGGAACACGCTGAGTGCGAAGCCCTTTTTCGATCGACCACGGAGAGGTTGCCCTCCGGTCGGTTTGTAACTAGGTTACCCTTTGTTGCCTCTCGTCCTAGCCTAGGGCAAAGTAGGGCGCTTGCGGAGAAACGACTGCTGTCCATGGAGCGACGTATGCAGCGTGACCACGTACTTCGCGATAAATATATTGAATTTATGCGCGAGTACGAGGATTTGGGTCACATGTCTCCGGCTCGAGTTGATTGGAGCTCAACTGAGCATTATTTTTTGCCCCACCACGCGGTGGTGAAGGCCTCAACGGGCAAGTTGCGGACTGTCTTTGATGGGTCCGCACCCACTTCGAACGGGGTTTCGTTGAATCTGTGTTTGCATTCGGGTCCCAAATTGCATAGGGACATAATTGACATCATCTTGAACTTTAGAAGACATCAAGTGGTTTTTGGTGCGGACATCCGGATGATGTTCCGCCAGACAGTCATACATCCTGAGGACAGGCGATTCCAGTTGATACTCTGGCGTGAGCGCCCTGAGGATCCTGTGACGGTGTATGAACTCAACACAAACACGTATGGTTTGAAATCTAGTCCCTATATCGCCATCAGATCATTGCTTGAATTGGCAGAGCGGGAACGGATCCGCTTTCCCCGTGGGGCTTCCGTGCTGTCACGTGACTTGTATGTAGATGACGTGTGCACCGGAGCCCAAAGTATTGAGGAGGCCCTCCTACTGCGGGATGAATTGATTGAAATATTGAAAACGGGTGGCTACGAGCTACGTAAGTGGTTGTCTAATGAGCCTAAAGTTCTAGAAGGGATCCCGGAGGATCACCAACAGAACCCTCACCTGTTTGAGGATGTGGATGATCCCAACAGGATAGCGGTGCTGGGCATGCAGTACCAGCCGCTAACCGATATTTTCACATTCCAAGTGGACTTGGAAATACCAAAAGTCTGGACTAAGAGAACGGTGTTGTCCGTAATAGCTCGTATGTTTGATCCAAGCGGTTGGATCAGTCCAGTGATATTCTCTGCAAAGTGTCTTCTTCAGAGACTTTGGACTTTGGGCGTCTCGTGGGACGAGCCGCTGTTTGGTCCTCCATTGGATGATTGGCTCGAGTTGTTTTCATCGATTAAGGAAGTCAATCGGATTGCCTTGCCTCGTCGAATATTGCCCCCCGGGAAATATCGAGCCAGCCTGCATGGCTTTTGTGACGCGTCGGAGCGAGGCTACGCCGCGTCAGTCTATATGCGGACAGTTGACGCCGATGGCCGGGTCAATGTCTCGCTTTTGTTAGGGAAGAGCAAGGTCGCCCCCATCAGGACTAGGCTGACTATTCCCAAGCTTGAGTTGAGTGGAGCTCACCTTCTCTCTAAATTGTTGCATCACGTTGCCAGTGAGCTGGCGGCCACGGTCGAGATACGAGACATCTTCGCCTGGTCGGATAGCCAGGTCGCGCTTGCATGGTTGCGCGCGGCCCCACATACCTTGGAGGTTTTTGTGGGAAATCGGGTTTCCCAAATCCAGAATATCGGAATTGATATAACATGGAGACATGTGCCGGGAGAGCTTAACCCAGCGGACTGTGCTTCCCGAGGTTGTACGGCACCAGAATTGGTGTCACACCCGCTCTGGTGGGGTCCAGAGTGGCTGATGGGATCAGAAACTTCTTGGCCTGTCTGTCAGACAGATGTTACTTCTTTGAGTTTGACTGGGCTCCGTGTACATGCTGTAGTCGCTGAGACGACGTCGGAGCCGGATTGGCTACTTGCTCGGTATAGCAGTTTGGATAAGCTTCTGGGTGTTACCAGTTGGATTAAGCGTTTCATACATAATTGTAGAAACCCACAGGCAAAGCGGTTGGAGCCGATTGCAGGTGCAGAAGAGCGCCGGAGCGCATTGTTGCATTGGGTCCGTGTCGTGCAGACCGGACGGTTTGAGTCAGAGCTTCGTATTTTGCGCGACGGACGCGCTAAGTTGAAGGGCGCGGTCGCTCGTTTGAACCCGTACATCGACTCGGATGGGCTTCTTCGGGTTGGAGGCAGGCTCCGGAAGGCGGATCTTCCATATGAGACTCGCCATCCTCTGTTGTTGCCCAAGGGCGGACCCTTGGTGCAGCTTTTGGTGTCTGATCGACACATTCGTAACGCCCATGCTGGGTGCAATGCTTTGTTGGCTATTTTGCAACGCGAGTTTTGGATTTTGTCTGCCCGAAGAGCAATCCGTAGTGTCCTGTTTCGATGTATTGCATGTTATAGGTTGAAGGCATCCACGATGCAACCACAGATGGGTGATTTGCCCGCTGATCGAATCCGACCTTCGAGACCGTTTGACGGCGTTGGAACCGATTTTGCCGGTCCCTTTTCGATCAAGGCTTCTCCCTTTCGTAATGCCCGTATTGTGAAGGGCTATTTGTGTGTATTTGTTTGTTTGGCCACCAAGGCTGTCCATTTGGAGGTGGTATCGGCTCTGACTACGGAGGCCTTCGTCGCCGCGTTGGATCGCTTTGTTTCGCGTCGAGGTCTACCTTCCCTTATTAGGTCTGACAATGGCACAAACTATAAAGGAACTGTAAATTATCTTAAGGATGTTTCTGTGTTTATTGATAAAAATTGTACTAGTTTAAGTCAAATTGCTGCCCAAAGGGGAATAACCTGGAAGTTTAGTCCCCCAAGTTGCCCCCATTGGGGAGGGATTTTTGAAGCGGCTGTGAAATCCGCAAAGACCCACCTCCGCCGCATTATCGGAGAAACGGCTCTAACTTTTGAAGAGCTGGCCACAGTGTTTTGTAAAGTTGAGGCGGTCCTCAACTCTCGTCCTCTCTGTCCGCTATCTCCAGATCCAAATGACTTGGAAGCTCTCACCCCTGGTCATTTTTTGGTGGGAGGGCCGTTGAATGCCCTGCCCGAATACCCGTGGAAGGATGAACGCGTATATCGGTTGTCGCGTTTTCAAATGTTGCAGCAAATGAGCCAGGACTTTTGGCGTCGCTGGTCGCTTGAATATTTGCATTTGCTGCAGCAAAGAGTGAAGTGGACAGACAGGACTGAGCCTCCCAGGGAGGGTGATTTAGTATTGTTAAAAGAGGCAAATTTGCCCTCATTGCTTTGGCGACGAGCTCGCATATTACGTTTGATTCTTGGCGGAGATGGCACTCCGCGTGTGGCTGAGGTGTTGGTCGACGGTTCGATTTTAAGGAGAGGTGTGACCTCTCTCGCCCGCCTTCCCGTAGAGTAAGCTAGCGGTCTGCTTCTCAGACCGGGACGGGGGATGTTTGTAATATATTGGGTAAAACTAAACGCAGGCGTTTCCTGTTATCGCCGCCAGGCGTTTTGGGGTTCTCACATTGCTCGCGTGCAAGATGGCTCGCGGACGGTCGCCATTGTCCTATGCGATATCGGTTTGATTTTTAATACGCGAGAGGTCCCGCGTTCTTTGATTGCTAATTATCTTGAGTTGTATTGGTGAATTTCCTGTTTGTTAAATAACTATTGAACTTTGTGTTTGTGTGCCCGTCATTGTGACTTTCTCCTGTGGGATGTGACGCGTGGCTGCCCGCTCACATCTATCTGTTGCCGAGCCGATTTCGGGAAGAAATCTATTTATGTGTTCTGGGGAATTGAGATCTCATGGGTTAGGTAGGGTGATTAGGAATTCCCCCTTCCCGAAGACACTCAAGTTTGGATCCGAAGAGAAAGAAGATTTAGCTTGGTAAGTGGTTTTCCATTGTAATTAATTTATAGGTTAGGTTATTATATAGGGCCCTGTAGCTCCCTTCATAAGCTACGGTGGTAGCAGACTGCGTTAAGTTAGTTAGGTTTTAGTCGGGCAAACGTGGTGCCGCGTGGAGATTTTTTCCCGGTACTTATTTTTACCGGTGGTTTTTTCCCGGTGAAGTTCCGGTACAGAATTCTTCCCGCCGCTTCGTTTGTCCGGATTCTCTCTGCCACATTTTCTGGTAGCAGACCGTAGTTGTTCGGCACAATTATGTTTGGTAGGTAATATATTATTACCGAACTTTAGATTCTCTTGTAATTTATAAGGTTTTAATTTCTTGAAAAAATTTTACGAAAACATACAAATATATTTTATTTGAACTTGCGTTTTGATGCCTACACATTTTGGTATTTATTTTTTGTATACCTATGTATACAAAAAAAGTAATCCATGTATCTTGGCATTATGCTTAAGTGAAAAGACATAAGAAAAAAAAAAATCTTTCTCCATGGCGCGTAATAAGTCTGCTCAAACCATGCGGATTAAATCGTGTGTATTAGGCTTAATATTTGTCATGTTACATCAGCGTGAGTCGACCCCTTTAATAAACTGACTAATATATGTGCGTATACCTACTTAAGTATTCCTGCTAGAGAGATTTATTAAATTACTGCATGCGGCTTTAAACAAACGTAGTTTTCTCTCTTCTTTAGTAAAAGGATTAAATTGGCGCAGATTTTTATTAATTAGTAGTAAGTTATTAAAATGAGTTTACAATTACTTTCTAAAACAACGATGATGATACTAAACTTGATAAGGGTTAGTATTATCATCACAGTTTAAGTAAATAAAAATAGCCTTACATAAGTCAATAGACTATTAGTATACCAAAAGCACCTTATTTTGACAGAAAAAAATGAGAATTTAATTAACATCTAATTGAAAACACCTGTATTTTTACAATTTGAACAAAAAAAAATGCGTTTAATTTTTGTACGGTTCATAAATTTATGACCATTAGTTTACAAGAGATTATTTAATCTAAATTTGCAGTATTTAGGTTACATACATACCTATATAGCAAATTTCATATTTAAAAAGGATATAATAGGTATATATCTACATAAAGGAGTATCGTTTAAAGAGTAACAATATTCCTGAATAATTTTATTGCTGAGCTCCGCCACTCGCTTACCGCGCCCCACTTTACACTTCATTAGGCGAACTGTGACGTCATCTTATTAAATATTCCAACACTCTAGTCTCGAAATAGGCCACACAAACAATATAGAATTCTAGATAAACAACCATTTTTCTCACAATTCAAGGTTGGAATGTCTCTTATGATAAAAATAATTGTAGATTGTCAAGTTTATTTCAATATCTTAATTTTTTTTAATTGTTTATTCTAAGTCTTAATAGGGACTGGTTTTGTATTTAAATTTTATGTAAATTTGTTGAATATTTTTGATTTTACAAAAGAAAAAAATGTAATGACAGCTATCAGTACTCTATAATTATATTATTTAAATAATTAATTTATAGATAATTTAAATCAATTGTGTTGTATTTGTTTTGTCTTTAAAACAAAACCAAAGACTAAGGGGTTATGGATTTGTTATTACACGTCGAAATATACCTCAAGTAAGTACCTAAAAGGTTTGTTTGTTTGTTGTTTGTACCTATAACTCATATTATATGTCTAAAACACAACGGTAAGTCGACAGGAACGTATACACAATTTGGTGAACCACCTGTAGTGGTGTGCATCAATATAAATCATCGTTATAGTCACCCACACTTACATATTGTTCGGAGAGTGCATTCGGTCGTCAGGCCGCATCGAACAGTAATGCATTCCATAAATGATGAAGACAAGGTGCAGATATCATTACTTGTACGTGATGTACTACTGCATTCATATGGTATGTATTACTAGCTGCGCCTTGCGGGTTGGCTGCCGTGGAATTTTCGGGATAGGAAGTACTTCATGTGAATCATGTGCTAGTCCCAGTATTTTTCTAGTCGTGTACTAAATTTCATCAAAATTCCTGTACATTTTGCGTGATTGAATAATAAACATTTAAACTCATAAACATCCATATCTCGTAGGTTACTGTAAGTTTGCCATCAATTTAAAATCTCCATACATTGAAGGTAAATTTGCCATTTCGATAAAAAACTAAACGTATATTTGCAAGGTAAGGGTTGTAGTTAATTTGCTATCAATGTTTATTTTGCAATAAGTACCGATAGCAAACAAGTTCGATCATCTATGAATTTGTACAAAATATACACCAAAATTCCATCCAAAAATAATATATAAGGATTTAGAAAAGAAATCGGGTTATTTATGTTGTGCCCGTGTAGTGATAGTGCCTACATCTCGTAAGTAACTTAAGTGCATGGCTTTTAACAGGTAAATGTAACTACCGGGAGAACCTCACAGCTCTTAGTAGAGCCAGTCACGGAATAAACTCTACAAATACTACTGATAAGTTCTGTTATGTTATGATGCTCTAAGAGTAGGGTAACGGTAAGAAACACTGTTAAATAGTAAAATAGTTATTCAAATGTTAATCTACAAATAGAGGTACCGGGTTCGATTCTTAGTCAGATTTATTGTAACAATAAATATTTCTCAGCTCTCCAATGTATGAAAAAAATGAGGTCATGTTTTTTTGTTTATTTTTACCTATTAGGTAATCTTTTGAAAAAAGATAGTAAAATCCCGTAAGGATTAGCATGCATATGTGGATGTATACCCGACATATATGCAATGCGGCTTCATATTATACTGTGTAGATAGAACTACTGACAGCATTTATTACTTTGTTGCATAGATTAAAAAAATAAACCACTGTCTATAGTTTATTTGACACCGGGATCAATAAAAACGATTTTACATCAAATGAACGTATTGATTTAATTCTATAAAGTTCGCATTTATTGCTACTGTACCCATCAAGTAATCGCTTGGTCGTAAAGAAGATCATCAATTTGCATCTTTGCATGTCGATACATAGAGAAATAGGACTGCTAGATAAGTCATTCCATTCACTGTTTACTTAATGCATTTATAATTGAAATTTCTGACTGTGAATACTTTTTATCGACAAAATAGTCTACAATTCTTTCTACACTTTAATTTTATATCTTTTTAGCTTTTTTTTACTTATATGTTTTTTAAGACTCCAGCACTTATAAGTACTATATCTATACATATAATAAAACAGTAAAAATATTTTGTCTGTACATTTAGTATTTTTGACTGAAATGGATAGAGGGACACATAAAAAGAATAATAGAAAGCAAAAAATTTTTTTTGGAATTTCTTGTCTGTCTGTCTGTCTGTCGTCTGTCTGTCTGTCTGTCTCTCGTCTGTATGTATGTACGCGTTTCACGCAAAAACTACTGGACGGATTTGAATGAAACTTTTTTTGTTGTATAGCTATTAAGCCTGGGCAATATATAGGCTATAATTTATTTTGAAAACTGGAACACCTGATGATGAACCTTAACAGAACAACTAAACTATAAGAAATATGGAAATGGTGCCTTAACAAAAGTCGTTCAACCTGATGAGCATTTTCTGATGACGTATAAAAATTGAAGATCTGGAACATCTGATGAAGAACTGCAAGAGACCAGCTACACTATTTAAAAGTCGTTCAACCTGATGAGCATTTTCTGCTGACATATAAAAATTTAAGATCTGGAACATCTGATGAAAAGCTCCAAGAGAGATTTTTCATCTTAGCGAAACTCACTCGGGCGAAGCCGCGGGCGACGGCTAGTATTATAATAAAATGATTTGATTTCATAACTTTTCAGCGATTTTTTTTATTGAGTCTCACGATCTTATCTCAGTAGGTATAGATCAGTATTTCTTGTGCTAGGTATAAATAGTTACATCTAGAAATCAAAGTAGTTAAAAATCGAAAATGTATTTAAAACATTTAAAAATAATTGATCTAAAAGATTTTATTGTCTTGTGTTTATTTTCAATGGATATAATTAATTAGTCCCACACTGACAAGTCACGTGGCCACGTGTTAAAAGGCATTTAATGAAGTTTTACAAAATATTAATAATGACAATTTCCTTGCGAGAAAAATTAAAAAAAAAAAACAAGAAATAAGAATCTGAAAAAGTTGTCTGGTGATTAGTCACCGAGCGCAGTGCCGCAGTAGGAGGCAGTTAATGACGTCTCGTGAGCTAAGATGTGTGTACGTCCAGAAAGAAACAGGAATAAAACGTTTTTGCCCGGCGTTAACCTATCTTAAGATGGCCTTACGCCTGGGCTTTATCCGGCAGAAAGCAATTCTTCCCGGCGTAAGCCCATCTCTCTCGTGAGCATGACTAGAGTGGTGAGCGGCGTGGCTGTGTGTGGATCTATGAGAGACAGACAGAAATATCGTGTTTGATGAATCATACTGATATACCTTACGACTCGGAGAACAGATAATCCAGTGATAGGTTAACTTTTAGGCTTCCATTTCTAAGAGCTCCACAATAATTCTGGTAAAAATATTCAAAGTCTTACCTGGAAAGTTCTAAATACAAATATTTTTATCTCAGAAAAAATACTAAAAGCACTGGAGTTATAATCACAGAAGTTCGATAAACCAGCGACTGAGATATTCGGCACAATGAATTTATATTCAAAAGGGTCGCACAAAAAAATGGGGAAAGCGGGCCCATGCTGCCCCATCTAAAAACTGGGCCAATAGGCTATGGTTATTCGTTGACAAAGGATTTTTTCGCGCCAATCGATATGATTTCACAAAATGGCCGCTTTTGTTTTTTTTTTGCGATTGCATTCTTCAAATATCGAAAGCATCCGTAGCCCATCGACGGAGCCCACACACACATGCTTATTCCACATTCTCTGACATTTTTCAACAATGCCCATTTCTGAAATATCTTTAAACGTTATGATTTACAATGAGCGATTTTTCTGACAGCTAATTAAGAAAATTTTTATTTTTTATTTGGGTCTTGGCAAATCCCTCATTCTGCCTTCTAAAAGATAGGTAAGTTTACTTATAAAATCCAGTTACATATTTATATTTTTGAATCATATAGTTTTCAATTAATGGAATTCAATTTATATTGGCATACCAGCAGCAATATTCCTATATATTCACATTTGTGGATTTTATTAATATGAAATTTGGGATTTTGTGTTTAGAATGGAGATTTATTTATGTAAGTAATATTTTCTTATTATTTAATCGATTTACTTAATTTTTGATAAAAAGATACCAGATAGAGTCATCAAAGACTCTACATTTTGTTATGGGAGACCGAATGATTTGAATAAATTTTAATAAAACATGTATTTCTAAAGATATCGTTGGAAAGCATTAATCATCTACATATTCATATATGTTAAAGTAACAAAACATAAAAGAGCAACTATAACATTACGCTACCTACATTACTTACTCTTAAAACATAGGAAAATGCGTAACATACCGCCATCTTTCGCCTCAGATACCAAAACGCTAAATGTACATAAATATGAATGTGTGTATCTGAGAAAAACGTGCAGACGAACACACACTGAAACAACTATTGTAGACGAACCATGTTTATTTACTACAGCCGAGATCGACGCTCAACTTGTGAATGTGTGCGTACTTCACCTCTGTAGCTACACTGAATACTGTAGGGAAAACGTTTGTGTGCGTGATTCTCTGTAGCGTTACCTACACACACATAGCGAAAGTTTCTTCTGAACGAAGTTTTCCGTAGCGACATCTAGCGAGGATTGGGTAAAAGATATCTCACATAGCTCACGGAGAAAGCCGCAAGTGAGTTTTTACATTTTATATTTTCTTATTATACTTAATATGAACAGTTTCCAATTGGATTGAAAGTTATTTTGTATTATTATGGTATTATTTTTTTATAATAATAGTTTACATTTTTTAATGTTTCAGTTTCCGTGTAGAGCATTTAAAATAAACTTAATTTAAATGCAATTCAATTTATAAGTTTTTTTTTCTATTTATTGGGGTCAACAAACAGTTTTACATTAGGTATGTAAGAAGAAAAAAGAAGTAGATTTAAATGTAAAACCAACACCGTTAACCACAGTTTAAGTAAAGAATAAGTACTTAAGTAGAGAGAGTACCTACACTAAATTAAATTTAACAAATGTAAAAATTCACAATAATTATCTGTATAACACTGTACATTATAATAAGAGTAATAAAATCACATTTAATTTACAGAATTGATCGTTAACCAATCTTATAATATATTTGTTTCAAAATAAAACGCGACTAAAACATATGTAATTTTCCTTAATGTGTTTATTGTGGATACCAGAAGCGTCAAGTTAGTTGTTTTAAAAACGAATTAATATATATTCTCAGCAAAGTCTTAGTTTAAGCCCTCTTACTTTAACTCCTGGTGCTGATTAAGTTATTTTACTTTGATATTTTTACTTAGTAAATAGTATTATATTTACTATAGTTACTTCTTTACGATATTTGTTATATGTTTAACATCAAAAATCATACTAATATTATAAATGCGAAAGTTTAGATGTGAGTTTGTGAATTTGTGAGGATGTTTGTTACTCAATCACTCAAAATCTACTGGACAGATTTTGATGAAACTTTGTATACGGGTAGAAAAAACATACACATATTATATAGAGTACTTTTAATCCCGAAATTAGTGGTCAAGTAACAAAAATCAAATATATTTTTTATCTCTCATACTTACTGTAACAATAGGTTGACATTATTAATATTGACTGACTGTTATATTTTTTTTGAGATAATTATTCGGTGTCGGTTGTTCCTCAAAAAACCTTAATTTAAAAAAAAGCAATGTAATAATTTGCTTCAGAATTTTCAGCTACCTCTTTCTCCACAACGACAGCAGATTAAAATAGACGTCTTTATCAAAGTAGCGCTATACGGAACGGAGGCAAATCAGATACGTATTTGAATAGCAATTTCAATAATAATACTTATAGATAAAGGGTTAAATAATTGGTTTATTTATTCTGATACTCATAGTTTGATCTTTAAAGTGGGTACTCGATAAACTATGACTTGGATCTATTTCAATGTAGAGTCCTATTAAGAGTTTTTCAGTCCAATCTCATTATAAACTGTAGAGGCACTTCTTAAAAGTATTAAAACTGATTTTGGAATACGTAATGCCGCATTTAGTAACAATGACGAATTTTTTGACAAAAAATTATTTGCGTACCGATCAAAATATTGCGTGTAACGAATCCAAAATTAACATTCGTAGCCAAGGACACGATCGCGGCCACCTACATTTGTATCGCCGCCAGATTACTAAAGTTCATTGACGTTTCGCGTAGACGACACGGAGGGGACCGCGGCCCCTGTACTCTGCCCTTATCGTTTGTACGGCCAAGAGCGAGCCGGCAACAGCCTAGCAAATTAACGCGGGCGTCTCGTGGTAGCAGGTGCCAATTATTCGCTTTAGACACTGGCTGGTTCAACTTTTGAAGGTCGAAAAATAAACGTTTGACAAATTTTCCCAATGAAAATTTAAATTCAACCCGTATTTTGATGTTATGCACACTGTCTGGCTAAATTTGCATGTTTAATCATGCTATGCGTTACGCATATGCATGACAGACTTATCATTGCATGCGGGCGCAAGGTCGTCTCAAAGAGAAATAAGAGATTTTTTGCAAACTTATAATTAATTACAGTAATTAAAAACCATAAAGTTCATGGCTAGTATTAGACCTATATACAGCATGTATAAATAACTGTGGTCTTTGACTGAATTATAATTTTATAAAAGTTTATAAACTAATAGGAAAATTCAAGTGAATTTGTAATCAAAATAAACTGACGTATGAATTTTCAGTCACGTGAGCCAAAAAAAAGAAACTATAGCAAAAATGTCTGTAGTATCCCTGTTTGCTGACGCAGAGTCGCCTGTACTACAGTCCTGAGGGAAATTATGCAAGAATCTGGTTAAACGAGGGGGTTGCATCCCCACAAACAATACCCCCTCCCCCGCCTCACGGTCCCCCCGCCACGTGTATCTTTTAAGACTGCAAGTAATTCCTTTGCCCTTGGATTTCCTTATGCGTTCCTCATGTGTAAAAGGATTGTACAGTTACTAAGGAATAAAATTCGGCCACCGTAGTTTTTTATGCCGCTTTTAATTTTTTTTGCTCTTTTTCTACATTTATTTTTAAATTTGTACAGAAATAATGTAACTACTTTTAAGGTAGAGTTAAAGTTATGTCAAATATATATTTTATATTATATTATGTGAATGATATATTTTACAATTTGTATAAAATTAAATAGTTATTTATATTCCTCTCATGCTATATGTTGTAATTGTAACATTTATAATTAAATTATTTTGTTTGTCTCAAATAAGTGCGTTAAGTAAACTTGTGTTGTTGAATAATAAATATACTTTTAAAAGTTAAGAATATAGATGGTTGATTGTGACTTAACTACGTATTAAATGTACCTATTGCTATTTAATAATTTTAAAAAGCAAATCAGAAATCAATTATAAAACCTCATACTTAATTGGAGGTATGAAGAAACTCATTAAAAATTTAATAAATAAAACGGTGCTCGAATTATATCCCACCACAAAATTTCCAACAATAATTTACGAGCGAGTAGATAGTATTCGTATTTAACTCATTAAAGAAATCAGATTATATCGATATACATAGCAATACGGATTAATTTATGTATAGCAGGCCACACAAGCCTACTGTTCATTTTAGATCATGTTGTTATCTCATTCTTTCATAAGCAGAGTGGATGCTATGAAATGAGACGGGTAGAAAGTAGGCTGTGCGTCCTTAATAAGGCTTTGCCCGGGAAACCAGTTTTCGGGCGAATGCTGCGGGACGCTCTTCGATTTACAATTAAATGAGCAATCTTAATTTTTTTTTCGTATTTTATTTTAACCTAATAGATAATGAAGTATTAATTAACGGAAAATATATTTTAGCATATGACATCATATTCATATTGATCTATTAGCAAATGTATAAACTATAAATAGGATATCCAATTTTTAATTTACACATCTATAAAAAAATTAAATGGCAATGTTTCTAATTACAGCTCTATGTATATAAACATATAATGTGATATAAAAAAAATACCTATCTACCTACACGTATTAGATTTAATACTAACAACAACAAAAAATTATTAGCTTATTAATATAAAAGTTTGTTGCAAAGTAAATCTTATTTTTTTTAATATTTTACCGAATATTTACTATTACAACTTTTATATCTCATTTTTAAATGTTTCACCGAAAATTGATGTTCTTTTGTTGAAATTTTTATTTCTAGATACTTATATCTATGTTAATTGATTATAATGTTAAATAGAAAATTAAATAAAACACAGTGGAAAATATTTTTCGAATAAAATAAGCAACGTCCCACAGCATTCGGTTCAGTTCGGAAAAGCCTCCAAGGATTTCGGATAGATGGCGTTAGGCTTCTCGTAATTGCGCCCTTCCTATCCCTCCCTATAACCGTCAGTGATTCCCAGAAATTCCTTGTTTCCTAGTTTTTTTCTCATAACCAATATTTTAACAAAGGTTTTTTGCACATTTTAACCTCTTTTTATTTGCGTCATGTAGGTGGTCGATCAGTATTCGGTTTGAATAAATTTGAATACAATTTTGGCTGAAGATATCGGAAATTGCCATCTCATGTGAATCTAAAATTATTTTTTGAAATACAAAAATAGATCTATGTGTTTTGTTTTGACATCGACCTTCAGCGTTCAGTCATATCTTAACTAAATTATAATTCCGTTTTCCTTACATTACACACAACTCAAAGTATTTCTTGCACAGATTTCCTATATTCTTATAAGATATATTGAATAATCTATAAGATAATCCAAAGCCTACTTCTTAGCAATTATTAGCGTCAAGGCAATGTAGCAGACAGTTACCATAAACATAATCGAATTTAATTTCTAGAACAAACAGCCGACTGCTAACAATTAAGCATTCTTTACATAAATAACAATCATTTCTTAGTTTTGAGACCTACGGGTTCATGGATTAGATTTATGAAGTTGTTTTTAGATCAAAACGTGTTGCATAACCGAGGGCGGCTGGGCGTCCCGACGCCGCTTATATACTCACGCACACTAGCCCAGACTCGCATGCGCACAAACATTTCAGCTATTTGTTGGTAAACACGTGTGTGTGGTCGATATTTTGTGCAGCTTGGTGTCATGCCATTGGAATGAGAAATGCATTGACTTCATCGGCTTTAAAAAAATACGTTATTATGTAGCCTGTTACTTATTTGAAACCTACAATTGAGATATGGCGGCGCTTCCGCTACGATTATTGGGTGCTATATTGACTCCCCCACCTAGTCATTTCCGCCCAAACAAGATGGCGCCACCGGCAGTCAACGTCGGTTGCGTTCGCTCGAACGTGAATTCAGTTGGCGTTTGTTTTTCGTTGCGAACAGTCGGGTGCAAAACGACATTGTCGTTCGGAATTTAAATTTAGCATTTAAATTAAGTAAATTTAAATTGCAACTCAAAACAGTAAGTAAAATATTTTCTTAGAGATCTTACTGTTTGTTGGAAAATATTTCAACATTGTGCTTTCGTTTGCAGTTATGGATAACGGAACAGCGCAATGTAATAATGGCTCCCCCGTGGCGGGAACGAGTGGTGTGAGGAAGATTAACTACAAGCGGCCGCGGCGTCTGTACAGCAGCAGCGATGACGAAGGAGATGACGAAATATCTTTGTCGGTGCCATCGCCAAAGCGTGTCTGTACGGAGAGTAATATAGCGGATCAAAGGTTAGACTACCAACAAAAACAGGTCAGTGAGCTTAAATATCTTCTTACGAGAAATTATAGCAGTGACCAACCTCGAAAGGAGGTTAGTTTTTTTGATGAGGATAAAGATGACAATATTTCTGTGTCGTCGACTTTACTAAAGCCTGCCTGCGATGATTTTCAATGGCAGGATGAAACAATTGCATCTGAATCTATAAAACGCGCTTCAGAGCCTAAAGTTAGATACTTGCGTAAGGTCCAGCACTTTGATAGTACTGAGTGGAATAGCGTTCGCTATACGGACGTTCAGAAAAAATACTTAGCCACGCCAGGGTTCACTAACCTGACTTTGAATGATGAACTCTTAACTTTTGAGTCTAAATTTAATCACCTAAGATCTTTAGATCAAACGTTTGGCGCATTAACAAATATGCTCGTGGCTCAAAAAGAGGCTTTACAAACTGCTTTGCGAGATTTATTGACATGGAGTAGTGATGGGAATACCCAGCTCACGCACAATGCCCTTTCATCCAAGGTGCGCGAATTATTTTCTAACTCGTGTCCGTATATGGAGGTTTCCAAAGATATTTTGCAGATTGTCTGCGGCCGGCGAGCGAATATTATTGAGCATCGCCGGGATAATGCCTTGTCCGCCGTAAGTGACAAATACAATAAGGCTATTCTTAGAAAAATACCTCCGAGTGCTGAGTACTTGTTCCAGCCTAATGAGTTCAGCGACACAGTGGTTAAACTCGGAGGTGGTTCAAAAGTTTTTCGTAAAACTTATCTACCTGCCGAGGGTAGTCAAAGTTTACATAAAAATAAGAAGCCGAATTTGCCTGCCGAGGGCAACCAGGCTACACCCAGGCGGTCTACCGACCCTTCGGTGTCCTTTCGAGGTTATAAAAACCAGCAAGCTCCCGCTTCTGGAAAAGGCAAGTCTCTTGCAGGCAAACGAGGAGGTTCCACTGCCAAAAATAAGTCGTCACACCGATCCCGGGACGACTACCGAGACCGCCAAAGACAATGACTATCTGCCGAAGTTTCAAGCCGGGCAACTAGGCCACTTTCTACACATCTGGCAATCTATGGGAGCTCCTGCACACATATTAAAGATTTTGCAGGGATACCGAATCCCTTTTGTGGAAAATCCTCCACTGCTTGTCAATTACAAGGGTCAGCGTCAGTTGGTAACAACTCCTACCCTTCGTACCGAGATCAACCAGATGTTAGAAGATGCGGTCATAGAGAAGGCACCGCCCAATGCGGGATTCCTGTCAAACATGTTTCCGGTGAAAAAGGCAGACGGCTCTCAAAGGCCTGTTCTAAATCTCAAAGCCTTGAACGAATACCTGCAGGCAAAGAGGTTTCGATTGATCAATATGCATACAGTCCCGCACTTCCTGCAACACGGAGATTTTATGATGAAAATCGACATTCATCAGGCGTATTTTCACATACCAATCTCCGAATCCCACCGGAGGTTTCTAATGTTCATTTTCGACGGCGTAACCTACCAAATGACCTGCCTCCCCTTCGGCCTCGCCTCTGCACCGAGAACTTTTGCAACCCTTTCCAACTGGGTGGCCCAAAAACTCAGGGAGCGGGGTATGCGAGTACTGGTGTACCTGGACGACTATCTCTTTGTGAATCAGTGCCCTCGTACCCTCCAGAGGCAAATGAACGAAGCCATAGAATTTATGACCAAAATTGGTTGGGTAATAAACCAGAAGAAAACTTCTTCGAAACCCTCACAATCTATAGAGTTTCTGGGTATAGTTTGGGACACCCGTTTAAACCTCAAGAGCCTCCCAATCAAGAAAACTTTGTCTCTGGAAAACCAGTTGCTCCAAGCTCAATGTTGGAGAAACCCGACGCTTTTAGAACTACAAAAGATGGTCGGTACCCTGCAATTTTCAAGCTTCGTAGTGAAAATGGGAGTCCTACATTTCCGGAACCTGCAATCATGTCTTCTCCAAGCTCTAAAAACGTCTATTGCAGTACCAATGACGAATTCAGCCAGGCAAGATGTAGATTGGTGGCTGGAGAACTTTCGCAATCCGAGCAAAATCTGGTCAGATCCTGTGACGTTCCACATCGCCACAGACGCCTCCGGCATCGGTTGGGGAGCGTATGTGAACGGCGAGCTGGTTCAAGGACAATGGACTTCCGAAGAACTTCGTTGCCACTCGAACTTGAAAGAGTTGCTGGCAATATACAGAGTCCTATCGATCGATTATGTCGCGGAAGCATGTCAAAACAAGACTCTCGTGCTTCAGAGCGACAACAGGACGGCGTTAGCGTATTTGCGCAAACAAGGTGGAACGAAATCGATAGCACTCCTGGAGTTGACTCGATCAATATACGAGATAATCGAGAAACACAACATAGACCTGGTCACCAGCTTTCTACCGGGTCCCCTGAATGGCATAGCGGACGGACTGTCCAGGAACAAGATGGAACTTCCAGAGTGGCATCTTCTGCCCCATGCTTGTCAGCCGATTTTCAGCAAATGGGGGATACCGGACGTGGACCTGATGGCATCCAGGAAGGCTCACGTTGTAGAGAACTATGTGACACTCGATCTGAGAGACCGTCAAGCGACTTACCACGACGCTTTCAGCCAAGTCTGGAAACACAGGTTAGCGTTGCTCTTTCCTCCACCTTGCCTGATGTACAAGGTACTTTCACAGCTAAATCTAGCTCCAGGGACGTTTATTGTAATCTGCCCGAGATGGAAAAACGTATTTTGGAGGTCCGACTTAAAGAAAAGAGCGTTGGGCCCCCCTTTCACCATAACCCGGTTGGAATCGAAGCTGATAGATACCAGGACCAATCACCCCCCTCCACGAGTCAGCGATCTTGTATTGGAGGCATGGAGATGTCGGGGTGGGACGATCTCCTAGGTAATTGGTCAGCATCTGAAATAGGTGTAATTGAATCTAGCTGGAGACCTAGTACGCTTAAGACATATAGACCAGCTTGGGCACGTTGGTTAAAATGGTGTAAGATGTCGGGAACCGATAATAAAAAGCCTGGTGGCCATGGTCTGGCCAAATATCTTATTTATTTACATTCAGAAGAAGGTCTTAATTACAAAACTATTCTAGTACACAAATCGGTTGTTTCTTCTTTTTGTCAACCTGAGTTGGAGGTCAAACTGGGTTTTCATGTATTGGTTCGGCAAGCACTCAGAGGAATAGCGAACAAATGTGCGTCCAAAGATAAATTGAAGACACCTGTCTGGAATCCTCAAGTCGTGGTGGATTGGTTATCTAAGCATGGGCCTACATCTGAAACTTTATTCGAAGTATCTCGACGCTGTGCCACCCTGCTTTTATTGGCGTCAGGCAAAAGAGTCCACGACCTGACGCTATTATCTGTAAAAGAAGATAAATGCATTATTGAGGATGAGTCCATTACGTTTTGGCCGTTGTACGGGTCTAAGACTGATACAATTAAGCATAAACAATCCGGCTGGATGCTATTGTCTGGAAATGATAAAAATATTGATCCGGTATTTTGAGAGGTTGATCGAGATATCTGAGACTCGTCGGCAGTCGGGTAATTCCATTCAAGAATTATTTGTGTCCGCAAGAGGAGACCCAAAGCCGGCCAGTCGAACGGTCACTGCAGGATGGATTAAGACTGTACTGGTTGATGCAGGAATTCATGACTCACCTGGCTCTATCCGTTCGGCTGTCGCATCTTTGAATTGTCTCAACGAAATGCCGTTGGAGGAAATTCTGGCACGTGGAAACTGGACAACTCCCAATACCTTAGTTCGTTTTTACAGACGTCCAATAAGGCAAACGGAAAACCTGCCTTCTTTAGTAAATAATTTTTCACCGTGTGTTTAACCTAGAAAACAAATGAATGTTGATTAATTGTCATTTATTATAACATAACCTAAACTAAGTTAATGTTATGTCATTTACGTTTATTTTTTTGCCATGCTCGTAACTAGTGGTTACGATAATAATGAATTGTTTCTTTACTTACCAATAAAACTATGTGATTTGTTTATTGGACTTATCATTTTACAAGTCACAGTTGGCATTTAAATCCTAGTCTGGCGCCACCATGCGATAATAAACAAGTCTCAATTGTAGGTTTCAAATAAGTAACAGGCTACATAATATTAGAATTTTTCCTAAAATAAAAATTACATATTATGTACCTAACTTATTTGAAACCTAAGCCAGCGCTGCATGGTGATTGAGCCTAACTGAATTCACGTTCGAGCGAACGCAACCGACGTTGACTGCCGGTGGCGCCATCTTGTTTGGGCGGAAATGACTTAGGTGGGGGAGTCAATATAGCACCCAATAATCGTAGCGGAAGCGCCGCCATATCTCAATTGTAGGTTTCAAATAAGTTAGGTACATAATATGTAATTTTTATTTTAGGAAAAATTCTAATATTTTTGTTCAAGAGTAGGTAATAAAAAATAGAAATAGGTACAAAAAACTTACAATTGTAACTTCCTTAAAATTTTATAAGAAATGTAACGGATTCATTTTTTAATTGCATTTAAAAATATCTAAAATATTGCAGTAAAGACTTATTTATAGTAAGAAAAAAGAATCAGGTACGTACGCTTTAAGTATGAGTTTATTCATCCATAAACAGAATATGCAGCGGATGATAAAAAATTTCATGTAAACACGGTGTAAAATATTCAGTATACGTAAGCTCTTCCATTCACAGAATAGTTCTGAATGAAATCTTATAGGTAGTTGATGAAAATCATTCAAAATAAACTATTTAGCCGCATTCCCCAAACGTTACTTTTCGCCTACACCTCCGTTCGTTGATTGGACCTGTCAGTGCTCAATTTAAAACAACCAAAATATATTACCACAAGTTTTTAACTCAATTTTCATTCAATACCTTTTGCACTCAAATATAAAGTTCACCTTCGTCTGGCATTGGAATTGGAACGTAAAATTATAGACGTTTCCTAAGATATAGGTTATCTTCAATCAGTAGAGTCATGTCATGTTTCAAATGTGGAAGTGGCTGATAAGTAGGTAGGTGCTAAAGAGCATTCCACATATTGTCTTTTATTTATGTATCAATATATTTGCTATTTAAAGGAACTTTTTAGGTACTTTTTTATTTTAAAATTAATTAATATGTAGGTACCTATTTGTGAAAAGTTTTTGTATTTAGTGTAAAAATACTTTTTAAAGCAGACACGCGATAAACACAAAATCAGCAATTTTTTTCGATAAAATTTAGTGCTCTTTTTGGAGTAACTTCATTTACATATTTTAAGTATTCACAACTTTTCTATCAGCGATATTCCAATAAGATTTTTTGTGTAAGTTGATAGATTAATCATTATTTCAGATGCCAGTTAATTTCCAATTCTATGACTTAATTTTAAAGTATTTTATCTTTTTTTCATATAGATTTCATGAGCTCTTGTAAAAAAGAAAAAACGTAAAAATTGTAAAAACAAAATGAACCAGATTCATAATAATACAAAATCTAGTGTAGATCCCACAAGGCGAAGGCTTCATGGTCCCCTAAGGCGAGGTATGTTGGGCTCATCCCAATAAGTGGTCCGTACTCCGGCGCACTCCCCCGGGCTACGGCGGGCTGATAGGTTCCAGGATAATATCGGTTATTTCTTAAGATTGGTCTGATGGACTGAGGTGGGTGGGATAAATTGTAGAAGTAGTTCTCTTTTTCTCCTTTATTCTAAACTAAAATTTATTTTAAACAAGTTTGTTTGTTTGTAATAATTTTTGCAATTACATATTTACAAACAACAAAAAAAATACAAAACAAATTACATAAATAAATTTACAATTAACATGAAAGCAGAAATTGCAACGGCGGACTTATCCCATAAAGGGATCTCTTGCAGTCAACTGGTATGAAAAATATATATAATAAAACAAAGGACAGAGCCCTTTTATATATAATATATTTGTTGTGCAAACAATCTGACAAGATATTTTACAGAAATTAATATACATACAGGTTAAAATTATTGGCTATTTATAATAATAACTATTAAAATATACAAATTACTTTGAATAATTATTTACTTGTCAGTCATTTACAGCAAATTGTTATTATGTTTATCAAAGAAACCTTAACCTAAAAATTAACATAATATTGTCCATTATTAACAGTAGGATATTTTTTCTCATAATTGTTTGTCATTACATATTATGTGTCGAAACACGGAGTAGAAAAAAATCACCAATATTTTTAGGGATAAATTATATAAGTCTTATTGTTATTTGTTCAATAAATTATGTAAAAAAATAATAAAACGAATTTAAATTTAGAATGGTAGAAAAACAAATCTTAGTTAAGACGTGAAAGAATGACGAAATACTGATATATTTTTAAACCCCGTACAAATTTAGAAGTACATTAAACAATGTCTATTATTGTTCATTTATAAATCTCAAAATCCTCGCGCACAAGTACGATGTTAATGGAACAAACAAACATAAACACACTCTAGACGTTCCCCGATAACAGTGAAATATTTCAATTGGATAGGCATATCGTGGGCAGGCTATCACTGTGATTTACATACGGTGATAACTTGTACCTTACATCGATATCGCTAATGGAACTACGTCACGAGTATTTACTCAGTATAAATAACAGTAACTGTATCGGGTTTTAGTTCATGCACTGATTTTTGAGTTCTGTTGCATCTTATGTGCTAGCTAAAAATATATTTAATAAATACCTACATCATCATGTATCTATTATTATTGACAGTTATTTTATGAACTATCTATTCCTTTCTTCAGCTTTTTGTAGCTATTTTTCAGTTTTTGTATATATCTGTAAAATAAGTAACCACTTTTTATCAAAATACTTGTATTATCGGTAAGTATAGATAATACCTACATTATCATTATATTTTTTACTTACCCGCGTTATCATTTTTACCTACCAAAAGGCACCTTCTCGAAAAGTCACGAATTAAAGGTTTCGTGTTTTTGGAGCTGTCAAAATTTGGCACGCCATCGTAAAGAACCCGCTTTATACGCCGACTGCGCTTGTAACCTGTCAATGTCATTACCATACCGATGCGATTTCAGCTTTACTTATGATATTTATGGTCTTTGAGATAAACATTATTTACTCGGATTATAATAAATACCTGTGATTTCGGTGACTTTATAATGCTAGTCTATGCTACGTTTACAGCGCTGTTTGTGTCATTTAAGTAATATATAGATAAATACCTATGTAATTTCTTATCTTCCGTACGTATTTAATTTTAATTTATACACTTATATATTTTTATTAATTCGATAGTAAATAATTATTACATTAATCCCTAATTAAAAATTGATAATGTAGATAAACGAAGATATATTTATGTCAAATTAGAAACTTATATAAGTACCTAATTATAATACTTAGGTACCTAATTATAAAGTTTCTGAAAAAGAAGACAAACATCATTTAAATAATTTACAATATACCTACTTAATAATTTACGTACTGATAAGATTACAGAAAGCCAGCCAGACATTTTCTATGAAGATTTACTTTAAATTAAAACTTTTCAAGAACACTTGGCTCGTTATTTTAATAATTACTTAACACCTCTACCCGAATTTAAAGGTCGAGGTCGAAGATAAGACTATATCTTTTATTTAAAATACTGGTGATAAATGTATTTATTTAATATTAATTATTAACGGCAGTTTACTTTACTGGGAATGAAGAGGTCGTGAACGTCATTATTCAAACTTGATGATAACAAGTGTAGCAGCTATTTTCCTTTAGTGGGAATTATTTAAATTACATAGTAAATTCGTAAAATTTTATGTTAGAAATCTTATTCTAAACTACATGTTTAGAAAATATGAGATGCTATTTCGCCACCTCCCTTGAACAAACTCAATATTTCTCAAACACACAAGGAAAATAGTTACCTACCCAATTAACGAAGTTAAGCTTCCCGCGGCTTTGTGAGCCAGCCCCTAGCCCCTAGCCGTGGGTAGGAGGGTTCTCACCCCTAATGCAGGCTTCATTACAACGTCCCACGTTGCACCGCGCACAGCTAGACAGATCTGCATGCGAATAACCGAATTTACCAAATCACGGCTCAAATCGGTTTGATATCCGAAAATGATATGGCGTCTTTGTCGAAACTAGCATTTCGGATACTTAGAACTTTGTTAAACATAGAGCGCGTATTTGTTTTTAATACTCCAGCTACATTCATTAAGGTAAAGACTAATACTAAAATTCTAAATAATTATACAATTTACAATAATGCGATTGTTTCTAAATTAAATTAGACAAGATCTAATCGAAATATAATAAACAACGAAATATTATTAGGTTCAAATTAAGTCATCATGTATTTTCAACTCAAAGTTTCCTACGATTCTCACAAGTTTGCGCGCTCTAGTACAAACACTATAAACCTTAGAGTTCCTGACTCTGACTTTCTTGAATCGAAATCGGATGAACTAGACGCTTGATTTGCGTTATCGAGTCCTGAGTGCATTTAGTATGAGACGTGCTTGGTTTTCGCTCAGTTCCATTATATGTACCTATCTGAAAGTCGATAGCGTACCTTTTGTGGGACGCAAGTCTCCTTTCGATTTACATTTTAATTACATGCATCTTAAGTGGAAATAAAATTTATCTGATCAAAGTGTACAAATAATGCAAATACGAAGTGCAACTTTTAATATACTATTTTTGTAAAAATAAAACTTATCTATTAAGATAAAAATAGACAAGCCAGGATGATAGTTTGTAGACATAACGATAATATTATTGTGATGATGATATTTTGATAAATAGATAACCATCAATTTGGTAATATTTGCAGAATAGAACCATTTACACTATGGTCAAAATGGCCATAAATGTAAACTTACTGTGTACTGTCAACCGCGTTCTCTACAGAATGAGATCCTTTTGTTTTGTCTACATTTGCAGTCTCTCTCTTGAGATCAACTAGTCTAAAGGCACGTCCACACGAACCAGCCACATTAAGCCGTCCAGACGTTGTGCATTGGTGCTTCAGTGTGAACTAGGAAATAATAACCTTCACTGTTTCTGCTAAACCTCTAGGGGTTAAGTTGTGAGCTGGTGCTTTATTTTGAGCTTTAGAAAAATAGTATACCTATTTGTTGTTGTTAATAATGCGTTTTACCCTACCATGTTGTTACCTAAATAGAAACAAGGCTACTAAATATACCGATCAGGGTTCATTGCAAAGATAATATTTAACTCTTATAAAGGTGTAAGTATAAGTAGGTAGAAAATATACTTATTGGTTAAAATTTGAAGCTAAATTTATAAATCAAATTAATAATGATTTAATTATTAATTTGATTTATTATTAATTATTATAATTTTCGTTAATGTTTGTTTGTTGGTTTGTTTGTTTGTTACCTCTTCACGCTTTATCTATTGAACCAATCTTTCTGAAATTTCGCATACACATAGCTGGAAGTACGGAGAAGGGCATAGGGACCTTTCATCCCGGGAAAAAGCACTGTTCCCGTGGGAAATTCACGCGGGCGAAGCCGCGGGCAAAAGCTAGTAATATATATTTCGGGATTATCCAAAATGTCAGGCAATGACCGCAGGCGGCATTTAGAGTTCCTTGTTACACCCCGGGGTAGAGGAATTAGGGAGATATTGGACTGGAAAATGGGTTCCGGATAAAGGGGACT
Source organism: Ephestia elutella (assembly GCA_018467065.1). Lineage (NCBI taxonomy): Eukaryota > Metazoa > Arthropoda > Insecta > Lepidoptera > Pyralidae > Ephestia > Ephestia elutella. Next base: position 11,828,401 of record CM031569.1, read on the forward strand.
AAAATGCCAAAATTGGTTATAGCTATAGCCTCTTTCTTTAGATATTTGTAGGGACTTCATAATTCTACTTATATCATTTGCGTAAAATGAATAATTTGGTTCAACAAAATACTCGTATATTACGCGTCTTTGCTTTAAAACTTATTTTTTTTCCAAGAATTTCGACTTCGCATTCTATCACTATACCTAGGTATTTTCCTTCACAAAAATCGTAAATCCTACACTAAGTAATACAATAAGTTTATGGATCTTTAATATTATCACCTTAACTTCTAATCCCCAGTTCATCCCTTAACCCTGCGAATAATATAAGCATCATAATCCTACATGTGCCGTTCTCCTACACGGGTTGAAAAGGAAAGATGGCTGCCCCGTCGACTTAGCGGAACGGTGAAACAAATGAACAACTCTTTTAGCAAATGTCTTTGAAACAAACGGCTGAAAGAAAATGTTTTGCTTTGCTGAGATGTTTTTGTAAAAGTTTGTTCTTTTATGTTAAATATTTTTACGAGTAGCATTTTTTAATTTTGTGAGCAGGTGTATTTTAAACGGATCATCAAAATAACTTGATGATGATTTATTTTATTTGTTATTATTATATTGTGAAATATACACACCTATATCTTAGATAGTAACTAACGGATAGTATTGCAAATGTTTAAAATACATAAAGTCTTCTCTTTCTTTTCATTTAAAAACTTTTTTAAAATCACACATCGAACAATCACTTTTAACTACAGACTAATTCCATATATTTTACTATGAATAAATCTGTCTTCGTTAAATTTTTTTCAGCTAAGGATACCATTACATAATTTTTACAATATTACAGTAAAATTATAGACGTTTCCTAAGATATAGGTTATCTTCAATCAGTAGAGTCATGTCATGTTTCAAATGTGGAAGTGGCTGATAAGTAGGTAGGTGCTAAAGAGCATTCCACATATTGTCTTTTATTTATGTATCAATATATTTGCTATTTAAAGGAACTTTTTAGGTACTTTTTTATTTTAAAATTAATTAATATGTAGGTACCTATTTGTAAAAGAAAAGTTTTTGTATTTAGTGTAAAAATACTTTTTAAAGCAGACACGCGATAAACACAAAATCAGCAATTTTTTTCGATAAAATTTAGTGCTCTTTTTGGAGTAACTTCATTTACATATTTTAAGTATTCACAACTTTTCTATCAGCGATATTCCAATAAGATTTTTGTGTAAGTTGATAGATTAATCATTATTTCAGATGCCAGTTAATTTCCAATTCTATGACTTAATTTTAAAGTATTTTATCTTTTTCATATTGATTTCATGAGCTCTTGTAAAAAAGAAAAAACGTCAAAATAGTAAAAACAAAATGAACCAGATTCATAATAATACAAAATCTAGTGTAGATCCCACAAGGCGAAGGCTTCATGGTCCCCTAAGGCGAGGTATGTTGGGCTCATCCCAATAAGTGGTCCGTACTCCGGCGCACTCCCCCGGGCTACGGCGGGCTGATAGGTTCCAGGATAATATCGGTTATTTCTTAAGATTGATCTGATGGACTAAGGTGGGTGGGATAAATTGTAGAAGTAGTTCTCTTTTTCTCCTTTATTCTAAACTAAAATTTATTTTAAACAAGTTTGTTTGTTTGTAATAATTTTTGCAATTACATATTTACAAACAACAAAAAAAAATACAAAACAAATTACATAAATAAATTTACAATTAACATGAAAGCAGAAATTGCAACGGCGGACTTATCCCATAAAGGGATCTCTTGCAGTCAACTGGTACGAAAAATATATATAATAAAACAAAGGACAGAGCCCTTTTATATATAATATATTTGTTGTGCAAACAATCTGACAAGAAATTTTACAGAAATTAATATACATACAGGTTAAACTTATTGGCTATTTATAATAATAACTATTAAAATATACAAATTACTTTGAATAATTATTTACTTGTCAGTCATTTACAGCAAATTGTTATTATGTTTATCAAAGAAACCTTAACCTAAAAATTAAACATAATATTGTCCATTATCAACAGTAGGTACATATTTTTTCTCATAATTGGTTGTCGTTACATGTGTCGAAATACGGAGTAGAAAAAAATCAACAATATTTTTAGGGAGTACTTATTGTCATTTGATCAATAAATTATGTAATAAAATAATTAAACGAATTTAAATTTAGAATGGTAGAAAAACAAATCTTAGTTAAGACGTGAAAGAATGACGAAATACTGATATATTTTTAAACCCCGTACAAATTTAGAAGTACATTAAACAATGTCTATTATTGTTCATTTATAAATCTCAAAATCCTCGCGCACAAGTACGATGTTAATGGAACAAACAAACATAAACACACTCTAGACGTTCCCCGATAACAGTGAAATATTTCAATTGGATAGGCATATCGTGGGCAGGCTATCACTGTGATTTACATACGGTGATAACTTGTACCTTACATCGATATCGCTAATGGAACTACGTCACGAGTATTTACTCAGTATAAATAACAGTAACTGTATCGGGTTTTAGTTCATGCACTGTTTTTTTGAGTTCTGTTGCATCTTATGTGCTAACTAAAAATATGTTAATAAATACCTACACCATTATGTTTCTATAGGCATATTATTGACAGTTATTTTATGAACTATCTATTCCTTTCTTCAAAAAAGGTTGTCGTAGAAAGGGCCTTTTTATAGCTATTTTTCAGTAATTATGTAAAGTCATAAAACTCATTACGTTTAATAAAAGGCTTTGGTAACCACTTTGTTATCAAAATACTTGTATTATCGGTAAGTATAGATAATACCTACATTATCATTATATTTTTTACTTACCCGAATTATCAATATACCTACCAAAAGGCACCTTCTTGAAAAGTCACGAATTAAAGGTTTCGTGTTTTTGGAGCTGTCAAAATTTGGCACGCCATCGTAAAGAACCCGCTTTATACGCCGACTGCGCTTGTAACCTGTCAATGTCATTACCATACCGATGCGATTTCAGCTTTACTTATGATATTTATGGTCTTTGAGATAAATATTATTTACTCGGATTATAATAAATACCTGTGATTTCGGTGACTTTATAATGCTAATCTATGCTACGTTTACAGCGCTGTTTGTGTCATTTAAGTAATATATAGATAAATACCTATTTAATTTCTTATCTTCCGTACGTATTTAATTTTAATTTATACACTTATATATTTTTATTAATTCGATAGTAAATAATTATTACATTAATCCCTAATTAAAAATTGATAATGTAGATAAACGAAGATATATTTATGTCAAATTAGAAACTTATATAAGTACCTAATTATAATACTTAGGTACCTAATTATAAAGTTTCTGGAAAAGAAGACAAACATCATTTAAATAATTTACAATATACCTACTTAATAATTTACGTACTGATAAGATTACAGAAAGCCAGCCAGACATTTTCTATGAAGATTTACTTTAAATTAAAACTTTTCAAGAACACTTGGCTCGTTATTTTAATAATTACTTAACACCTCTACCCGAATTTAAAGGTCGAGGTCGAAGATAAGACTATATCTTTTATTTAAAATACTGGTGATAAATGTATTTATTTAATATTAATTATTAACGGCAGTTTACTTTACTGGGAATGAAGAGGTCGTGAACGTCATTATTCAAACTTGATGATAACAAGTGTAGCAGCTATTTTCCTTTAGTGGGAATTATTTAAATTACGTAGTAAATTCGTAAAATTTTATGTTAGAAATCTTATTCTAAACTACATGTTTAGAAAATATGAAATGCTATTTCGCCACCTCCCTTGAACAAACTCAATATTTCTCAAACACACAAGGAAAATAGTTACCTACCCAATTAACGAAGTTGCTTCCCGCGGCTTTGTGAGCCAGCCCCTAGCCCCTAGCCGTGGGTAGGAGGGTTCCCACCCCTAATGCAGGCTTCATTACAACGTCCCACGTTGCACCGCGCACAGCTAGACAGATCTGCATGCGAATAACCGAATTTACCGAATCACGGCTCAAATCGGTTTGATATCCGAAAATGATATGGCGTCTTTGTCGAAACTAGCATTTCGGATACTTAGAACTTTGTTAAACATAGAGCGCGTATTTGTTTTTAATACTCCAGCTACATTCATTAAGGTAAAGACTAATACTAAAATTCTAAATAATTATACAATTTACAATAATGCGATTGTTTCTAAATTAAATTAGACAAGATCTAATCGAAATATAATAAACAACGAAATATTATTAGGTTCAAATTAAGTCATCATGTATTTTCAACTCAAAGTTTCCTACGATTCTCACAAGTTTGCGCGCTCTAGTACAAACACTATAAACCTTAGAGTTCCTGACTCTGACTTTCTTGAATCGAAATCGGATGAACTAGACGCTTGATTTGCGTTATCGAGTCCTGAGTGCATTTAGTATGAGACGTGCTTGGTTTTCGCTCAGTTCCATTATATGTACCTATCTGAAAGTCGATAGCGTACCTTTTGTGGGACGCAAGTCTCCTTTCGATTTACATTTTAATTACATGCATCTTAAGTGGAAATAAAATTTATCTGATCAAAGTGTACAAATAATGCAAATACGAAGTGCAACTTTTAATATACTATTTTTGTAAAAATAAAACTTATCTATTAAGATAAAAATAGACAAGCCAGGATGATAGTTTGTAGACATAACGATAATATTATTATGATGATGATATTTTGATAAATAGATAACCATCAATTTGGTAATATTTGCAGAATAGAACCATTTACACTATGGTAAAAATGGCCATAAATGTAAACTTACTGTGTACTGTCAACCGCGTTCTCTACAGAATGAGATCCTTTTGTTTTGTCTACATTTGCAGTCTCTCTCTTGAGATCAACTAGTCTAAAGGCACCTCCACACGAACCAGCCACATTAAGCCGTCCAGACGTTGTGCATTGGTGCTTCAGTGTGAACTAGGAAATAATAACCTTCACTGTTTCTGCTAAACCTCTAGGGGTTAAGTTGTGAGCTGGTGCTTTATTTTGAGCTTTAGAAAAATAGTATACCTATTTGTTGTTGTTAATAATGCGTTTTAGCCTACCATGTTGTTACCTAAATAGAAACAAGGCTACTAAATATACCGATCAGGGTTCATTGCAAAGATAATATTTAACTCTTATAGAGGTGTAAGTATAAGTAGGTAGAAAATATACTTATTGGTTAAAACTTGAAGCTAAATTTATAAATCAAATTAATAATGATTTTATCCAATTTCGTTAATTTGATCAAGTACCTATAAGATTTCTATAATTTTCGTTAATGTTTGTTTGTTTGTTTGTTTGTTTGTTACCTCTTCACGCTTTATCTATTGAACCAATCTTTCTGAAATTTCGCATACACATAGCTGGAAGTACGGAGAAGGGCATAGGGACCTTTCATCCCGGGAAAAAGCATTGTTCCCGTGGGAAATTCACGCGGGCGAAGCCGCGGGCAAAAGCTAGTAATATATATTTCGGGATTATCCAAAATGTCAGGCAATGACCGCAGGCGGCATTTAGAGTTCCTTGTTACACCCCGGGGTAGAGGAATTAGGGAGATATTGGACTGGAAAATGGGTTCCGGATAAAGGGGACTAAAATGCCAAAATTGGTTATAGCTATAGCCTCTTTCTTTAGGTATTTGTAGGGACTTCATAATTCTACTTATATCATTTGCGTAAAATGAATAATTTGGTTCAACAAAATACTCGTATATTACGCGTCTTTGCTTTAAAACTTATTTTTTTTCCAAGAATTTCGACTTCGCATTCTATCACTATACCTAGGTATTTTCCTTCACAAAAATCGTAAATCCTACACTAAGTAATACAATAAGTTTATGGATCTTTAATATTATCACCTTAACTTCTAATCCCCAGTTCATCCCTTAACCCTGCGAATAATATAAGCATCATAATCCTACATGTGCCGTTCTCCTACACGGGTTGAAAAGGAAAGATGGCTGCCCCGTCGACTTAGCGGAACGGTGAAACAAATGAACAACTCTTTTAGCAAATGTCTTTGAAACAAACGGCTGAAAGAAAATGTTTTGCTTTGCTAAGATGTTTTTGTAAAAGTTTGTTCTTTTATGTTAAATACTCTTACGAGTAGCATTTTTTAATTTTGTGAGCAGGTGTATTTTAAACGGATCATCAAAATAACTTGATGATGATTTATTTTATTTGTTATTATTATATTGTGAAATATACACACCTATATCTTAGATAGTAACTAACGGATAGTATTGCAAATGTTTAAAATACATAAAGTCTTCTCTTTCTTTTCATTTAAAAACTTTTTTAAAATCACACATCGAACAATCACTTTTAACTACAGACTAATTCCATATATTTTACTATGTATAAATCTGTCTTCGTTCAATTTTTTTCAGCTAAGGATACCATTACATAATTTTTACAATATTACAGAAACATGCCGAGAGAATGTAAACAAACAATCTTATTCGGGCCACTCGACGAACTTGCCTGTTAATGTTGTAAATTGGACTAACCTAACCAGGCTGCTACAAATTAGATTTGAAGCCAAAAGTGTGGAATATTAACAAAACAATTAGGTAGGCACCTATTTCGAATAATTTCAGCTTCATAACATTTGTATGGGCAGAGCAGTTGAGGGCATCTGTTCCTTGCCCGTAGCAGAATAGCCCATATACCTACACAAACTTACTATTTTCAACCAATTGAAATACCTATTTTAAACCTTACTCTTATTAATTTAGAGCTTAAATTAAATTAACGATTTGTTTTTGAAATTTGAATACAGGATTTGTCTGTTTCGATGTTGTTCTGTTCTTTAAATTAATTTCGGCCTCTTGAGACCGAATTCCGCTGCGCTCGAGATTAAACCAATCTCTCAAGTTAATGAATCTGGTATCTAAATAGGACTGAAAACAAGGGGTACTGAGACTGGGGAAATATTTATATTAAATACATTTTTGTACTTTCTAGTAATTTAGGTTAAGTATAAGTAACTTTTATTAACACCTATAAATAATATGTTTTACAGCTCGTAGTAGAAAAACCTGAGTGTTTTAAAAACAATCCGAAATGATACTCTGCAATTATTTTAATTGGATGCAAAATACTTTTACCAAATTGGCCACCAAAATTCACACGATCTTGTTTAATTAAAAATGCAATAACATACACTTTATTTAACCCAACATAGTCGTTACTTTCACATGTTTATGACACTTACAAGTCGATGCTTTAATTCGATACGTTGTATAAAAACCGTGAATTTATCTGCAATACGAAATCTTAGTTGTACATAAAATGATCTTTTATACGACCATGTGTCATACTGGTGGTCCTGAAACTGCCTCGCCCAAGTCCTCATACGATTTTTCGTGTCACGCTGAGAGCCCCATAACGGAATTTTCGATTTTGCAATGCATTTAAATGTAGAATTATCGAAATATATTGACCAATCTCACCTCATAAGTTGACAACGGATATAGAGTCATCATTGATTTTGGTTTCATACAAATTACTGGCCGAAAAGGATTTAAAAATCAAATATAATTTCCCTATTTAAAAAATTAAAACCGATTGAAACATGATACGCTCGACCATGAAATCGTCACAAAGATTATAATCCCAAACAAAAAAGGGCAATTTTCAAAGTCCGATTTTTAAAAATGGTGCTGTAGAGTACAGTGAACCCCACTTCGTCGTTGACGGAATAGCCACACAGGGTTGGTCCCGGGAGTTTTAGAGCGTGTATGTTATTCGCCTATGATTTGAGTAGTTATGGGACGAAATGGAATGTCTTTGTAAAATGGATATCGGTTCGTATAGCCATTCCAGCCCTCTGTAGTGGGGCGTAACTGTGAACGGTTCTACACTCGAGGGTTTTTCTATATGCATCACATATTTATGGCGGACTAGCTTTTTGCCCGCGGCTTCGCCCGCGTAAATTTCCCACGGGAACAGTGCTTTTTCCCTTGGTTTAGTAGATAAAGCGAGAAGAGGTAACAAACAAACAAACTCACTTTCGCTTTATAATATCAGTTAGGATTAGAATTAGTTAGGATTGGCTTAAAAGCCGCTGAACGGCGTCTTGTAGGTTCTAATCTAATTTATAAGTATGTGTAACTAATGTAGAATGCAATCGCTGTTTTCAATTACCTTTTATTACTCGCGACCACTAAAATAAATGGCAAATCCAGATAGACGTTGATTTGGTATGCTTTACATAAACTGGTTAAAAAGCCTTTTAAATACAACTTTATAAGCACATGACTTATTCAATTTTATTGCAAGTAGCAAAAATTAATATCTTAAGGCCCATTTAGACGGTGCAAGTTTCTTGTACATACAAGCGCAATAATTGCAGTGCAACAAATTGACTATGAATAAAGGGCCATTTAGACGGTGCAAGTTTCTTGAACATACAAGAGCAATAATTGAATGCAATAATTGCAGTGCAAGAATTGACTTTCAATAATTGAAAGCAACTGTTTACATGGTGATATAAATTGAAGCAAGTCGCTAAAAAATGGCACGTGCTCATACAAATCTGTGTTTCAAAAATGGAATGCAATAATTGCCTAAACTGTAAACAGAACACATTAGCAATTATTGAATGTCAAGTTTTGCATTCAATAATTGTATTCAAGTTTTTTATTTATATCACCATGTAAACAGTTGCTTTCAATTATTGAAAGCCAATTCTTGCACTGCAATTATTGCATTTAATTATTGCTCTTGAATGTTCAAGAAACTTGCACCGTCTAAATGGCCCTTTACACCAAAAATAATTTTGAATCCAAACTTGCATACCAGTTCAAGAATGTTACGTGTTGTTTAGACTATGCGAGTAAATTGTTGCTTCAATTTAATTGTATGCAACAGGCAAGAAACTTGCACCGTCTAAATGGGCCTTATCTTGCTTCTACTAGGCACCAAACGTAATATAAATTATGGCCTTCAAGTCTCACCACTCTTGGTTCTGTCTACCTCGTTAAGGACAAAGACGGTATTCTGTATCTGTATAAAATAAATTGATATACTTTTAACCGCAATATAAATTTAGTTAAATTGCTAAATACAAAGATAACTTTAATATCAAATAAGGACACGTAATTTATGAAGTTGGACACTCACGAAGTTCCTGATCCGGGATTAGCCGGTATTTACAGGGTTATCAAAACTTCTATACTTAACGTGGCCCGGGCAATGTTATCCCGCTCGGATACCCGATTCGCATATTATCAGAAATCCTGTATAGATTGGACTCCGATTCGTAAACACCTCGCCTGATGTGCATGCCGATCCCACAGATACTATCATATTTTACATGTCTAATTATGTATTAGAACGTCTTAAATCCAACTTAATACCAAGCGAAAATCAACCATAAATCTATCGAAACAAAACTTAAATTTTATGAAATTAACTATGAAAGATATTCCTTTTTAGAATCAAGTGATCTTGATCTGAGACTTTGGTAGGTAAAGTTTGAATCCCCTTCCAATTTTGAGAGAGTCCATTTGCATCTTTTCTTGCGTTAAGTAAGGTAAGTCTTTTATAAAGTTTTGCAACTCCTTTTCCGCTTCGTCTAGACTGATGCTGATTCACGGGGGGATTAAAAGGGAATAAACTACCTTATTTATGCTAAACTAGCGACTTTAAGACAGTGTGCCGTATAGATAGATAGATAGATAGATCAACACTTTGTTGCACCATCTACAGAAAAGAAATACATAGTAACAAAAGTAACAAAAACATTTTAAATGACGTATTTATTGACGTATTTTGTTATTAACTAAACTAGTACCTATTCTATTATTAAAAGCTATTATTGAAATTAAACTATACTTAGGAAAGGATCTCATGATAAATGTTTAACTCTTGTAATGCTTACAAAATAGTGTTTAGGTAAATACTGATTAAATGATTAATTTAGATGACATTCTGGTCGACATTTTAAAGGAACACAGAAAAAATGTTTTGATGTCGTGGCAGGTCGTGTTCACTACAAATATAGCTGAAGATTGGTCTCAATATCCACTTAAATTATATTTAACCCGCTATCAGCACCCCACAGGCTTCATTCTGGCGTAAACAATTGCTCCGACGCCTTCCACAAAGTAATCAACGCTATATTGCGCCGAAAAGAAAGGCAATGAGATAATAACACATGTAATAACTGAAATTGTTGCTATGTGTACGACTGCAGTACGTGTGCCGCGTTGATATGTGACGTTTGACACGCCGGTCGACACGTTCAGCAAATATTGTGATACAGACTCGGCAAATAACACCAAAATGGCTACACCTTAGAACAAATATAGGGGTATAATACCACCAAATTGTACAGGGTATAAAAATGTTGCCGATTGTCTTAGCGATGTTATTGAGGCACGTACGAGACTTACAGCCTTTTATATTTTTTAGATTCATTTCTTTCGATGGTACATGGGTCGTGAGTCACGCTAGAGTCTACTCTTTGAGTGAAGGTTCAACGATCTTATGGAAAAAAAAATACAAGTTACAATAACTTGTAATTTATAACCTTTTAAAATAAATTTTAGTTTCACCGAAATATTTTTTTACAAGGTTATTATCAATTTGTTTTCTAACTGATGTACTGATGTTATACATCTTTATTTGAACATCACGAAATAGAAATACCTGATGTATACCGTGTTAGGCCTGGTATAATTTTATTTACAAACATAACATGTTTTATTATATTATTTTTTTTTCTTATATTTTTTTTTTTTTTTTGACTGCACACAATCTAGTGTATGTATAAAGTTAATGAATAGCCCCTCTGGTATGCTAGGCGACCAAGACTGTTTCATGAGTTTCTTTCGGCATTTCTTCTCAGCAGTGGTCGTTCCGAAATGCTAGTAGTTTGTAGCTTTGAGACATAATATATTATGATTAAATAATTAGTTATCGACGTGAAAAAGAGCCTTCTTTGAAGGCTAAGTTTCAATAAAAAATTTTGACTTTGACTTTAAAATTATAAAGCAAATAGTAATTTATTATATACTTGCATTTTATTAATTAGAAACTAAGATTGACTTTCTAAAATTTAATTCATTATTTATTTACATTAGCACAATTTAAAAAAAAGTCTGCGTGATTGCACGTGAAATGAAGTGAAACGCTACGCGTATTTTCCGCTAGAGTGGTTACTTTCTTGCGTTATCTTTAATTAACACACACATGATTTATATCTCATTGTCACACTATTATCACTCGCCTGACTGTCAAATCAACACATTAAAAACACAGTCCACAGTTATCGTGACCTATAGTTGAAAAGTGGCTTTATATACAAGGTTTATACTTAAATATAAGGTTATCTGAAGTCCAAATTTGAAGATAAGTTGAATAAATATTCGAAATGTAGACTGTATAAACGACATCGACAACACTTTCCTAACAACTAAAGAGAAAATACAATTTTAAAATTAAAACGCCAACCCACCTCACCTCCACTTTCACTCACCCGGATAATAAATCAATGATCGTTATAAAAGAAAGCAATTTAAAACCACGGAGAAGACAAACAGACACATTATCACAATGCATAACCACCTTCACTATATCACCTGTAATTTCGTACTGGTCTACTAAACAATTGCCGCAACGCGGAAGGGTTTCTGTTCAATATTGCTCTAAATTTTTATGGGTCCAAAACAACAAAAGAACAAAGAGGCCAATTGAACAATGTACTTTCAGTTTCTTTATAAAATGCTACAAAGGAGAGCAATCTAGGAAGGGTGAGGTGTTTTTTGATAGAAACAAAACAAAGGACTTGTTACGCAACTTTTGTTAAAAATGAAAAAGTTTTTTATCATGTCAAAATGCATACTTCGTTCGTGGAATATTTTAACTGGTCAAGCAAAAAGTTAAAGTTTTTTGATAACACAAAAAATTGTTTGAAATGGTCATTTTAGTTATCTTTACGATAACTTTAACCGACCGATTGCCGCAGAAGTAGTTGTAAGATCTACAATGAGGTCATTTTTATGATCACAAATGGATATCATGCCATGCAAATGATTAGAGGAAACATCAAAAGCGGAAACTAAAACTAAAGGCATGAAATATCATATGTTTTAAATACTAAATCATGAAATATGTGTATTGAAGTTTCATTTCTTTAGTTTTCATGTTTTGGGCACAATATTATTTTGTTAACAACACTTTTGTAACTTACCTACATTGTATGCAAATAAAGAAATTTGAATTTGAATTTAAACTGTAAATTCATATTATAAATTCACAGTTCATATTAAATAATTAATTTAAGAAGATACACATGCTATGCCTTCTATCGTAAATTCTGGATCACAAATAATACATATTTAATTGAATTATAGCGTCTATTTATTATAGGCACATTATATTCTCGTGTCATGATTTCTATGGTTGCTGTATATTTATTTCATAATATTAATATTATTTAATATAATTACTTAGAAATGACAGCAAACTAAGCTTATAAAGTGACTCGCTCTATAATTTAACTGCAGATATCAATAAATATATCAGCCAGCTAAGTCTGGATATCGTTTCATCGATGGATTTGTGGCGTGTATAAATATACTATAATAAATACTATATTATTATACAAGATAGATACTTATTTATTCAGTCCATAGCGAATCAAGACTGAAATAATAAGGAAATAGTATCAGAATATGTTCGAGGGAAAACTTGTATAATTTCGACATTTCAGGCCTTTTCGGATCACGGGATAAATTAATTCATATCATGAGATACACTCAAAGCAATAATGCAATCGGCGCGAATTGGTGATATATCTTATAGAGATCCGTTGGCACATATATTGCTCGGATTCTAATACATTATGTATATATGTTTGGAAGTCTGAATTTATTTATAAGTTCTTTAATCAAACGTGTTTATCAATCAGTATCTAATGAAAATCCTTGAAAATCTTTAGTATATATATTTTTTAGATAGCAATAATTATACAGATACAATATTACGTATTACGGGGCAGATAGAGCCCGTACGTGAGACTCGAAGGCCACGCTTAGCTGGATAGTGGGCTTATTGATGCGATGGAGATTCAGATATAATGACAGGTTGCTAGCCCATCGCCTGTGAAAGGAGGAATTTAAAAAGCCCTCGCAATAGTTAAAACAAGGAATTAAAAATAGATATGTACCTTTATAGAAGTCCTTAACTATTCCGACAAGAATACATTAAGCTACTTGACATCCATTTATCGTTTTTGAACGATTTCAACGTGATACAAAACAGAGCTGACAAAATTTCAATTACTCTCACGTTCATGTGAACATAGGCTTTTTACCTTTTCGATGAGAATTCGTGGCCGATCGGCCCTTTTAGGTCACGAAGAGCGGGCCCACTTGATGTTGGAATTTGTGAGTTAATCGGAAAAATTGGGGATACTTGTCTACCAAAAATAATTTTAGATATATATAGGAATCTCATTGTTATTAAAAATCTTTACTAAGAAATAGATTTTAAAAGATATATATATTTACTACCATGTGGGCCTCGTTGTCACAATAAAGAAAATTTATTATTTACTAGCTTTAGCCCGCGGCTTCACCGCGTCAATTTCTTACGGGAACAGTGCTTTTTCCCGGGATGAAAGGTACTCTATTTCCTTCTCAGTTCTTCTGACTATGAGTATGCGAAATTTCAGGAAGATTAGTTCAGTATATAGAGCGTATAAATGTAACAAACAAAAAAATAAACAAACAAACTCTCTTTCGCATTTATAATATTAGTTAGGATTAGGATACAGGTGCCGACTAATTGTTATTTGTTACGACCCCGAAAAACATTAAGATTGCTTTATATTTACAGATACTTTGTAGTACCCACATGCTTGAACTTTTATAGCTTGAATCAAATTGCTAATTTTGTTGGATTGAAGTACTGAATATTAATTAGTACGAGATACCGAAGTGATAGTAATGAGGTAGGTGTGTCATAGTTTGGTATTTGTTCCACCAATAATGTCTAATTGTAACTTAATTTTATAAGCCTTAGATATTTTTTATTGGGTACTAACTGTTGTCTGGGGGTTTCTTCCATAATTATCTTATCTTTGCTTAGAGATATGCCTACATATCTTAAATAGGAGGTATAACCAATACCTAAATTTTTGCAAAGATTTTACTTAAAATTTAATTTATTTGTTAGATATAAGAAATAATCAAATAATTTGGTTATGCGCCCGTCTATTTCTCAAAGGAAACTCAAATTTGAATTCGTCCAAGAATCTTGAGCCAAATTGGAATTTAGCCAATATATCGATATTGAGTCAAAGGAAAATATTGTAAAGCAAACTTATTAAATTCCAATTCGTATCGTTTACAATAATTAATTAAAATTGTACTCATCTAAAAGTATCATTCTGAAAAGCGAAATTCATTCCTGTAACAATATAAATGTTATAATAAGTTGAAAAAATCCATACTTCCTTAATATCAAATCATGGAATAAACTTCCTAAGTACATAATAATCTATGTATAAACAAAGCATAAATTTAACACAATATATTACAATAATAAGCTACCAGTGTCATTATTATGACAGCATAATATCTCTTATTTTACCGAAAAACAAAACAACGTACAGAGAAAATCTCTTTTTCATAAAATGGCTGAGTCGTTCGTCTAGCTCTCGAAGTTGGCTCCTTGCCAGGCGGCGATTTCTCATGTTTTAATATAGAACCCTGACTGGTATTAACAAGGCACCTTGTTACTCTATTTCGATGCTGAAAGCCCCTTTGTTCAGATAACAAGCCCTCACAGAATTAGGAAAGTACAGGTCTGAAACTTTTACAGGATCATAGATTTTTATTACTATAAAAAAAATACCTTTTTTTTATAAAATATGGATAGAAATTAAATGACTTGTACGCATTGACATACATTACATATGAAAGAGAGAATTGTTTAATTAAAAAAAAAACCTTAAAGATTGATCTCTGTGCTATTCGCATTAAAAAAGTATTTAGTTACCTTCTTAAATTTTAAGATGATATATTTAATTTGTAAAATTACTTTATACTGTAATTGCCTCTACGTGTGCTACAGTCTTGATGCAGTGGAAAAAATAGATACTTACAAATATTCTCCATAAAAAATGTTAAAAATGAGTTTTCCTTCTGTATTCTCACTATTTCCCGAAGATGTATTCTAAAAGTATTGGAACCTATTAGAGGCTGATGTTTCTGGGTTAGTTATGAATAATGTTTTGTGTTGAAGTCGTTTCGTCTCTCTTTGGATAATCCCTGCTTGTTTTGTAAAAACCTTAAGGTTTTTTGATCGTATAGTGTAGAAAGAGTTCTTGTTTCATAAAAAAAGAATTATTTGGTAATACTAAAAATAGCGGTAGATTTATTTTTTCATTAAAATTAGTAGAACTGGACGTCAGTGAATTTGGTACCTAGATTTTAAGAATACAGGTTATAGCTAAAGTAAAGTAAAGTACCTATCTACATTTCAACTTATTTTAGCCTATACCTGACTTGTAACAAACTTCCTGATTTTCTTTGATTACAAATGTGATCCATGAAGATTATTATCAAAACAAATATCTTAAAATTTTCTCCTATTTACCGCAACCAAAACGATCACGTTTTATAAGAAAAGGTGCCCAATTCTCTTAAAAAGGAAAATATAAATGTAGCATCCTCTCAACCTCACTTATCATTATTTAACAAGACACCTCCCAAAGGAGTTCGCGTAGATCGAAGGAGAGAGAAATCATGTTGCCTCGACCCTAATAACTAAAATTTGCATTGGATCATTCATATTTCCTTCGAAGGCAAACAAATAATAGGTAGGATGCATCTGGGCCCGTATTAAGGGACATCTTTTTATTCAGTACTGGCTTCGGTAAACATTTTTGTTATTACATACGCCTCCCCCGAGTGTTTGCGCGAGGGTACGCGAAGACTCCTCATAGAAAATTGGACAAGTAACGTATGTATTATTGATAGAGTTTGTACCTGTTTACTGACTTATGGGTTATGTTTTCTTGGTAGAATTATTTATCATGTGTTTACTAAAGTTTGTAAAAAATGTTTATGGTTTCGTAATTCTGTTGGGATACCCAAGAGGGTGGGTGGTCACATACGAGTTATAGGTATTATTCAACCATGTATGCATTAAAATTTAATCAAAAAAGGCTTTCAACGAATTAAAAGTGATTCAAGTTAGCAAAATGTCAATGATAAATAAACGAATTTTTTTACACAAATATATAAAATATTAAGTTTTAATATTTCCCTCAAAATTCCCTTTATTTTTTATCAAGTTTTTACAAAGTAATCTCATAAAATATTTTCCCATATATCGGACTTAATAATAATCAGTAGGTATCAAAGCACCCAACCGATATTATGTACCAAAATTTAAGTAGCCGTCATTACCTGGTCCATAAGTGGCGATATTTAATATGCTAAAATATGTAAGTGTTCGGTACGCATCTTTTCCTGCGTCGAATTTGCACAACGAAATTTTAATCAACCTGAGTGGGGCTCTCTAAATGCATAAAATGCAATATTAACACCGTTTCTGCATTACAGTATACCGAAAAGCTCTTAAATGTGCGAATAAACTTGTCGATATTATGTGACAGGGCGTACCGTGACCTTACTTTCAGTTCAACTTTGTTGGAGGTTATAAAACTTCACATTCATTTGCCGTTTTTCGTTTTCTGCTTGTTTCGTATTTTTTAGCGGACGGTATCATGTTATCGCGAGATGGGGCGGGATTGCAGCACGGTTAGCACAAAACTGGTTCTCATTATTATCGCATAATATACTCAGATAATTTTGAACACCGGTTAGGCGCCGCAGTAGTAAGCAAGGTTTACGGCAAGGCAATACCTACATGCCTACAATTACAAAATATAATTTATCCTATCTAATATTATAAATGCGAAAGTGAGTTTGTTTGTTTGTTATCTCTTCACGCTTTATCAACTGAACCAATCTTCCCGAAATTTCGCATACACAAAGTTAGAAGTACTGAGAAGGACATAGGTTACCTTTCATCCCAGGAAAAATCACTGTTCCCGTGGGAAATTCATACGGCAAAGCTAGTAATTTTATATTTTTGAAATATTTTAAAAATCGTTTAAAGGTAAGTATATAAATTTTACTTTCTGTTATTGACGGAAATGTAGTGCAAAAGTCTGCAGATAGAGCTCTATCTCACATTAGGCACTAGAGTATACATATGTATATTCTAGTGCCTAATGTGAAATATTAGGTATGAGTTGAGTATTTATAGATCGCAAAGATACCTAAAATCACATTTTTATTTAGTTAATAGGCAATATTGTGTCCAAGTAAGAAATTAGTTAGACTCTATCTTTTTGCGGACATTTTTTATTTGCTGACACTCCTAGAAAGCTCTGTAGGAAATGCATCTCTCATTACAGTGAACACGACATTCGTATGCCGCTCGGATCGCAAGCACAGAATAGGGAGCGAGCTTTCCGATAGAGCTTTCCGATGTATGACTCGAGCGAACTGCGCTTCGTATCTATTTTTAACATAGTGAGTTTCCTTGATTGCTTGATTGTGAGATACCAACGTATTTTATACATGTTTTATTTATCAAAAATTCGTAAAAAAATGCAAATAATGTGAGCTACCGTTATTTATCTGAGATATCAAATATAACTTCATATAGAAGATAGAAATGATATATTTTTGTAAGTTCAATTATATTTTTTTTATTATTGAACTTGATAGCGACTCACAAAAATATGTAGCATATACCTAAATATACAAAATAAAAAATAAATCAGTTACTGAAGAAACAATTGTTGCTACTCATTTTGTTTATTTAGGTATATGCTACATACCATAAACATAGGTATATTCTACACTGAACACTTATCATAATAGACCGCTATAATCGAGTTAAAATCGGTCAAAACATGCGTTCCACATTGTTGAACCGGTATATCTTTTCTTACGTAACTTTTACTGCTGCGAATCAATTTTCCGACACGATTTGTATCTAAAAATAGCCGTTGCGTGCGATTCATAGTCGAAACTAAAAGTTGCATTCAAATGAGCTGTGACTCAGGTCGTAGTACGCGCGTCGAGTAAGGGTCTTTACACATAGAGCGTTAGCGTTTTTTAGCGTGCTTGTTAATATAAGCTGTAGGCAGCTCATAAGTTACGCTTATACATACATTGCCTTAGATTATCATAATCTTATATTTAATTGCATTTAATCTTTAAAATGCAATTAAATATAATGCGCATGGATGCGGGTAGCGCAGGACCGGTCGTTGTGGAAATCCTTGGGGGAGGCCTTTGTCCAGCAGTGGACGTCTTTCGGCTGAGAGAGAGAATCTTTAAAATATATAGGGGCCTAAACTTGATATTCTATGTAAATATACCTTACTTCGATTGCTCGAAGTCTCAAATTGGATCATGACTAGCGATGTGCTGCCGAGAAATTTTCGGGAACGTTTTCTCCCAATTTTTTGCGGAAGTCTCTCTCTCTGTCACTTTTTCACGGCGTTTCAATTTTTTTTATGAAAAACATAAGACTTTCTGCCGCGAATGGAACAGCAGGCAACAGCTAGTACTAAAATATATTTCTCTGAAAATTTTTCAGGAATGAATTTATCAAGAAATTTTTAGACGGAATATGGAAAATATGCATTTCCCATCATCCGATTTTCTTGAAAATTTTAGTATTTATCAATCTTCTTATTTTTAAGACAGCTGCAAAAAAAAATCCTTATTATAAATATTTTTGGCACTTTCCCAACAATTTCCGTTTTTAGAGGATATTCCCGAGAACGTTTCCTGACCGTTTCCAAAAATTCTCGAAAATTTCGGAAAGGGCACATCACTAATCATGACCGATAAGTAAATAACATTATTTCAGTCTATTTACTCTAGGTAGATAGAAACAGTATAGGTAACATTATCGGGTAACATTCGACGGGTAAGTCGTGTTAAAAAGTCGCAGCGTGTACAACGCCAGTGTGGCAAGGGCCTTACGTCGTAAAACCGACCATCCATTGACTCGACAATAAAACATTCGGATCAAATGTGTCTGTGACTGTGTCACTGTAGCGCCTCAAGTTCACGAACGCAGTAAAGATGTAATCATAAACGTTTAAAAAAAGTAAAAAAAGTAGGTATATTGGATAAGTTTTCTGCTAACACAAATTAATTTCTCACAAAATAATGTTTACATGTTTATTTCCAGAACGGTCTAACTTTTAATAATTTTGAAACTGAAAAATATCGTATTTATTTTCTTTAAAATTATAGTATGTATACTTAAATTGGTACCTAGATATATTTTTATGAGAATGTATTTTAAATTCATTAAGGTAATCATATAATTTAATTTTTTTAAAGTCAAATATTTTATGTGTGGCTGCGCCACATGTGTAATTTATTTTTTCTTTGTCTGAAGTAAAGGTCCTATAGATAAGTATAAATAGTTGTAAATACCGTTTGGCAATAGTACGTAAACGATCATAAGACTCTACACTGTAATTCCACATAATATTTTTTTACATTCCGTAAGTAGGTATGTAAGTACCTACATGATGCATCGTAAAACCCGTAGACTAGACTCAGACACTTTTATGGGCTGCGGCAGCTGTCGGCCGTTTCCACCTGATGCAGTTGCATGCAAATAATAGGCTATTTGCATTATTTTATATATAGTTTATCTCGCATTTAACCTATCTAAATATTTATTATAAGTATCTATAGGTACCTTTTTCCCTCTAGCCTATTGAGGTGCTACACTGCTGGGCAAAGGCCTCCCCTTTCTCTTACGGAAGCCCATTTCTACAGGTATAATTAATGAAAAACATACTATGTAAGCTTGTATGTTGGTAAATAGTGATATCATACGATGGCTCTACATTACAGAGATTTTAATTAACAGTAAGTAGTAAAGATGTAAAATATTACTTATTTATGCAGAAATACAGCTAGATTTCAAATTTATTAGATGCATGATAATAATATGCCGACTATATTAACACCATGTTTTATAACTGCTAATTTTAAATATGCTAATTATTATATTTTTGCTTGTTTCAGATACACAAAGAATATGGATGACAAGAGGTAGGTTACATAAATAGGAGCAAAAAAAAATAAGTAGGTATACAAAATTTAAAAAAATACTAGGTAGGTAGGTAAATATTATCTAAATAATATGAGACGCTAATAATAGTCTCTTATAAATTCTGGATGATTTAAATTTCGTATCATTTCAAACATGAATTGTTTGAAATGATATGAAATTTAGATTTTAGTTGAAGTTACTAATTTATCAATGTTTTTAGGGTTCCATATCCAACACTTTGGATAATTGTAAATGAAAATTGCCTATTGTAAAAATAGGTATCTATTTACCAATATACACCTATAAGAAAATCAGTCTGTTGCAATACCTATCTCACCCAATATCCAATCGAATCCAACAAATTGGAGTATAGATTCATAACACCATTCTATTCCGGTCAGCGCGACGTGTCAGCAGAAAGATAATAAGATGGCGTGGCTTGGGCTCTGGGGTGTAATGCAACAGAGCTCTGGATTATTGAGACAGTTAGGTAGGTACTATGAAAAAAAAAATCACATGTGTTTGGGTGTATGTAGCCTTGTATTTCTGTTATTTTCATTGAAAGTGGTAAATTCGATTTGCCTTGTTACAACACTGAGAAAAAAACTTACTTATAACACAACCAAACTTTCGTCAACCTTTATCATAAAATGTTACCACATAACTTTTTGCAAACCCAGTTATATATTTTTTTGCGTGTATGGATTTAGTATTTAGTCTCTTACAGCCGAGCAGTTAAAAGCGGGACTGACACCACTTAAAACAAAAACTACATGGCGTTATTTTAGTATTAAACAGGTTGAAAAGAGGAAGTTACTGCCAATCTTCCAAGACATGTATCTAAGTATCCTCAAATAAATTTCGTACATTGACTGTCACACAAAAATAAACTCATTCATACTCATACGAACTGCCACAGGCTAAATCAACATAAACTAGGCTACCTAGTCGTTAAATCTAAGCGCCTCCGTGGGAACGAGTGCTTTATGACCGCGATTCCGATTCATAAAGACATGTCCACACTCAAAATCACATAAAGCCAAACACGTCATTGGGGCTATAATGTTCTATTAGGGGCCAATTTAAGCGCTCCTTACAATTTTACGATTTTGACGTAGTTTTATGGCAGCCTCGTAAAAGTATAGTATAATCTGGTCACCTGTTGTTGTGCTACATTGTGTGAATAAAATTTTGTCAATGAACGTTTTAATGCGCCAATTATGGCCGATGTTTCATTCAGACGGAGTTACGACGTGACGGCTGAACTTGAACTCGTAGTAAAGAGATCGTGCGTGGTTTTATTGCTTACATAGTATTTTTATCTCCATCACATATGATGTTTGAGATAGTATCCTTATTTAGTAAAGATTCAGACATTATTTTTAGTAGGTAACGTGAAATGTTTTTAAAGGTATTTTTCTAACGTACGAATAGGTAAGTACTTATTCATATACTGACTTCCTAATGGGGTAGTAGGTATATGAAGCTTATATTCAATAGGTAGGTTAAAATGTACTTATAGGCAAGTTGAGTATAAGTACTCAAAATTTTTCATTCAAATCTAGAGCACTTCTTTCTTTAGGTAGAGTCTCCGGTAGAGAAAAGTAAAACACTGTACTTCAAGCAATACTTGAATAATTTACGCCTTAGTAATAAATTGGTTCCTAACCTGAAATAGTACCTACCTACCCAAATATTCTTACCTATTCTGGCTATTGATTGAGGTAGTGCTATCTACATTAAGGAACACTTACATAAGTTACATCAGTGACTCTACTAGGTCATCATATCTATATTCTAGTGGAAATATTACATCCAAAGCAAAACTCAGCAGATTTCTTATAAATACGTATTTCTACGCCATGAGCCATAACTCAAATGACTGCATACGTCAGGAATATAAAGGAGGTTCTTAAACCAAACCCCGCCTGAAATATCATGGCCGCTGAGTCAACACACGCCTCTTGCAACTTGATTGGTTTAATTTTGAAAAACTAGTTTACCCGCTCTTGTATTGACCAATCAACGGAGGCAGAAAATTTAAATGCAATTTGGAAGACATCTTGCGAGATGAACATATCTCTATCATTACGTATGCGAGAGAAAGAGATGGGAATACTTGTGCATGTGGTGGTGAGTTTGTTAGGTATTGCGCACTGTAACGCAGAGATGGCGCTGTTTACCAAGAAGTTCGACACATCTTTGGTAGATGGAGCCACATTTGTTTCGTATAAAATTCTATCAGCTGTTTGAGACTGCACTAGATTTTGATCTATTTTACTTATTTTTGAGGTTATAATAATTTTCAGGTTAAAAATAGGTAGACTTCGATAGGTAGCTTTGGATAAGTCAAGGATTGGTAGGTAGGTAAGTGCCTAATAAATTACTTACATAAAAAATATACCTGAGTACCTATCTAACGCAGGTAAGTTTTCAGAGAAATTTAAATGTTATTGAAATTTTTGCTGCACAAACTAACCAAGTATTGTTGCAAAAATTAAAATATCTGCCAGATTTATTTTCAATATCCTAGAATATTATTTATTCAGTACTAGGTATTGCCTGCGGCTTCGCCCGCGTGAATTTCCCACGAGAATAGTGCTTTTTTCCAGGATAA
Source organism: Ephestia elutella (assembly GCA_018467065.1). Lineage (NCBI taxonomy): Eukaryota > Metazoa > Arthropoda > Insecta > Lepidoptera > Pyralidae > Ephestia > Ephestia elutella. The sequence continues at coordinate 11,851,177 of CM031569.1, forward strand.
AAGGTATCCTATGTCCTTTTCTGTACTTCTAACTATGTGTAAGCGAAATTTTAGCAAGGTTGGTTCAGTAGATAAAGCGTGAAGAGGTAACAAACAAACTCACTTTTGCATTTATATTATTAGTTAGGATTAGGATCAATCATAATGGACTCCGCTAGGTGAATTGTAGTTTCTTAAATAAACTTGACTCTGTGTGATGAAGTGTCGAAGATCCAAGTTGTTCGTCAGATTCTTTCGTCTGGTAAAAATTTTTGGTCACTAAGAATGCCTTGAACCCTTTTTACTAATAATGTACTTAATGTAAATAAAACATTAAATATCAACCATCAATTTTTATTTCATAAATTATTCCAATAATACAATACTTAATAACAAACATATATGTATATCAACCATCAATTTTTATTTTATAAATTATTCCAATAACACAATAAATCGAATTTGAATTTTGTAAACCACTAACATTCCAAACAGTAGGTAACCAAAAAAAATCAATCGAGTCTTCAAGTAGCTAATTGGCTATAAAATCGATTCACCTCTCGATAATACTCGCTTCTAGCTAGATAAATCGATTTCTTAGCAATCGAATGACGAAATCTATGGCTTATAGCAACATTGTATTGATCACGCCTCATTGAGGTAACAGTTATTGTGGATGGGTATGTACGTAGTACCTGTTCATGGCAATTCGAATAAACGTTCATATCGGATAGAATCTGATAACCATCAATTTTTTTTCTATAAATAGACCAAAATATCGCTACTAGTTATTAAGAATAACTTCGTAGCAGTTATGTTAGCAGTTATGTTAGCAGTCAGGTACTTATGGTAGGTAATTGCATCGATACTATCGATAGTATTTTGAGATTCAACACTATCGATAGTACCGATAATATTGACACACGGTTTCGATACTATTGAATTGTGTCGATATTATACCATCAATAGTATCGACACTATCGATGCAACAGTTACAGTAGGTACTGCGAATAATACAACAATCGCTCACTTTTTGAGGTATTTAGCTCAAAATCTCTTCATTCTCTTGCCCCTTTTGGAGATCAAATAAAACAAGTTTTAAAATGTTTAAAACTATTCAGTAAACTGATATTTGGTTGCGTTTTGTTTACATTAATTATGTTGAGGAATTGCCAATTATTCTACGTTATTGAAATATTTATTGCACAGTGATAGACACTAAACAATAAATCTGTACTGGTGTGATCATAGGTCATATTCAACGTGATAAGTAATCACTAACTGAACTGACATGTTTGATTGATAAATAACAAAATAACTTATCTATACAGAAATTTATTCACCCTTTAATTACCTAGGTACAATGTGATTTAGGCGGACTATATAAAGTCCGTTTTTTCATACTTGTCCCATTATGTAAACAATCTGCACAGTACTTTTTGTTGAATTTTGTTGAAAATAAATCAAATATTAGTTCAAACCTAAACATTCTAAAGTAAAAAATTTATTAACCACGAAAGTTATTTCCTAAAAAGTCTATTTTAATTTATATTGTTGTAAAATCATAAAAAGACATGGTAAATTTGTTTATGTAATAGGACAAGTAGAAAAAAACGGAGTTTACTTCGGCGTCTCGACGAGATTGTAGAGTCGTAGCAGTTGTTGAGTAGGCATTCAGCATTTCCGTGGGGCCATACAACTATTTGTAGACACTAATCGATGTGTAATATCTTACATTCACGCACTGTAAATTTTTACAATACCCTTAAAATAAATAATTTGTAAAATATCATAGCGTGAAAAATTATCTAGAAGTAATTTTTAAGATTTGTGCATTTTCTTTTTTCGACTTTCGTAAAAAGTGTTAAGATTCATTTTTGCCTGGCATATCCAATGGTACCTAAGTTCGCGTGAGCACTTCAAATATACACAAATTTGTATTCGTTATGTACCCACAATTGAGTACATAATAATCGTAAAACGAACGATTTAAACTCGGTTGTCGAGTTTCCAATACTGCTGCTCTATTTAAATATTATTTAAGTAAGCAAATAAGTATTTGTATAGACTATGTAGAAGAAGTACTTATTGACTAAGTATATATTTTTTTCTATGTGTAATGTAAGATCTACTTATCAATGACAATAACCTTTATTGTGTATTATTTTCTTCATGATTATGACTAACTAATATTCTACTGGGTAGACACCGGGTAGCTTTTAATGTACCTATATATAGGTACATAAAAATACATAGGTACTGTCCCGAAACAAATTATATAGGCGTTTAGCACAGTGCAAGCCTCATATACCTATCCGGCTTGCTATGGCTGGTAGGCAAGATGAAGGTATTTTCCACACGATAAGCAAAAGGGTATAGGTACCTCGTGCATAAAAATTAAACATGCTAATCAACCACTAATTTTTATTGCAGTGTGAAATAACACAGACGACCTCTATTATAATGCGTACATAATGTTATTACACTAGTCTTTGACTACGGGGAACCTGGTTTATATCTATGGAAGAACCATAATGGTATAAACTTGTTAATCTTAAGCCATTTAAAAAGTTAGCCAATTAATCCTAATCCTAACTATCCTAACTAATATTATAAAAGTGAAAGTGAGTTTGTTTGTTACCTCTTCACGCTTTATCTACTGAACCAATCTTTCTGAAATTTCGCATACACATAGTAAGAAGTTCGGAGAAGGACATAGGGTACCTACCTTTCATCCCGGAAAAAGGCACGGTTCCCGTGGGAAATTCACGCGGGCGAAGCCGCGGGCGAAACTAGTTAGTTATAAGTTAAAAATACGAGTATACATAATCTACATCTGAAAATAAAGAATTTGGAAGATTTCCTTTCAGAAAATTAATGATAGAGTTGCATACATTTGGTGCCACGTCCTGTACCATCTCCCAAGCAAAATACCCACTATATATTTCAAAAAATATCCACGATTAGTGAAGGTTTACGCAAAAATAAAAACACTGGAAGCTCAGAACAGCAATAAGAGATAGTTGCCGTCTAAACACGTACGCAGGTAATACCTTCCTTTTTATACGGCCGGCTCTGTAATCGTGTCTATTTTCTCGGGTCTATTACCTTCCGAAGGTTTTCTGCTTTTAATTGCGCTGTTATTTTGTTGTTTTGCCGACTTCCAGCGTTTTCTTTTTTTATTTTCTTTTAGACATATAAAAAGAAAAAGCTGCAAGCGTATTTTTTTTATGAACAAATTGCTTCCAAATTTTGCATGCATTTGGTTGGCTAATATATTACGAGAATGTCAATCGAGATAACTAGTGTAAACTGGTATTCTTATTCCTGTTTTGATAATAACCTAGTTAGTTTGCCTTGAACTTATATTGATGGCCTTTTCAAAATTTAGATTTTTAGCAATAGCAAATTTTAGAGAATAGAGTATTTTTTGTTTTCTTAAAATTATAGGTATTGCTAGTATAAATAATTAGAATTAGTATGATTTATAACGAAATCGGAATATACACAACACTACATCTACATATAAGTATGTCTACCAAAATGTGTAATGTTTCAGTTTACACACACTATAAATTTTTATACTTACTAAAAAAATATACCTATATGGAATCGTTATTTTTTGGCTGTATTGGGTTCTATTATATCGCTATTATTTAACTGCTCCACAGTACCTACGCAAGTCATTGTTCCGACGGAATCGTAAACAGATACTTCCTGAACAGCTGACAGATACTCGTATTATGTAGAAATAAGTAGATTTTTTATTCTTTGTGTATGCATAAAATTTTCACCCGCCTCGGGATTCGAACCCAAGACCCCAGCTGGTATTAACAATTTCACATATTCAGAAATGAACACATGTTATGCTCTCAACTTGTATTATCTAACTAAATTAATTAAATTATAATAAAACCAATCTAAAAATAAAACCTTTCCTTATTTCCATAACACGACACACGAAGAAATAAAACAAAGGTAAAGAACAAAATTTATTACACTTTTGTCTCACAAACATCTTAATGTCAGTGAAGTTTCACAAATATGGCTGTAAAGGAAATTTATCGCAAAAATTAAATGTAAGCGGGAATCGATGGTTATACTGGATCCACACAAACTTGGCAACTTTACACAAAATGTAAATGATAAACATAAATTCAGAATGCGTTTTGGCATCTTTGTATGATTTATATTGAATAGAAAAAAATACAACTTCGAAACTGTGCTGTTTCAATTAAGTATATTATATTAGACATGTTGGTGATATGAATATTATATTTATTTTCTAAGTTATTGTGTGATTTTATTTTGCCTGCATTCTACTCGTGATTTTATTAAACGTGTCTACTATTTTCCGGTGATAGTAGTGTCAATGAAACACTTGCACAAACTTTCTTCTGCGTGATGGTGTTGCTCTGAAAAAAAAATAGTATGATTTATAGTATCATTACATTTAAATTTAATCTAGTGCCTAAGATACAGGCTCGGCCTAGTTTGGGTACTAGCGTATTGGACGTATGTACGTATGTATAGTATTCGATTACTTTTTTGTACTTTTTTTGTACCTACTTGCTTAGTGCTTTATTTTATTACTTGATCACAAACATAACATGTTTTATTATATTATTATTATTTTTTTACTTATATTTTATTTTATTTTTGACTGTACACAATCTAGTGTATGTATAAAGTTAATGAATAGCCCCTCTGGCATGCTAGGCGACCAAGACTGTTTCATGAGTTTCTTTCGGCATTTCTTCTCGCAGCAGTGGTCGTTCCGAAATGCTAGTAGTTTGTAGCTTTGAGACATAAAATATTATGATTAAATAATTAGTTATCGACGTTAAAAAGAGCCTTCTTTGAAGGCCAAGTTTCAATAAAAAATTTTGACTTTGACTTTGACTATATTATATGTCTAACTTGTGTATTTTTATAAGATAAATAAATAATTTATTATTATAATTATTAACTACATTAGTATAGGTCTAAAAATCTATATGTAGGTAAGTCTATAATATGCGATAAAGAAAAACATGTGTATATATCATATTTATTAAATTTAACTTAATTACAGGAAAGCCTTACTAGGCTAAAGAAAGCCTAGTAAATTAAATTTTTTCTAGAATTCCATTTTAATACAAATTATAGGGACAAAATAATGTCTATTGCAAATCGAATAAACATTAGCTTAGAATCCTATAAACATATAGGTAATTGAAGTAGTATCTTGGGAATTCAGAAATAAATTGACTGCAGTTGGAAGAAGGGGCATCGAAATTGTACCTACAGATGGGAAAATTGTAGGTAAACACTACTTATATAGAGGACTGGCGATGCCTTTCAAACAGGATTTTGATTTTATTATTTTTAGATTAGCTTTCTATTATATCTAGACTACTTTCTATTACTATTCAATATCAACTGAACCCTAGACAATAATTATCTCACCACAAAAATAAAATGATATCTACTTCAGCTTATGAACGATGTAGAATAATAAAAACTAGGTACTATATCTAAACTCCGTTTTTTCCAACTTGTTCTATTATGTAAACAATCTTCACAGTACTTTTTTTGAATTTTGTTGAAAATAAATCAAATATTAGTTCAAACCTAAACATTCTAAAGTAAAACATTTATTAACCACGAAAGTAATTTCCTAAAGTCTTTTTAATTTATATTGTTGTAAAATCATAAAAAGACATGGTGAGTTTTTTACATAATAGGACCAGTAGGAAAAAACGAAGTTTAGATCTAGTATAATATCTAGATACAACATATAAGCATGGTAATCTACGTCTAGCTTAGCAAGGTTAAATGAGTCTCCAGTCTCCACTAATAGCATTTTATCTGCACTCCTCTGTAGTTCCCGACTGTTATCGTTAGATGGCAGTCAAAGTATACCAAGAGAAATTCCATTTTTAGGGTTCCGTATCTCAAATAGCAAAAACGGAACGTTAATATTTATTCTGCTTAGCAAACCAACTTAGATTATAATTTTACATAGATAGGTACTTAAGTATAGCATCTACAATTAACACTTTTTCAACTTGTGGAAACAAACTTACTGTGCTATGAGGCTAAACTAGTGTGTTGCAGGGTTCTTATCTAACCCTTTTACTATACATTCCTAATTCCTAACTAATATTATAAATGCGAAAGTGAATTTGTTTGTTTGTTACCTCTTAACGCTTTATCTACTGAACTAATCTTCCTGCATGAAATTTCGCATACACATAGAAGTACGGAGTAGGACATAGGGTACCTTTCATTACGGGAAAAAGAACTGCTCCCGTGGGAAACTCACGCGGGCGAAGTCGCGGGCAAAAGCTAGTATACTATAATTTAAACTAGCAATTCTTATATATACCTATGTAATGGGTTGCTCCGAAACGACTCCAATGATTATGACAAATTTTTGTATTTTAATGACCTCAAATCTTAATAGATGATCAAATTTGACCTTGATCAAATTTTTAAAATTAACTATTAAAATTTAATCAAGGTCAAAATTTGATCATCTATTAAGATTTGATCAAGGATCAGCTTGTTCCTTTTAACACTAAAAATGATGGAAATAAATTGTAAATAGTCCATCAATAAACCACTGCTCCATTTAACCCGAACACCGCATGTATTTGCTTACAAAAAGTCGCGTGTCCATTATATTCTACGAGCAGTTAACACTCATTTACAAGCTGTTGTAAATAAAAATGGTTTTTTAACTTAAGATCAAAGCATAGATAATAGGACCTTATTGCGTTAGTTTGACTATTCGAGTATAGTGCTGTTACTATTATGATACTTAATAATAAATTTATTGTAGTCATTGTCACGCAAAGAAATAAAGATTTTTATTAAAGTAATTATGAATTGGTTCAAAATTATAAAAAAATCACGTGGATTGGTTATGTACCTACGCTAGTTTATTTTACTACGGAATTTGAAGAAGATTTTTTTTACCTTGGTTATTTTTTAAATGCTCTCTCTCTCTCTCTCTCTCTCTCTCAGCTGAAAGACGTTCACTGCTGGACAAAGGCCTTTTAATTGCTCAAAATTCAAAAATTGCATTTTTTCATGGCAAAAACAGAAAAAGTTCCAAATGCATTTTAAAGTAGGTCCGTGAATATAGGACGAGGAATTCGGCTAAAATGTTACGTGTTTCGAATGAGAGCGGTGTTGCGTGTAATATGTATATCGATACATACTCGGGTACAAAGTATACGACGTTCTATACGTCGGGCGGGTGCTCTGAAGTGCAGTTAGGGAATACCGCACCGACTGATACCACGTAAAGTATGGGGGAGGCAGCAGGGGCGCGACCGCGGGGCGAGTTCGAAGATACCACGTTTTTCACGAATATTTAAATTTTTAAGCCTGCCTGTCGTCATATTTTAGATTGGCTGATTTTTTTTTCGTTTTCATTTTATAAAATATGAAAGTACTGTATGAAATTACAAATTGGAACTAGCTCTTATACTCATCCAAAATATCATGATTGATTTAGTTTATTTTTCATACTTAAAGCAAGATATTGATAGGCCGTCAAATGATAGGGCCCGGTATATTGAGGGTTCTTTTGTATAAATTAAGAAACCTAAAACAAATTCACGCAAGCGAAGCCGCGGGCGAAAGCTACCCTTAAATGAAAATAAGCCGTCAAAATAATAATACAGTGATCTCTATTAACACAACGTAATTACATACGGATTTGTGCAAAAGCACATTACTTACATTGTAAACATCATACCTAAGTATGAATTAAGCCCAATAACTTCCATATTTGTCGGCGATTGCGAGATTTCCGATAAAAAATATAAAGATATCTTCAGATAGATCTTGGGCCCGTTCCCCGGTGTGCGTCCGGCGAGGTCAATAAAATATGTAGGGAAGCGCGACGTGCCAGCTCTCCGCCTTTCCTATAACAAGAAAGAATTTCTCTATGCATTTATTTCGAAAATGTTTAAGATACACCTTTACATAGCAATCATTTCTATATAGATAATGATCGTTTTAAGACCTGAATGGTTCTTAATCTTAATTAAGAATCTAAATTTAAATGCAGTAAGATATTAGCATTTTCTAGTAATTAAGTCAATATTATAGGATATATAAAATACCATAAATAGGCCTCCTGCCTTTTTAGCTAATTCTCTTCAAATTGATACTTAGATATATTTGTCAGAAATGATTAGGCCTTAGTAATATTTAATCATTCCTAAGCAGAACTGTCACGGTTCTCGATTGGTCAATTTCACTCGGCAACTGATCTGCGGTGCAACACCCTGATGTTTCAATTGATTTAGTGGCGAGTTTCATCTAATAGAAATAGATTGGTAGGGCTTACAAAGTGTGCGGTTCACATGTCGACACCGACGTACTGGAATTTTGAAAGATACTTTATGTTAATACTATCATAAAGTAGTATCTTTCAAAATTCCAGTATTTTATAAATAATAAACTAATTCCTTGTTAATGTATTATAACAACAGTTAATAATAAAATGCTAGGTCAACTTAATTTAACCTAATTGCTATTAAATCTTATTTTATATCATGATAAAATTTATCTTATTTCAATTGATCGTCATGCTATACTCTCATAATGTTCAGTGGAAACTTTAAAATTCTTAGTAAAGTTAGGTTGTACATGAGTTTCAGTAATGTTTTAAGTACCTAAGTAAAATAAGCACTTTATAGACAAACATTACCGCGTGGGCAATTTTACCCACCACGGAGATGACGTCAATGCTTTGCATTGGATATATATTTATATAAATAATTTCTTATGAAAACTATTATTATTAAATACAGGTACCTACATGTTTACATGTAGTTTCATTGAATTTAAAAAAAGTGTTAGATATATCGATTGAATCGATTTGTAACCGCACTAAAAAGGTATATTAGAAAACGCTTGTGGGATGCTTATTTCCAGAAAAATATCGTAGTGAACTCGTATTATAAAATATATAAATAAATGGAAATTCGGTTTTTCTAATACATACGGTTTCTATGTATAATGAAATTGTATGGTAATCTGCATTTTTTGTATGTAACTTAGTATATGTTTATATAAAAGTTAGTATAATAAGGTGTCAAGTATTATCTTCGCTTAAAATACCTACAGACTCCATGTGGGATCGGCTTTCTTGAAAACAGGTCTGATAAACACACGGCACTTACATACTAATTTTATGAGACATCAGCAAGTAAACGCCCGTCTGATTGTATATTCGTAAAGGTAAAATACCTCACTCAAACCATATATACCTACATAATATAACATAACCTTCCGCTCTTTAATATTAAGGATACATTTTCTTTATTATGCCATAACTTATATTTTTCCGTATAACCTTCATATTTCTGTCAATACAATAATAATACAATTTTAATATTAAAATATCTACAAATTAAATAAAAATACCTAAATGCCACGCGAAAAAAAAATTATCGCCAACATATTATCAGATTAAGAGGCTACTCTTTGATTGCAAAATATACCGTGAAAGAACTTGTTATTACCAATCATAGTATGACGAAATTGCTATAGCATGCCTTCAGAAGATTAAGCTGCTGAAGAAGCGAATGCCTCAAAAGGCGAAACCCAATCACGATTTAAAACCCAAAAACATCAATTACACAAAAAATCGATGAGATTTACCGCACATTTAAATATTGAATATATCACTATGAATTGAAAATACGTTCTTTCTCTTGAAATTATTAACACATAATAATGTAATTTTATGGTTTCTTTTAATGGAACGTGGGGCTATCGGAGTGGTTGAGCCCGAGATATGGCCTCAATAATGCTTGATGTTAATGGACTTGCCCCGGAGGTGTAGCCTATAGCCCATAATATGTATGGGATAGTACTAGCGTTTACGTGATAAAGCCGGTAATAGACTGGGTGTAGTTGAAGAAACTGATATTTTCGATTCTAGTAATGGATATAACAATAAAATACGATTGTTGCGAGTCAATAAAGTAATTTACGGAAAATTAATCGATGATTCAACCTTGTGTACCTACTTCTTATTCAATAAATAATTTTAACTTATGAATAAATATAGTTTCTAAAATAATCTCAAAATTTATGTATAAATTAAAATTTACTGATCATTTTTATTATTACAAAGGCGTAATACAAACCATTTCGTAACTCTACCCCTCGCTTATACGCCTATTAACACTCTATCTAACTGGACTAAAATATCGGCATTTTGTTGTTCTTCTAACATCTATAATTCAGCGCCAGTATAGCCCACATTCAAATGGATCTTGAAAAACAGCTAGTTATTTTGACAACACACATTTCCAAATAGATCGTAAACGCAAACTATTCCACGCAAACATTACTCTTAGAGTTACGATTTAAAGTTTGAAATCCAGTGAACTCTTCCAGCAAGATGAGTGTTTCTTTCCTTTAGTTACGCTAGACCTTAATTTTAATTTGGAATGAGCTTTTTATAGAGGACTCTCTGAAGAGAAACGATTTTTCATAAGTGATGAGGCGGCACTGATTGTGTATATTGGATAAATATTTTTAAGAAAAACTTCTTGGTCGGAAAAATGTAAAGCATAATAAAGTACGAAGCAAAGCCATGTCGACACGTGTATCTAATCGTTCGATTATACGTGCTCTTAATGAATTAGACCCTTCAAGAGTTTAATCGGCTTGAACCCCGGATTCGTGTGATTTATCGATATTTAAGACGGTTATGTACGGTCAAATATTTAAATACATTTGCATTTTAAGGTGGGCGGATTCTAATTTAGTCTATTTTAAAGCTCACAGTAAAAAATCATCACGCATTAATTCTTACTTTCTTTGTGTTCGTCGCAGATGTTTTTAATGATTTAATTTTGCAAAAATCATCCTCTTCCCAAAAGGATATTGCTCTTGGATATCCAAATTAATCTGACTGAGCGCCTGATCAGCATTTTTTCGTCGTGGAAGTTAATAACAATTTTTTTGCAATGCGGAATTCGCTATTTCCGCTTCCTCATTTTCCCCATAATGTTATTTACTTGTTTGCATAATGGATTCCTTATTTTATATCTGCTGGTGATATTTAATTTTACAAAACGAACAAATATGTAAGTATATAAGTTATGGACAGCTATGTTTGATTTACGTAGAGTATACGTAATAGTGTTAAGGTATAACATATAGTAAATTAACTTTTAATTTGCATACTAATAGCCTCGGACTCTTCACACACATATTTTGCTAGAATTTACACATATCGGTTTGTCAGCCGAGGGCCATCGAAATCTCATAAAAATGCTATAAAGTTTGATCGTAAAAAACTTGTAATTTCTTTGCACATTTTTATAAATATGAATATTCAAGTAAGTAGTTACTTTACTGCTTACATTCGTGTTATTATTATTGCTTAAGTGTTAATAAACTTTTATATTGTTGAATATTGATACAAACTAGTTATTTTTGTATGTAGGTAACAAAAAGTATGTGAAGGCTGTCGCGAGGTTTTGGTGAACTGAAGGACTTATAAATATTCTATTGACTGATTTCAAGTTTCCAAGGGTAGTGTAAAGTGTATCCCAACCCGACCGGGCCGGAAGGACCTCTGTTCAGAAGATATTATGGAAATTCGGACAAATGTACGAAACAAATATTGGTTTACGCAACCAACCTTGCCTTTGTTTCAGAACAATAACATTTTCCCAAAAAGTATTTGGGAATGGCACGAGTAATAGAAGTTGCGACCCGAATACGTACCTTATCAAAGTAAAAGATAAAAGTTTTAAGATTTTATTTAAGAGCTCCCGTCTCTCGGCGAAGTTCGGCCATTACGCCCCGCGTCGCCGGCACCGTTGAATTCCCGCTGAATTCAAAACTAAAGTATTTATCTTACCACGTATATCATTAATATAATCATTTTAGTACAATAAAATATTATTAGTAATCAACGAACGAAAGACGAGCTAACAAGCTAATGTAATTTTTATTTTATTTTTATCAAAACGTTTGACTTTTGTAGATAATTACCAACTACATACGATGTATGTATGATGAATTATAATTCTGTTTTAACTAGAATCCAATAAAGGTAAACACATAATTGAATTTCCGATTCCTATTCCCTTCCTAATTCGCAACAGGACAACAAACAAGCAGTAAAGAGATTACTGCCCGAAACTCGCCATTTCCATTAGTTTGATTAAGAAAAGATCCAACATACTATTTAACTTTTAACTGCCACATACATACCTTTGTACTTCCGTCTTGTATGCTCAAAGGCAAACATTCCAGAAGATCTCGTCCTCAAATATTGACCTTATTAAGTAGATTTTAGGGTTTATTCTTGTATCTACGAGTTGTGGTTTTATGTCGATTGTATATCGAGATATCGGTATCGATTGGTAGCGGCTACAGCCGATACAACCGCTTCTATTTACGCTCTTTACCTATTTATAAACCAGCTATCTTGCTCCGTACCTGCGCTGCTCGATACTCCAGTCGCGTAATCGATATAATGTATCATACTCGATATATGTTTTTAAACTATTAAAAATATATATAGAAACAAGACCTTCGGTAAATTGAAACCGCGTGATCTTTATCTCTTGGAAATATTAAACTATTTTCAACGCTAGTAAAAAAAAATTAAGTAGGTACATACATATTTACTTTCACATTAGAACTAGGGTTGACTTTCTTACTGAATAATAGAAAAAAATTCTTACTCTTAAAGGCCGTGTGAAAACACAAGAATAGTAGTAGTAACACAAGACAGACAAAAGTTACGTACGAATTTAGAATATCCTTAAATAATTATAGTATGAGATTTTAATATGTATGTATGAAAGAATGAATCATTTCCTACACATATTTTATGATGAGCTCATTGATATGCAGATCATGAGTAAGCCACAAGAACTTTGATTCAATGGTTTCTTAAATTAGTATCTAATGTTGTGTATTTAATTCTATTTAGTATAAAATATAAAGAGGGAGCCTTTGCCCAGCAGTGGGGCACAACACCTACAGGCTAGTTAAAAAAAATATACAAAAATATTTAAAGTTATTTTGCAGATTTAGGTAAAAAAAATAGATCCAGGTAGCTAGAGATGAGTTGAGTAGGCAGGTAGGTGGTAGTGGTAGGTAGGTATATTTAGATATTTTCAATTATATTAGGTACTTTTTCTTTTTCAATTAGCCTTTCAGAGTACAGCTGCAACTTAACTACAAGTTGGTCTAATTGTACTTAGTTGTAGTCATGAAACTGAACTAATTCTTTGGAAGCATAACTTTCCGATAGTAGGCGTAGTGCGTCGTGCGTCCTCGGCGCCAGTTGACTCACCGACAACCGATTGTTCGCCACTAAATGTCGATGGGAACCGTAACTCACGCATTTTATCACCGACTTTAATAATATATGGGGCGTTGCGTAATTCTCCTTCGCCTTAACCAAACGTTCGCGCAAATATTGCCGCAAGGCGGGGCTTTTCCAGATAGCCTTAGACATTCGAGCAAACATACATCGCGGTAACTTCCTGCTACCATTAAGTTTAACAAAACGATAAACATAAATATTTTAGGTCGTTAATTCAACAAGTCGACGACTTGGTGCTTTTTTTAAACTATAAACAATCCGAGGTGGTCGTTAAGAAGAAAGATGAGCCTCTAAGCTTCGGTTTATGGACACTAAAGATGTTGGCACGCGTCGCAGGTTGTGCGACACTGCTACCTGATGTACGGGGATTAACGATAGTTTGAATGATATCGTTAACTATAAGTAGCTCGATCGAAGTAGATCATCTCGAAAGAAGAAAAAACAAGAACGTTAAAAATATTTTTTACTTTAAATAGCACACATCACGTATATCTAATATTTGTAATACTCTTTGTAGGTAGTAACTATATTTATTTATTTATTTAAAACTTTATTGCACAAATTATAAAAATTATGTACAAAAGGTGGACTTAACGCCATATGGCATTCTCTACCAGTCAACCATTAGACCAAACAGAGAGTAGTATTGTGGTGTGATAAAGTGCAACGCGTAAATATTGCGAACTCATAAAATATAGACGTAATAAAAATAATGTACTTTTAATAACTATAATATTTGTAAAATTGTAATGTTTTATAGTTTAAAATATAGTAACGCTGTAGAGTAATGATAGATGCTTAATATTGCCTACGCGTATTTAGCGTAGGTGTCAATTTAATCCGTTAAAACAAAATTTATTTCATATAAATGTGAATTGGCATCATTTGCCTATACTATCATTATCATACGACATACAATGTAGCATGCAAAGGAGAGTTTTGATTAGAACAATTTTATTCTAAAGCTGTTCCTTCAAGGAAGCATTAGGCCTGAACAGATGGGACTCGCAAGTGTTTCGCTGAACTCTAATTAAATATTTTAATTTATTCAATTCATTCTTGTACAAGAATTTCTTACATCAGGATAAATTCAGAATTCTTAAATAATTCTTCATTAAATGAACTATAATTATAAATCTAATTACCTGAGAATAGACTCCAACTAGCTCTAATTTATACATTTATATTCTTCAGCTTTTCCTCGCTCGAATCAGATTTTGTTTTATAGAAAACTGACTAGCCATTTTTTCATACAAAATGTAGGTACTTATATTGTTTTGCTGAACACTTAATGGCCTAAACATTGTTAAAATTTAATGTTTTCATCAATTTTTTCTTCATAGAGAACTTACCTCTCTAAATAAAATCTAATCAGAGTAGAATTAACATTTATTTGTTACTTAATTTATATTTGCATTTTTATATTCGAGCCTACTTAGACTACCTAAGTCGAGACAATCTCGCTCGTTCAGTATTGGTAGCTCGTCGCGCGATGTAGATTTATTTCAGCTATTACTTCGGTGTTTTATTACTCGTAAATATCAGCCATAAAGCCTGACCTACCGCAACTCGTGTGAAAACACCTTAAAAATGCGTAAAACAATTAAAATGACATAAAACTTCGGTTTCCCATAATCGCGTTTAAGACTTACCACTGGATGATATACCTACCTCTCGTGTCGAACGTAAAAACAACTTTTGTTACCGTTTTATGACAACCTATTACGACCTATAAACCGTGTAGCGATTATTCCTCGTATATATTCAACTGTAGCGATTCTTGTGGCCTGTCATCAGTAAATCGGCTACTCATACACAACAAACTATAGCCTTAAGTCACGATTACGTTAAACTCGAAATCAAACTTTATTTTGAGCAGGTTTAGAGTCGGATTTTAGTTTATTTCCTTTAGTTTTTGAACGCCATGGATGAGGGCAATGAATCTACAGCAGTCCTTGACTTTGCTGTGTGTATTTTTAATTCGTCAATCGTCTTTTGTTATGTCACAATATTACGCTGTCTGACTACATTTAGTAGTTATGTAAAGTTAAACTATAGCTCTTACGACCGTGATTGTTAGGTAAGAATTGAGATTGTAAGTGCGCAATTTATCTATTAACTTTTAAGCAATGTCCGAATAATTATATAGATAATGTAAACTACCATTAAACTATTTAAAATCATGTAGAATGTGCATAATTTTATATTTAATTTTTTATCCTTGAACAGAAAATGCAATGCTATTTTATTCACGACTGACCAAAAAAGGAGTGTTATGTTTTCAGGGTTCATATGTATGTATGTAAGTTTCTTTATACCACCATAAGTCCGTAACGGCTGAACAGATTTTGGTGGGAGAGGTATTTTTAGATTCTTTGCATTCCTCCGAGTGACATAGGCTATGTGAGTTGTCAGTCGTGTTTTTTGTTTTTTAATAATTAGCTTGTTTTAAGTTTTAGGTGTCATAACTGTGATTTTAAAATAATAAGTATACTTACCTATAGATACATTTATAGGCGAATGAAAGGCAAATAAAAAATATATTCAATGAATAACAAAACATAAGTAGAGACGATGAAAACTGTTTAACTAAAATAGGATTAGCTTAACCAGCACATTGTCAAAGACACCGTAATAATCCACACGAGTATACAAAACCGTCTAGTGTTAAAATTTTGCGTCGAAATGCACCCAATTTGGTGGATGGAACAAGGGTTACAATTTGTGTTGATAGTTGTTATCTCCGCGACCCATCGCTCGGGTAGTACTGGCCACAAAAAAGATGAAAAGGCATCAAATAAAAGAAGAAAAAATACAATACGTTCGAAAAGGGAAAACTTTCACGGCAATACAAATGGATCTGTGTTCATGTGTTTGTACCGTATCCATGAAACACAAACATAAAACGGGTTGCTTGGGTTATCGATTCTGCTATGTCATAATCATGTGGTATTAGTTTCAATTGTACTTAAATATTTTTACACAGTTTTTGTTGCAATGTAAATAAACACTACCATTAATTACATACATACATACATGAACCCTGAAAACATAACACTCCTTTTTTGGTCAGTCGTGTAAAAAGTATTGAGATACAATTATAACTTTAGCAGAATTGCCACCCTGCATAGTAACTCGCAGGCGAATATTACGATTTACTCACACACGTGTGAATTTTTTTTTTTGTTTTCACTCGCCAATACATACAGCAGTTTACTGTCAAGCCAGCAGCGGCTCACAGCGACTAAACTCATCCATAAGCGTAAGGCTTAAGTATAGTATCAGATAACGTTTTTGTTTTGGAAAATAATTCCTCTTGAGTTGAGATACGATCGCTAACATAACAGGATTTAGTTGAGCAGTTTCGAAGATTGTAGATACTGTTGAACATACTTAGCGTTAGTCATCGAAATACAACTACACGTATAGTACATAATATCTCTATGGCGTAAGTAGATATTTATTTACTGTTCTATTTCAATATGGAATATGACCTTCTGAGGTACATAAGTATATACTTACAAGAAAATGGAGCATAATTTAGGTGAATACTCTGAATGGATTAGAAATGTTTTTTGCTATTAATTTTCTTGCTACCAAAATCTACCATACCATACTAGTACTTAGGTAGTACCTAGGATGGTACCTATAATAGCAAATATTGTGAATTTTGATGAAATTCAGTACACAGGTGTAACGCGGCTACGCGTTCATCCTCTTTGGATCTTATTATACGTGCGCTGGCACATACATACTTATTTCACCTGTCATAAATTTTAAACTGTATTCATTAATATTCGATTCTGCATTTTTGGTTGTCATTCTTGGCCTAGTATCTACTGTTTTAAAATATTATTAAACTATAGACCCTTATCGGGTATGTATTATTAAGTTTTATTGGTTCTTTCGGAAGTGATTCTAAATTTATAGTGAAGTGTGTTGTCTTTTCTAAACATTATTATATTTGTTAGGTCTTATGTTTACCAATAATTATTATTTTAAATATATTCAAGACACAGAATTTGTTTTGCAAACTTGTAACATAAGAAGTAAACAAAGTAGATTTGTATTGAAAGATACCGAAACACATGCTCGCCCGAGATGACATTGCGTGAAAGACATTACACATGCGTCACCGAGATTTTTGTCATTTTAACTGCTTGTAAAAACTATAAAAGATAAAAAAAAAATTACTCCACAACAAATGGCCTTAGGTGAAATTTATAAATTTAATTAAAAAACTAGGTATCAAAGACCTTTTGTTGCCTAATGTACTTATGTACTAGGTAGGTAAAATAACTATGTACTTTTCTATATACGAGTATTTTTCTTTATAAATATCGACTGCCCTCTACACTCCGTTTGACATTTGTCACTGCTGGAAGTAAAATGTCTCTAGCGTGATATTTAAAGGGCATGATGATATAATCATGACCTTTATTGACATATAAATATATATGTATATTTACTTTGTGTGATCATATCACGCATTTGTAAACTCCGTTTTTTCCTACTTGTACTATTATGTAAACAATATTACTTATGTCTTTTTATGATTTTACAACAATATGAATTAAAATAGACTTTTTAGGAAATTACTTTCGTGGTTAATAAATGTTTTACT
Organism: Ephestia elutella; assembly: GCA_018467065.1. NCBI lineage: Eukaryota > Metazoa > Arthropoda > Insecta > Lepidoptera > Pyralidae > Ephestia > Ephestia elutella. The sequence continues at coordinate 11,869,149 of CM031569.1, forward strand.
TTAGAATGCTTAGGTTTGAACTAATATTTGATTTATTTTCAACAAAATTAAAAAAAAATACTGTGAAGATTGTTTACAGAATAGGACAAGTAAGAAAAAGTGGAGTTTAGTTAGGTATATTTCAATGCGCTTTTATAGAATTTTTAAATAAAAGAAGGTTAGACAAGTTTACAAAAGACATATAATAAAAACTATTAGCTTTTCATTTTTAGGTTTTGTTTATATTTAAATTTTACTAATCGGATTCAATCCATTATTATACAGTTAATGATGAATCAGGATGAGTATTTAGGAATCGTTGATCTCCGTTTTCTGATATCCTGTTAACAACGAGCAATAAATACCGAATATGTTTATTATTTCAGTTCGAGTGTTTTGTATTCTAACGTTACCCTGTTTCATATTCGCCTCGCTCCCTGCCTCTATACGTATTCTGTATGAGACACGATGCAGACCCCTGTACACTCATCTACATAAACATATGAAATATGTCTCTAAATTGCGGCGTAAACACACATTTTGCGGAATAGAAACTCCATGTAAAACTTGTAGTCGATAGCTAAATTTTAAACTTTATATTTCTTACAAAGTAGCGTGTTTTGAATCGAAATTGTGACTGTCTTAACAAAATAAAGTTATTTTGATTTAAGATAAAAATTTTATTTTATTTTAAACGAAATTATTATATTATATCCTACTAATATTATAAATGCGAAAGTTTGGATGTGAATTTGTGAGTTTGTGAGGATGTTTGTTACTTAATCACGCAAAATCTACTGGACGGATTTCGATGAAATTTGGTACACGGATAGAAAAATACCAGGAATAGCCACATAGGGTACTTTTATCCCGAAATTCCCACGGGAGCGAAGCCCCGGGGCGCGGCTAGTGTGTTATAAAAATATATACTTAATCCTTTTTCAGCATCCGGATAAAAATTCCCAAATGAAATATTATCCTTGTCCGGGCTCCGTGAGTAACGTATTTTTTCAGCGGAAGCCAATTTTATTTTATTTTGATTCGGTATCAACATTTTAGGCTTCATAAATTTCCAAATTTACGTCCAAAATCTCCACATCATACAAGATAATCTATCAACGCCGACATGAAAGAAAAAACATTTCAGGTACTTGCGAAAAACATTTAAGATTGTCGCATGCGCAAACGAAATGCAAATAAACTTATCAATACTGCAAGTCTCATAATGTGTAATTTAAACCGCCAAATTATGCAGCCAAAATGCAATTTACACTTTAATTAATACTACGAAATGCAGTTCCTGTGAGCAGAAATGTTTTTATCAAAAAGAAGTTTAGTTAAAGTATAAGGTATATAAAAATATATGTGCTTACCTACAGATTTTATTCGCTTTTGATGTCTGGAAAATGTTGCCTAAAAGTATTAATAAAGTAACGACATCTGCCTGTTTCTCATAAACAAATTTAATTAAGATATCGAAGCCTAGTATCAAGTTACATGAACTTGTGTGCATTGCACGAATAGACGCGGTGCATCGACCTTTGGTATTCAACCAGACGCATTTATTTAATTTCACTATTGCACTTGAATAGTCTCTTGCGCCTTATAAATATATAAACATATTGTACAAAAGTGCATTGGAAGTCGTAAAAATTACATTTTTGATTTTTGTGGTTTATAAAAATTCATTATTAGTAACTAATGGAATTTTGAGTGGTCCTTCATTTATGTAAAGCTAATTGTGTAATATATATACCATCTTAAAACTACTGAGGAAGTTTTCGTATTTACTTACATATGTAAGTCAAAAAATTATACTTATATTGTTTGTACCCTGATTGTGGCCATGTAAATAAGATAAAAGTACGATCGACTCATCAGTAGACTTAAAATATTTTCAATAATACCATATTTGTAAGGGCAAAAAGTAAAATGGGTTTGGTAAGAATAAAGTACAAAAGATTGTTACAAAGTAAGTAATGATCAAATAATGATATTGTTAAACTGGTACTTCCAAAATAAACATGAAAAATAAAATATTAATCTTATGACCTTTCACGTGGAACGAGACAAAACAATAATGGAATATCAGAATCTAAAGAGCAAAAGGGACTAACAGGGCCGCATCAAGATAAGTATATGTCGTCGTATCTATAGGAATAATTTGTGTGTAACTTGGAGAGGGAGTGCGCAAAACGTTGTTTCATAAGTGCCAGGAAAGGGTCGAGAGGACTGTCCTACGCAAGTGTGGCATAACTTTATTCAGAGATTAACATAATTAGGGAAATTCTGGAGAGTTAGGGATGGTAAACAGGCTGGCTTAAACCCCCGACCGTGGAAAGGGCACTGTAATTATAATTGGCTAATGGACAAAAACAGGTGTTAATTAAGCCCTGTGCGTTTTGCTAGCTTGGCATTTGCAGCATTAAAAGGGTTTGGTTAAAGGGGTAATTTAAATTTATTGCGGCAAGATAGGTAAGTTGCTAAAGGACGGTTTTTAAAAATATGTTTGCCACTCAAAGAAAATAGACAGAAAATTCACAACGTAGGTAAACATGAGACGCCATATGACGAAGTAGTTTTTAAATTAGGGTAAGAAAATTGCAGTGTTTTCTTTTTCATCCTAATAAGATGAGACAAAGTCTGAAAATTGTTAGACTGGAAGTCCCTTATTTATTAAAACGAAATGCTTGTTTACATCGCTCTCATCAGTGCCCCCTCGATTCATTTTCGTGGCTAGAATATATCCCTGCATAATTCATGAAAGTTAAAAAAGCCCTGCTTTTAAGAATATTTATTTTGTATAATCCATCTTAATTTAAAAAAAAATCTCGTCGGGACCGCCCCTACGGCATCAGGTGTCGGGAACAGTTCTATAAGAATGGAATTATCTCGCACATATTTCCCAGCAGGGACGGACCCTCGCTGCCCTTGCGGAATACATTACATCGATTTTTACTCATCTACATATATACAATTTCGAAAAGGTTTATCTCGAATCGTACTTTATGCATTTTACTCACGTAAGCTTATCACGTTTTAAAGTCAAGGATATTTTATTCCAATAAACATTTCGACTATCATACGCCATTGGCAGTTATGAAATCTTAATTCAGTGGTTTTTACGATGATATATTTTTGTGACGTTAGTAATTATGATGTTTTGTATGATAATTTTAATTTTATGATTTACTATGACAAAAGTATTTAAAAACAAAAAAAGGTATACAAAACAAAAGTAAGAACGTTAAATATATGAATGATTTTTCGAAAAATATATCAAAGGATACTTTTAATGCCTTGTTAAGTTTGAACATAATTGATTTCATATAACTAGATAAATTTGATAATAAATAAATGAGATATATAAATTTACTAGCTTTCGCCCGCGGCTTCGCCCCCGTGAATTTCCCACGGGAACCGTGTGCTTTTCCCGGGATGAAAGGACCTTGAAAACCCTATGACCTTCCCCGTACTTCTCACTATGTGTATGCGAAATTTTAGGACGATTGGTTCAGTACATAAAGCGTGAAGAGGTAACAAACAAACTCATTTTCACATTTATAATATTAGTTAGGATAATGCAGTATTCGTTCTTAATTATTGTTTACTCGTACAGGATTATTTAGACACCTATTTTATATTTCTAAATAATTCTCTAATGAAAATGTAACAATCTAAAATAACGTAATAGGTATCTAACCCTCGGGTTACCATACTAAATTTTAAAACTTATATATGTTATTTATAAAATGCTGCTGGAAATTTATCAGCCTCAGCCAAAAATATTAAGTTAGGTATCATATAAAAATATTGTCGCGCCGCAAACATTTCAATTTTCTTTGAAAGTGCCGCACGAAATCACATTTAGGCTTTCGTTTTCATTACATCGCAAAAGGACGTCGCGGGCCAAAAAAGAATTTAGATATTTTCTTTTCAATTTTGTGATGACCTTTCGACCGGGGCTTTGACCGAAAACCGAACGCAGCCCTGGCCCCTGTCTAGACAACTAAGTGCTCTCACACACTATACGTTAAACGAACTGCTATACCATGAGAATCAAGCATTAACTTGCCTTGCGTTTCGTACGCTCACTCAGTAGAAATGCATATACTGCGCGCTCTAGCTTTCGATGGGGCGCGTCTGAAACGTGAAAACTGTTAGTGTAACATAGACCTTATTTAACCCTCCAATGCATTGGCGTCCCTGCGCATCCCACTTGTATTTTATTTTACGATCTGCTATCTATACGAGATGTGCCTCAATGTGTTATGTAATATGTTTAAATTGGACGGAACAAATATCATAGGGCGTCGAAGGAAGGGTTGTATTCTCAGATACAAATATGGAATGCTTTAAATAGCCATTCCGGAATGTTACAGCCAGCGAAAATATTTTTCTCGCTGTTCAAGCGATCATATCTGTGAGAATTCGTGTTGATATGAAAATAACATTGTAATTTATTTTTTGCTTTATTTCAGATGCCCTTTGTTCGGATTCAAAGTGAAAGGTGAGTGCCAGATAAAAATATATAGATATAGTATACTCATATTGTTTTAGTTAGGTATAACTAAAACAATATGAGTATACTATATACAAATTATAAACATATAGGATAGTAGATATTTATACTTTTAATAATAGACTTGTGGCGGAAACGGGGTGTAAAATTCTTTAAGCTGTATTCATTTTCTTAAATTATAGCTTAGGTACAGTCCGCGAGGCCTAAGCTGAGCTTTGCATTTGTGTGAGTGCACACAGTTAGTGTAAAAAAGCAGTGTTTGTACAATATTTTGACAACCAGCGTGATGTGTGAGATGTCACTTGTTCTGCGCAATTTGCTGCGCACTTACTATTCGAAATCACTCACACAAATGCAAAGCTCAGCTTAGGCCTCGCGGACTGTAGAGAAACTCAGGTTTTTTCCATGGAAAAAAAATTGGTTTATCCATGTAGTATTTACTATATATGACTTTAAATGTATATATTTGTATATATGATAGCTACAATAATTATTTTAGAGCGTTTCCAAAAAGTATCTCTAGTTATGTTAAGCTTACCAAGCTTACATAAAGAGTCTTTCAAAACATTGTTTAAAAAAAGAGCTTTCTTTTTCTGAAATATCTGTAGTAACAGGTAGTAGAATATCGCTTAATCGAGGTGGAGGCTGCGGAGGATCGGCATTAATCGGAGGCTTTACGAGGGGAATCTGCGCCGCAGACGGAGCTTTCGCAGTACACGAAAAGTTCGCAGATAAAATCGAGTTGTTGTTGGGAGATCGGACGATTCTGATGTTTTTTTGTAGTACATGCTTTTAAGGAATAAAGATTTTTTAATTCTAACACATATTGATGCAATACACCTATATAAATGGTAGGTACAGTAACATGACCTGACCCCCTATCTCACCAAATCCTATTCCCAGGGGCGTCACATTTCTTTGCATCTGACTCTACATTGTGGTAATGTATAAAACTGTAATGAAGATCTTTACATAAAATTTAGCTACCTACCCGATATTGATGCCTAGGTACCTACATCATAGTAGGTCCTTTTTGACGTTAGGGGCCATAGTTTTTTTTGATCAATGTTTGTTAAAACCATTGCGGGTTTTACCCAAGGTACCTATAACATTTTAAGGAACTTTAATTAGCATCAACTTTAAGAAAAAATAAATATTAATATCAAAATGAAAAAAGGACTATGGAATCGTAGTCAAAATCATCCTACAGACGGTTATAATCTGCGATGGAAAAAATGAGTTTACGATAAACTTAAGCCAAATTTAAAATTACGTGATGGATTTTTAAAAACAATTAAGTTTATAAATTACATACTTATGTCTTAGTATGAATTACCTCCTCTGGTAAATTTATTCATATTCAAGAAACTTCTTATGTAAGTAAAAAAAATAAAGTAAGCGAAAAATACTCGTGCGCTCTCGAGCGGTAAAGTTTAGTAGGCATTGCGCGGTTTAAGAATTTTACGATCAATCCTCTAAACGGTAATTTTCAGGAAGACATTTTTAAATTTAATTTATCGTGATCACATTTGTTAAACAGTTATTATTATTTATAAGTGGGTAGGTATTTAATTATTTGTGTAACTGTAGAATTTTTTTATTATTATGTGTTCTGATATTTTGATAATAAATCTAAATTTTCTTATTCTTATGTAGGATTACAGAAATTAATATAAAATATTTTAGAAGTTCTAAACTTATGTCGCAAATAACCAAATGTAGTACCGTAACCATATAAAAGTATTTATGATAAAGTAGCTTAACCCATATTCTTGTATCCTACAAATCCCTGAACAGAAAGAAAAAGTATCGTTGGAATCGAAGGAGTTCGTCCAAACTGGAAATATAATTTTAAAGATGGCTGCCGCTCTCGGGGCACCCTCCCCTCCGCCCGCGCCCCGACGCAGCCTAAAATATTATGCACCCGAAAACCATTGTCTGTTGCCATGACAACCGGCCGCTCGATATCGAAGACTCGCAGACGCAAAATCAAAGTTACAGTCATCTCGCTTACTCTTTTAGCATTCAGGAACTGAACCGGATTTGGGTGATCGCCTGTCTCGCGGAACGATGGCTGAATGCCAGCTGCAGGGTTGGCACTTGGCAGAAATCGTATAGCCGTAGCCGGGTAAATGAGCCGGTGTCTTGTTGGAAAGCTTCTAAAGGTCGAACCAGACCGTAAATGGTATAATGAACTGGTCGCTAGCCAAATGATTTATGGGCGAAACCACTAATTTGGACACCTAGCTGGATTGGTTTTATCGTAAGAGGAATTAGTAATACTCGTGATAAAATAAAATTTTACCATACTTACATTGAATTTAAAATCATTTTCTTCTTCGGTTTTGATAACAATCTTTTATCTTACATGATAATAATTCTCATAATATGAAAGACGACGACGTTGCATAATATGGATGATTTTCACTGTTTCGTCACAAACCACTAATTTTAATTTTTAGAATACCTCATCTTAGATACACTTATCATAATATTTTTAAAGAGCAAGATTTGTTTATGTTACTTGATCTGCTGATACTTCCAAAACACTATAAAATTACACTCTTATTAAAATATAACTATCATAAAATATAATCAGTACATTTCTACCCTGAGGCTACTGCGCAAATGTTCAAAAATATGAGACAATTTCGTACCTAAATTAGAAAGTTCTATACCCGGCTCTGCCATTGGCCAGTGACATAATAAAACCTTTTTACTGGCCTACCTCACAATAACTTTCTATTTTTTGTTCCAATTCTCGTCTTCCTGGTTACCTCAACGCGGAAGGGTTAACTTTCACCCCTGAAACAATGCTATTGTTGTACTTTGTCCGAGCTTATTTTTTTCTTCGACGCTTGTAGCAGATGTGGCTTTGAGTAAAGTTCTGTTCGGATGATTCTAATGTATCTGGTCATTTTATTAGGAGCTGTACACTATATTTTTAATAACTACTATCTTATCAAGGCTATTTAGAGGAACAGCTGATTTGATACAGTATCAATTTATGAATTTAACTGGTCCATCATTGGCAGCTTTTCCAAATCAGCTTAGATTAGAAAGGATTTTTACATTTATTAATATTAAATAAACGACCTATTGAGTATATTTATATTTCTTTAAAATTTATTCTAAAAGAATAATTAAATAAATTCCTCAAATAACTCCTTTTTTCTCCACTACTACGGATTTTTAAGTTAAAGCATTATGTAGTAAAAGACAGAGTTTTATGAAATTTTTGTAAACTCGTAAATGTGATTAACATAAAAATATTTCAGCTTATTATTATAAAGCTGCTTATAAATAACAAACTTTGAGTCAAGCATACCATACCTAATCGTCTTGCTAAAAGCTCTATCAAGCTCTACCACTACAAAGTTCAAACATAAAGACAGAGATGGCGTTAGTTACGAAATTAAAAAAACATGGATGATTCATTTTTTTTACATCATTTCTTTATTTTAATACAGGAGAATTTACATGAAAACTAGAAAGATTATACGTATTTTCATATTTACCTAACTGAATTGTATCTACGATTACATAAATAATCAAAATTTGCTAGGTCCTTACTAGGTAATTTTTTTATAAATAAGTTTTTTAAAATGTTTGTCTTCAGAGTTATACGTCCATGCTTCAGAGTATGTACCACGTACAGATACGTATCTCGTCTTTATCCTTTACGGAGTAGACAAGGTCAAGATTCGTGAGACTCGCAGACCACGGCTGAATAGTGCGCTTATTGCTAAAATTCAGATTATGATAATAGTAATAGGTGGCCTGTGGTGTGGCCCTAGAATAGCACCAACCCATCTCTTCCCGTGGGTGTCGTAAGAGGCGACTAAGGGATTTAAAACACCGGAGGATGGGCAGCAGCATCTTTCCGCGTACTATGCCATGACACTGCGATCGCCAACCCGCCTGCCAAGCGTGGCGATTACGGCAAAACCCCCCATGGATAAGGAAATCCTTGGGGGAGGCCTTTGTCCAGCAGTGGACGTCTTCCGGCTGAAAGAGAAATAGGTTGCTAGCCCATCCTTTATGAGATGAAACCTCAGTTAAAAGAACCCTCCCTTGATTGACTTTTACAATTCTCAGATCATTTTTAAAACAGAGAATATGAAATCGTACGATCAACACTTTTTTAGTAGGTTTTATACACAGCCTTTCCACAGTAGAGAAAGTTACATGGTACAAGTTATAAAATCTGTACTTACTCTTCTGTCTCGCTTTAGTTTATTGAAAATTAAATCTTTCGGCGTGTTTTCTCAGCAATGGTAGTTGTGAAATGCTAGTAGTTTGAAGCTTTGAGCATTATAATTTATTCCGAAAATTGACTTGATAATCTTAGTTTTTAAATATACCATTTTTTTTTTTATAAAAATAATTATTGAATGTATGTGTATATATGTAAAAAAAATGCGCTTATTCAACTATAATTTTCTCTATAGGTAGGTATACCTAACGGAAACTTTTAAAAGCCCAGTGATAAGAACTTCCAAAAGGTGTTACAAATACGGTCGTCCTAATGATTGTTATTTGGTAAGGTATCTTAATCAGTCCTTAATACTTACGTGATAATGTTCAAAATTGAATGACATATCAGCTTCAGGTTTGAATGGTCCTCTTATTCCGGATTTCTGTGATTTACATACAAAATGTGCACATTTCACTGATTTCCGCTCGCGCTAATTTAGCATACTTTATTGCAGGTAGTATAGTTATCTAAAGGATGTGAATATATGATAATATTTTTTTAAATTTAGGTAAAATCATCTAAGTACTTAGATGTTTCTGTTGCTAGATAGCTAGATAGGTATCAGATGTTTCTTATCTGATACCAATTTAGCTCTATAGCCAAATAATAATACGTCTAATACGTCTATGAAAATTTCGTATAAAACAGGACAAGAAACAGCATTTCTTTTCGTAGAATGTGTTGCGTAGAATTTCAATCTAATAGAACTCGTGTTACTTAATTTGATTTGTTACCTACTTACTTATTTACTTAACTTGTTAGTAAACTTAAGGAAAATGCTAAGCAGAAAATCTGAAAGTGATATTTTTCTTTACCAATTTTCACAATTTCCTTTATATTTTTTCTGTCCCTTTGTATCTCTCTCAGCCTAAAGACGTCCACTGTTGGACAAAGGCCTCCCCCAAGGATTTCATCCATGGAGGGTTTTGCCGTAATCGCCACGCTTGGCAGACGGGTTGGCGATCGCAGTGTGATGGCATAGTACGCGGAAAGATGCTGCTGCCCATCCTCCGGTGTTTTAAATCCCTTAGTCGCCTCTTACGACACCCACGGGAAGAGATGGGTTGGTGTTATTCTAGGGCCACACCACAGGCCGCGTACACGCCCCTTTGTATACTTTCTTAATATGTTTACACAATCAAATACTTACACATTTAGGATAGAATGCTCTCACATGCTGGTCTTTGTTCTCATAAAATATTCGTGCTGATTAGGCGGTCCGATGCGTTCTGTAGACTCAGACATTGTCTATGTAGCTTTTTTTAAATAAAGGTCTTCTGTGCTGAAAATTACTATAATAAAAGTAAATCGTCGTTTTTAAAACAGTGGCTCTACTACACATTTATTTTAGGGTAGTAAGCGTATTTTATGTTTTTTTTTTCTTCAAATATTGAATTAAAACTTTTAGTTTTAGTCTAAATTATGCTTGATCGTTATCGAACACAGATTACTCGTTGTAACTTATTAAGCCAAAAATGTTATATGTACCTATTGTTATTTTATATTTTTCATCAGCAATAGGTTGAACTAAGATCTCAAGATGGACTATAGAGGCAAAGATGATCTGCAGACCTAATAGTACCTAGAACATGTTCCTATTCCATCACCTATTAACTGTATAGATTCTCCTTTATCGACGTTTACGATCTTCAAAGATGCAGCAACTTTTCTATATAAATTCACTCAGTATTACGTTTCAACGCTCTGATATTTCATACAGATACAGTTCAGACAATGATCAAATAAAAAGGTAACACAATTTTCATTCATTCCACCGACCGTACTTGACTGAGCTCCATATTTCCATTGAATTATTCATTCGTTCACAATGGAACTAAAACACTACATATCATGTCAACATGCTCGATTGAATTTGACAACGAATGATAACGATCGACAGTTTGTTTCAGTTTATTTACACTGATCAATTAATGGGGCATAACTGTACCTGGGCAATATGGTTTGTGTAGGTAAATACATGGATATGTACGGGTAGAATTGGTACTTGATAAATAGTGTACTTATTGATTTTAACCGGATCGCAAGTCAATTATTTTTAGTGACTTATAGCTTTGTATTTATATGTATGTATATGCAGACAGCTTCTTGGATATCTGAAACCCTTCAATAGTAATATAAAACTTAAGAGGGGTTAGATTTCTATGACACTGTCTGCAATTCATTCAATATTCTATAAAAAATATTTATTTATATTTGACTCGCAAAAAATTACTTTAGGAGGATTTGACAAATACATTTATATTGTAGAGATTAATTAAATAATTTTTATTGTTGTTATTTTATTCATAAATATTTTTTTATTGTAGAGATTATTCTATTTTTTTGTATAGAATTCAAAATAGGCATTTTTGATATAAATAAAATGTTACCATTTCGAAGGCTAATAATTTTAGTCACTATGATACTGCTTGCTTTATTTTCAAATTAACTTTTGTGACTAATAAACTCTGAGTTACTGAAAGATGAGCCAAGTTATAGCTGTAACAGCGTATTTAGGCTAAGGTGGTATTTAATAAAACAAATGTTGTAGTTGTATAACTTTATCATAATTCCTCCAAACATTCTACATACATTGCATATACAGAAATTAGAAAAACAGATTGAGTCTTATGTATTTTGTATAATTTAAGACAAAGTCAAAATTAATTAAAGTGATAATACTGTTATAATATGGTAGGTAAACAATAAAGGTAGCCCAAATTTCAAAAATATTTTATGTAGAGCCAGTTGAATCTTTATCATAACTTTAGTCTACTCGTAGTTTATTTCATACATTTACCTGAACATTTTACAAATTTTTCAACTCTACTTGTATCACATAGGTATACAATACATTAATAGGTATAAATTTTGGATACAATTGAAAACAATATAAAGCAATAGGCAAAAGTTAATAATACACACAATTGTGTTAATTAACACTAAAATTTAAACAATTTTAAAAATTTTGCGATCAAAAATCTATAGCAATTACGACCTAAAAATTACCTTTATGTACCATTTATAAGCAATATATTTGACATATACATTTGCATATTAGTTAAACACAGATAATCATCACAGAGAAAAGACATGAAAATGAAGAAGAATCTTGAAGAATCTTCGGCGACGACTTCTCCATCGACGGTCAGTGTCCTCTTCTGTTACGTATACTGAAGGTATACCGGAAAGAATGAGGCACTCAGGATACATTCAGTATACGTACAGAAGGCGACGCGTTTTCTTCTGTCTTCGGTCTTCTAGAAGAGTCTTCTCATCTGAAAAGCTACAATTATTGTGTTGATATCTAATTTTACATTTTTTTTGTGGATTTTTTTCTTATTTTGACTTTTACAGGATATTTTAAAGTATGCACTTTAAAATATCCTGTAAAAGTCAAAATTATTATAAATTATTTACTAATAAGTATTAAGTAAATTTAAAAACTGTAACTACCGTGTAAAGAAAACTTATGAAAGTACTATTTACTAGAACTGGATGGATGTATTAAAAAGGAAAGTTTACGATTAGAACTTGACGTTTCACACCATATAAGGGCCCTAATATCTTAAAAGCTCACCGACCGCGCCGCCAGCTCCCAGCTCCTCCGGGAACACCATCTATAAAATAAAACAGCCGATTTACAACACGCCGGGGTTTTCAAAGCGAAAAGGGTTACACTGATAGCACATAAGTTTCACTATCTGCCCGCCCCCGCTAAAACGAGAAAAGCACGCCAATCGTAAATTCCAAAGCCGGGGAAATTGTTTTTGCGAATTTTAAAACCCTCTATTATGTCGCGAAATTATCTATTGTACTCTTAGACCAATGGTAGAGCCCGGAGCTCGCAAAAACCATCGATTGGCTTGCAAAAATTATATTCGCGAAGGCTTCCACCGGTAGCGAAGCGGGATTTCATTTTTTACTGTCTTCCAGCGAACATCAATTGCCTGCAGTCGCTTTTGTCCACCGGCTATTGTCGAACATAAAGGATAAATTACAAAAGCGTCGTTTCGACCACCACTCGTAAAGATAACTAAAGAATTCCGCCTGCCTGGGGTCTGAATAGAGAAACATGAAAGGGCGTAAGGGTGCATTATTTTCGTAATTTATGACGAGGCCGAGTCGCATTACACCGGGCCTTATTGATTCAAATGCACAAACTAAAGGTACTAGTTGCGTGTACTGCGACCGGGAGAGAGCGCGGCACAGGAAAAGTTGGAAAAAGTGGTCGCGGAAAAGAAGCACGTGACTTACCGGTCGGTCAGCTGTTCTGTGCGTCCGATAAGTAAACATTGAAGGATGACGGATGGAGTGGCGCGGGTGAGGAGCGTGTGGTCGTGGTCGGCGATGCCGGGCGTCTGCCGGTCTGCCACCGGGCGTCGGGGCGCGCGTCCCGGCACGGCATCGATTGCCGCCCCGACCGCGGCGCGCGCCGATATACCACGACTAATCCCGATGCAAGATTTTCATTACATACGCCATGATCGTCGTTATTTGCACCCCGTAATGTTTTTTCATAGTTTACTTAGGATTCCTACTATATTCTCTTTATTTACTCAGTATGTAACGACTCGCGATCTTTCGCTCCTATTTCGTTATCAAACTTATTCCACTCTGACAAAAAAGTCGATATTAAACAGGGACGCAGCCTGCGCCACCTGTTCCTGCTCTCCCGAAAATTAGCATTTCGTAGCGCCGTTCTTATATTTTCCGTGTATTATATTAGCCTTAATATTAGAGCGTGATGACGTTCATTTTCCGGCTACGGGTTTTCCGGAATGCTCCTTGAGATGTGACAATATCCACTGTTTTATTAAAAATGTAATCTTCATAGAGCTTAAACTCTTAGGTACTATAGGTACCTATATTTTGTACAACGAGAGGTATACTGCCTGAAATTAATTTACCTAGATACTTTTAAGAATAAATTAAGCTACTAATATGTGCTCATTAGGAACATTTTGACCAGAAACAGAGTAGGTAATTGGAGGAAAATCGTAAAACTTTGATCACTATCACATGTGCTTAATAGCTTAGGAGCTTGTAAAACAAAGTAGATTACAGTTTATTGTCTCGATTCGTGTAAATTTCCTTGTAGACAGGCAATACCGTCCATCTTCATTCCTCTATGTCAAAGTTTACAATTATTGAGTTTATAGTCCAATCAAATGGGGAATGGCTCTGAAGGACCAAATAGTTGTTCAATTAAGTAGATGTTGTTTTACAACTAGCGACCCGCCCCTGCTTTGCACTGATATTTATTATACCTATAGACTATTCGGAAGAAATTATCAAAATGGTAGGGAAAACCACTAGTAAAAAGATCTAAGCGTACGCGCGACTTAAAAAGAAATAAGTTCCTCAAAATTGATCATAACATGCAGGCTTTCTAGAGACATTACAAAATGCGATATGTACTTCAAAAAGACGCTAAATTAGGATACCAGCGTTCTGAGTTACGTCTATCCTAACATTGCGCCATAAATTATGAAATTCTTTCAGGTCTTTTCGTTTATTTTTGCTAAAGTTAAGCACTTGTTTAGTACTTAAGTAACATCTCTGTATACCTATGTACTTACACAGCAATATATTTAAATTGCTATTGCGTGTCCCACTACTTACTGGGCAAAAGCCTCACTCTCTTTCCATAAATCTCTATCCCTGGTCTGTTCCATCCACTTTCTGTCAAAAGAACTCAGTTCATCCGACCATAAATGGATAGATAGATAACTCTTTATTGCGCCATAAATATACACAGGAATACAATATTATCTTAATGGCTAGACCATCTTGTAGGCCTTCCTCATTTTCTGTACCCACTGCAATATTATACTATAAAACTTATTCTAATCATTCTGTACCTACCTTTTGAGTTTCCCTACTTTCATGAAAATAGCTAAAACTGGAACAGTGTTCCTGAACTATGTTTGAGGCGTGGAGACGGTATCTACAAACCAATATCAGATAAATGGAGTGTAACACCCATTTTGCGCAAATCGAAGCTCGTTTTCACGCGTATATTACCTGGATAAACGCAACGCTAGAATTTTTCAAATCGAGCACATATTTTTGGCTTGTTCAATCTACATATTTCATCAAAACTTAAATATCTTCGACGTTCAATTTAAGTTCGAGGTGAAAACAATATCGTCGTATTTACAAGTACATTCTTTCATATTCATAAAATATAATGCTTAGGCATTTTATTTTATGATAGCTTTTCAATGTCACTAATTCATTATTAACTCTTTCTATTACATTATTCTCTTCGATACAGTATTTTTCATACCGCTCATATTCCATCACACGTTTGCATTCTGTGTACGAAACGACTAGGGTATTGCTGCTATTTATACTACTTATCACCACTTGTTTTCCTACCTTTTCATCGCGGTTTAAAAAAGATGATTTGAAAACCATAAAATCAATGCATAATTTTATAATTTTCCTGAAAAAAACATAAACCTTACTAACAAAATCAAAGTATACTTAGTTATAAAAAATATTACAAACTATCTACCTAAAACAAAGATCAATGTATTTCATAAACTTCTTCAATAACTAATATTTATTTATTACAGTTGTTTCGAATTTTTTTAAACTATAAAAGGTAGGTGTGCACTTAATTGATTTAACGGTCACAATTTCAGTTGCATTCCTGGTAGAGTTGCACCCACTTGCATCCCCCGGAGGTCGATAGGCAAATGGCACGGATGCATACCAAAATTATTGCAAGGGTGGGGGCGCAAACAGAAAAAAATGGGGTGGCACCATACGCGACTACCCCTCGGCAAAAAATCATAAATTTATTGTCAAAGTGTATTCTAATAGTAATAATGGAAGTATGATTGTGTGTGTAGGAGCACGGCAGTGAAGCGCCAAGTTGTGCATCGGTGATTCGGAATATGTATTTGTTATTCTGTTTTCAGATTATATCTATTTATTGTTTTAATATTTACTTGGATAATCAGTTATAAAATCTATTTTGTAAACTCTTAATTGCATATACATACAAAAAAATACAGAAGATAGTGAATTGTTATAATAATTGTACTTACAAAGATTATGTTTTTTTAAAACATAGAACTACCTATCTGGTTTTAGTTTTCATAGTCAATGAGAACCTGTTATTTATGCTTGTTAATCGTAAGTGGAACTTCAAGTATACCTAAGTACATAATTCGCCAAATTGAAAAGTTTTCATGTTATTATGTAATAGGTACCTATATTAGCGTTTTCTGAACTTGTCATTATGGTATTAGATAAATAATCTATTAAATATATATAATATGGTTAATTATTTTACTAACATGCATATATGCATATGCAATATTTTCATACCTACATAAACTCCGTTTTTTCTTACTTATCCTATTATGTAAGCAATCATACCATGTCTTTTTATGATTTTACAGCAATATAAATTAAAATAAACTTTTTAGGAAATTACTTTTGAGGTTAATAAATGTTTTACTTTAGAATATAAACATTCTAAACTAATATTTGATTTATTTTCAACAAAATTCAACAAAAAGTTCTGTGAAGATTGTTTACATTAGGACAAGTAAGATATAATGGAGTTTACGTACAGTTATATAGTAAAGTTTTAATGTTTAACATTTAGTTTCATGATAACAAAAGTGCTTTCACGAACATTAAGTATTAAAGTCTATCGTAAAGTTAAGCAGAATTATATTATATGTTAAGAATAATTTATTGCAGAATTAGTAAACTTACACCTACTTAAACATAAATTTATACGTAAGTTTAAATTGCACTATATCATAAGCCAAGACTGATCTGATCATTGAGATTACTGATCTATTTTAGAAAGTTATAGGGATCTTGAGTTTAATCTATTTTTTACAAACCTTTCTATAAATCGAAAGGAATTATGATTCTCTAAGATCTATAAATTAATTTACCAATCTTGCTTTTGGTAGGTATAAGAAATACCCAAAAACCAAGGAAAGTTGATTAGATTTTACATGGTTGTGGTCAATGCAGGGAAGGCGAGATAGCCTCATGGGAATCCTTTGAACATAGGCTTTCTCACAGCAGTAAGAGTTTCCTACTGATACTTAACGCTCCTCTGTTTTCGGGGACATTAATCCTTTTTCTATCATTTAGTTAACGATTTTCTGTAAGAATGCAATCACAATGTTTTTCTTTAAAAAGCAAAACAGTCTTTTCGTAACGGATATTTTGGAACTTGGCCTTAAGTTGATTTGAAAGTCACTTTTCAAATCTATTTATGCGTTTAAATGTAAAGCGATTTGACATCATCTTTATAACTTAAACATCGGATAAATAGTAGACTAATGTTTATGTAACTGAATTAATAATCAAAGACAAAAAAGGTGCATTAGAAACTTGTCAATTTTTTAATCATAAAAGTTAGTACTTAAGTTAGGTACCTACATATTGAGATAGGTATGCTTGGTTCATTGATTTTACATTAAATAAGATGTAGAGTATGTAATTACTCTAATATACTACCTATATCTTATTTAATGTAATATCTAATTTAATGTTTGTTCGTTGTAAGTGGGTGCTTGTTACATTTAGCATATAAAATTTTATTAGTCAATTACTTGTTACTTGTAATGTAAAACTGGATATTAAATTTGCAGTTTTGTTGAATAACTGCATGACATAATCCTACTAATTATAATAAAAAGGCTGTATATCAAATGTTAATTGAAGGTAAAAAATAACGCCTTGTAGGTATGTAAAGCCAACATAGGTTACCAATAATATCTGCAACTTGATCAAATTGTAATTAACTTCTACTTAGAGAAGAATGCACTGAACTTAATGTGGATATTGTTTGTAAGTAGATAGTGTGAATCAGAATACTATACTAAGTATTTTGGTTATTAGGTAAATGATAGTACACTCAACTTAAATTAGGTATATGTACCTAACTACTATATAAAATATGAACGAAAATCTGACTGTGATGTATACAAAATTGGTATATAGCTGCAAAGGTGCTCATATAGAGCCAATAGAATAAAATGTAGAAAAACCAGAAAATAAAATTAAAATTGACGAGAATATTGTAATTATTTTATAAGCATACTAGCTTTTGCCCGCGGCTTCGCCCGCGTGAATTTCCCACGGGAACAGTGCTTTTTCCCGGGATAAAAAGTAGCCTATGTGCTATTCCAGGTCATTATCTACCTCTGTACCAAATTTCATCGAAATCCGTCCAGTAGATTTTGCGTGATTGAGTAACAAACATCCTCACAAACTCACAAATTCACAAACTCACAAACTCACAAACTCACATCCAAACTTTCGCATTTATAATATTAGTATGGATTACGTAGAAAAATGAGCTAACCAATTAGGTTTTTACTTTAGATAACCAATTACCATTACAAATCTTATAAGAATTTGTAGACAAAGCGTGAATTGACGGAACGAAAACTGATATAAAAAGGTTGGCGCAAAAATTTGAAAATAACATAAACAAAATATAACAACACAATATTTCTACCAACACGTGAAAGTAAAATAACATAAAATAACAAGATAAAGAACTTACCCGTCGTAAACAAACCCGCAACAACACATTTATCACATGTTTCTAGTCGAAAGCATGAAGAAATATAATAAATATGTCTATAACATTGCATTTCTTAATTTTATAAATATTATTGGGCTGTTAAAAGTGCGAATTTTAATGAAATAACAGTGACATTTAGGCCTAAACACAATATAAGCGACGTTGTCGGCCGTCGGTAGCCATCTTGTGGCGCTGTCGTCGCGTGGTGCTATGCGCCCATTGGCTGAGTGACGTCACACGCGCCATGACACTCCACCATCTTACCGATACACAAACAACACTACTCCTCGCTGCTACGGAATTTTGATCTTTACGGTTCTAGTATTAAGAATAGATACAATTTATTTAGTAATATTTAAAGGTAGTGGTACCATGCTCGACGTCGTCGACCCGCATTCTTGGGTTCTGAATTATCGTTTTAGAAGCTTTTAGATGCACCCTAATCGGGCTAGGGGGAGCGTTTTAAATCCAAGTGACTGTCGCTGATGGCTTGACAGATTTTAATTGGCTGCTGATTTTTGTTCTCGACTTGAAAAAAAAATTGTCTTCTTTAACATAGGTACTACAGTACTTTTTAAATCATATTTGGTCAGCATTTTTAACCTACGTGATTGTATAAGATAATAGCTGACACTAATGATTTAGTTTTTTTGTTTGAATCAATTGTACTTTATATAAATGGTATAATTTTTAAGGGCTTTTTTTCCTTCCCATTGTATATTAGATCAGCTGATTTGTTAAGCAATCAATGTGCAACTAGATTTTAAAAAAATCTCTTTAAAATGTTTGAATCTATTTAGCTAGACGTATTCATAAGTATTTGTTTAAAAATACCTACAGGTATAAATTACAACAACGCAGTCCATCTTTAGACCTTCAAGCTCATTATCCCTTACATTATACAGGCGCGTATGGCACGTTGAAGAGTTTGTGGCGGGCCTAATATTATAACAATGTATTTTAGTTATGCTCAACTACATGGGATTTAGCTGAAAGGTTCCTAAATAACCCTAGCAGGGTAAATGGGCTGTATATTGTCCTATATGGATGTACTTACATAAATGGTCGAGAAGGCTCGGGTTATTTCTAAGAGCCGCTTTGTTTTACACACACACTAAGCACTAAAAGAGTTGTAAATTATAATGAGAATTTGTAATGACGTGTAATCCAGCATGATATAAGTAGCTATAAATTGTAGGTAGACTCGCCATTGATGCTTTCCTATTATCAGCCTATATAAGCCCACTGCTGGACATAGGCCTCCCTTTTTTGACGCCACTTACTACGGTCCTGTGCCAATCTCACCCATCGCTTTCCCGTTACGCAGACAATGTCATCTGACCAAAACGGGCTGGTGGCTTTCCTACTGGTTTTATTTGATAGTAATTCAGCTAGTCACCATTGCAGAAAACCGGCCAAGTGCGTGTCGGACCACGCATAAAGTAGGGTTCCGTAGTCATTTTTGGCACCACGCTGTTTTGCATTTCTTGCGTTCTTTTGGAAAAAAGTAGGGTAAATTCGTTAGAGATGGCCATAGTTTTGTTGGTGGGACATAAAAAAAAAGAATTGATATTTATAATCAAATATTTATTGTCGTAATAATCTTTTGTGTTTAACCTTTCAAAAATCAGCAACAAATGATACGTATCATTATAAAACATGAAAAGACATATTAAAAAAACAAATATAGGACTGGCTATCTCTCCCTCATATATCAGTGTGTGTTGGCCATAGTCGTACGGGACAGATGGCCACTACTCTTTTTGCCTTTTCCCTTTCCCTTTTTAGATGTTGTTGCATTACTTTGTTCAGTTTTTTGCTTCTGCCCACATTTGGCACACATATTATCAAATGCGGTACAGTTTTCATGTACCCATAAGTTGCATTGAAGCCAATCTTCAATTAAGCGGGTTTCATAGTAATTTTCGCCGCATCCAGCGCAGTTATCAGCCTCATCTGCTATTTCTTCCAATGAAGTATCACAAAGTAATGGTTCCTCTTCTTCCGAACTACTAACGGAATCTTGCCGGATAGCTTTTCTTTTCCTTACTGTATTTATCTATACCTGAAACTTTATGGCCATCTCTCCTTTTTTTGTCCGGGAGAGATAGCTAGAAACGTGTTATGACATTAAACTTACAAAACATCAATATACAAGAAAAACAAATATGTGTTTTACAATGGTAGGTAAACCAACTAAAAAATTTTTGCAGTACTGTATAAAAACAAAGCTTATTTACTCACTTTACGGTTTTTTTACTGCGGAGATCGCTTACGTGCGTTGCTCTCGAGCGTCGGCCGCAGTGGACTAAATTTAACGTAACGCCATCTAGCAATTATTCTGTGAAATATTGGAATAGGCCAACTCTCCCGTACGGCCATCTCTAACGAATTTACCCTATATAAAGTATATATTTTTATTTTATTTGGTAAAGCTAAATGGTAAAGCTGATAAAAAAGTGTTGTATGGAAACCCTACCTTATTTTCATAGTCCTTTTCAACGATACCCCACACAAGGGGGTGCATTCAAAAAAATAATTCACCCCCCCCCCCCTTTACATGTATGGGGAGGTACCCTTAAAAAGGGATAATTTTAATTTTTTGTATTTTTAAAAATGAGATCTATATGTGAAGTATCCTCGAACCAAGTTACATGCAAATCAGTCCATAAACGTAGAAGATATGTGACAGACTAGAACGGACGGACTGAACGATCTTATAAGGGTTCCTTGTCGGACTACGGAACCCTAAAAATGGCTTGGGTTTTACGTGTATCTAAATATTATAAAGCTGAATAGTTTGTTGAAAACTATTTTGTTTGTAAAATTCTATGTAGGTATGGTAATAGGCAATTTCTACGTTAAGACGAGGTCCAACCTGAGCTGCAAAAAACAAAATTCATATGCGCTTAACCGCGCCGTGTGCGCGTTGCAATAAGATAGTTTTTTGCACAACACAATGTTCTACTTTCGTTGGTAGGATCGAACAGATTTTGTACCGATTTAGCAACTATTTCTCAAATATCTTTAAAAATATTAGTCTAAAAACAAAAGTGCTCGATTAAAACTTTAATATAGTATATATATTAACTAATTATATAAAAATATATATAAGTTATCGCTGAAAATTGTAAGTTCCATGACTTGAAAGCTGAATTTTTTTCCAAATTTTCGGTGCCTTTATGAATTAATTAAGCCGAAAATATGTATTTTTATTAAAAAGTACACGATTGAAACCTTAATAAACATCATAATCTATATCCTGTAATATTTTTCCACTTCGTAATTAAACTCTAATTAGGAAAATTTCTTCATGAAAAATTACAATTTTTTCGAATGTGTGCTACGACATCGCCTTAATAGACAGGAATGGCGAACCAGAGGGATGGCCTTTTCCCAGTAGTGGGATACTAGAGGCTAGTAAAAAGAAAGGTATGATAGCCAAATTCATGAGAATGGCTTTATTCGGAATCACGAAATTCCCACGGGAGCCAAGCCGCATGGCACAAGTAGTAAAAATAAAGCCTATAAATTTACAGCTTTTGAATATAAGCAATTTAAAGAATTTAAATTTGTTTTATAATTGGGTACGGTCTGGGTTTTTAAGAATCTATTTGTTTTCCCTAATGGTAGACTAGGAATGCTCTTAGCGTAAAAGTAGTTTTACTTGTTGTATTCTTCGTAATAGTTTTAATGGGTAAATATAAATTTCATTTTATTACCTATTGAATGATTAATATAGATTTAGGTTAATTTGAAAAAGTAAGTAGATACAATAGCAGCCGTAATACAAAACAAACAAGAAGTATTATTTTTTAATTAAAATTTATTTCTCTGTAATTAAGATCATATCCACATATATTTTTTTATATTTTCACTGCAACAAACTTTTCAAACCACACTTGGGTACCATATTTACCACTATGTATATTGATTACTTTATTTTTTTTCGGTAAAAATCGTATTATAACAAGTCTTATTTATGGATTTGGAGTACATTGGTCAAAACGTGTGTTTAAAGAAAAAAAAATCAAATGAGTTCAAAACGAACTTTCAATTGAATGTAGAAAGTGTATTTTGTTCTTATTATTTATTTAGTTTTTCACAAATCTATTTATTTAACAGATATATTTTTTTATAAAAAAAACTCTACTTCAAACACAAAAAAATAGTGAATAGCAACGGTTAAACTATTACTGACACCTCGCAGCAAATTGCGGCAAGCAATTAAATATGCTTTTCTGTAATTAATGTTAGGCTACTCAATTTCATTAAATATATACGAACAGACGTATGTTTTTTTATCTATTGTTCTTATCTTATCCAAATCTCACGCACTGCTTTTATAAACAGCTTTCAAAGTGGCATCATTACAAGCCTTCTCGCATACAACACTATATTTATTAACCTCCAAATTGCTCGGACTCATCTAATGAAGAACTATTATAAATTTACTCAGATAATTAAAACCCTGACCAACAACTGTATCAGTCTTTATACCGCCGACTTTTTTTTTCTACAATATATTAAAAATTGTAATGAAAAATGGTGGAGGTGCCATCTGTTGTTTCTTTTTTCTTTATTTCTTTATTTATGTGACTACAATGGAGAGCCCGGTGTGCGGCGATGTATAATTTTTATTTAAAATCGCAAATTTATGACTATAATCACGTTTTTCGGTTCGGACCTTCTGGTTCGGTCATTTATCAATATTTGAACCCTTGAGTCTGGAGAATACACCTCATATTATCCTCAATGAATCTATTCTGTTCGTTATAATTTTATCATTTTCCTTTATTATTTGTACGTAAGAAATATTTAATGAATTATAATATATGTCTAATTTGTTTTATCTCTACATCTAAAATCCATAATTGTCAAAAAATATTATACCTAGTGCGGCTGGTAGTCGGAGTGTTATGTTTTCAGGGTTCATGTATGTATGTTTGTATGTAAGTTTCTTTATTCCACTATAAGTCCTAAACGGCTTAACAGATTTCGATATGGGAGGTTTTTATAGATTCCTTGCATTCTTCCGAGTGTCATAAGGCTATGTGAGTTGTCAGTCGTGTTTTTATTTTTTAATAATTAGTTATATTTCATAGACAAAGAAAGAAAATGAACGGCTGGCAAGTTTTTTAAATGATTAATTTGCTAAATTAAACTTGCCTAGTCAAATAGGTTGGTGTAGAGACTTTTTGACTTTTTAATGTAAGTATCTCATTATCAATCATTCTTTTAAAACTTCTATACCTAATGGAGCACAAATTATTTCAATCAATATCTTCCTATGTATGTTTATCTCACAACTAAGGTATTGCTTTAACTCAAATATGCAAACAACTGAAGCAACCATAACCACACGTAACATCCAAAAAACCAACGAAAGTAACATCTTGGAGCGTTTCAAGTCAGTCTTCCCGTGAATCGGGGTCATTGCACCTCCTATTTTTAAACTCCTTAGTTCAAAGGCATAGAGTTCAGATTCGCTACAGAGTTGCAGTATCAATGTAGACGATCACAGATGCAGATATACTGTGACGGGTGACATGGCTGACCTTGACTTGAACGGAAGATGACGGATTCGCCGTCCTTGTGGGTCGATGAACTTAGGTATGTAGGTTACGTTGGTCTACGCTTGTGTTATCAGATAAGTTGTTGCTCAACTACATTGTTAGCTTGATGTGGCTTTTAAAACTGACGTCTGTTTAGTTGTAATAATAGATATGAATCGTCGGAGAAAATTGTGAAAATAAAATTTGTTACAAGTAAACTACCTACTTTTTTACATATCACTGATAAATATAAAATTGTAACAACAACCTGTTACCTTATTCGTAAAAAATCTTTATCTCTTAGTAACAGCAATGATATTTTACCGGTGAGCATGTATGAAGAGAGTGATGAGTGTAGAGGAAGCAAGAGAGATCTGTAATGATCGTAGCGAATGGAAATCGCTAGTCTTTGCCTACCCCCACGGGAAAAAGGCGTGATAATATGTATGTAGATAAATACCTGCACTATAAGCGCAATAATAAAGTAAGACCACACACGAGAGGCCAAACGAAATATGAGTGCATGATTTTCTCGTTAAGAAAATTGCCTATTATCTCGCAAAATCTAATTTTGCTGAACAACACTAGAACTGCAAACTCAAACGGGCACGTCGCGTCTATAAAAATCGGAAAAAGTGGGTATTCCGGCGCACAGAAGGAATGCCAAGTTGTTATTATGGTGTTTCTGAGCGGGGGCTACAGATGCCGCCCGTATCGACTTTTTAGATAGGTCAATATACCTAAGCTTTGTTCTTTGAATTTTCCTATTAGATAAATATTTTCTTTAGAAAGTTGTGACTATACATTCCGAATTTAACTTTAGACTGTTTTATCAAAAGGCTGAACTGAGTTTATGACAGCAGCACTCCTTTTACGAGATTAAAAAAATATAGGTTGCAAACAAATCACTGAATAATATCAATAGTTTTTACACGTCTTATACCGACTGGACAAAGACAAGCATACAACGATCGAATTAACAAGTAGGTAAATTAAAAACTGAATTGAATGTTACATAAATAGGTATGATGATTTGCTTATACGGAAATCTCTGAACGTAGGTAAAATATACACATTTTAAGGATACCTACTTGCTATTTTAAAAATTTTAAAATAAAGTAATGAAAATAACTTGATGTCACCTGATACTGCAACAAAGAAACATTGTACATTTGCACTGTATCACTATGAGTTTGCTTCAAAATGATGGTCATTTTGCTAAAGTAGTCAAGTTGTAATTTAAGAATAAATGCGTTTCATATGACAAAGTGCACATAATGCGAATCGTGGGAGGCAAAATGCGACAGTTTAAATAAAAAAATATGTTCAATGCACTCCTGTAATTGAACATGCTCATTGAATTCTAAATGTTATGCCCTCTTTGTTTTCTCAAATTGCAGCGACGGCACGAGTAAATTATTCCACAGATAATCTCAAGTAAATACCTACAGTATTTAACTCGACAATGACCTCAAGGATAACACCAATTGTTTTTACAAAAGGTCTGGCTATCTTTATATAGATCTAATTCAATCTAACATTAAATAAACGCTGCCTTGGCTCCGCAGAAATTCAGCAGAGCATAAATTCATGAATTGATACTAAATTATTTATTATAGCACTAACAAAGGAACGAATTAGCGAACAAATTGTTTGAACATTCAACGAATTTGATTTAAAGCAGGTATTTGACCGAGTTATGTCGCACACGGAATATAATGAGTTTATTTATGATAGAGGACACTTTTATCGGTATGAGTAGTCCAGAATCGAAACAATTGGAAGCATATTCGGGCCAAAACGAGACTTGTTTATATGGATGATAAGAGGTGTCATATTTTCATTAATTTCGCTCGGCAGACACCCTTTTACATATCGCATTAAATCGCAGTAAATGTTGAGATATAAATCAGTCGGTGTTTCAAAAACATAAATAAATCGAGATATTTTCGAGGGAGATGCGATTCCTTGCGTAATTTTCTCTTTAATTACTGCATAAATTCGGGAGAAGCCGCGACGTCAACGCGACGTCGCTGCCACATCGCGACGAATTCCCCGTGGGCTCGTTCAGTACTTGTCTTCTTGCCAAATATCCCAGCTGTGGACAGCAACTCTGCTCTCTGAATACTGATTAAACCCGCGTTATCGTTTTTTTCACTTTCATTCCATTGGCTTGGCCGCCGACCTATTGAATTTTTCATGGCGTTCTTTATCAGAATTTCTTATGAGATTCCCTGGTACTGGCGTGCTTAACGTCTATCTATATGATCGAATGGCTGTGTAAGAGGAAGTTTCGTCAATTATACCTACTTGCCGGTGTATTAGCATACATTTGGCATCGATTGAATGATCCTATATGGGCGTTGGAATTGCTTTTATTCGCTAAATAAAAATAAATGAGCCTATTGACAGGCAATCATCGCATTCGAACTGTGAATCCACGATATAAATTACCGCATAGCAAATACGAAATATAATATCGTGGTTTTCTCTTCATTTTATTTGCCTGGGTTCAAAATTGTTCAAACATCCGAACAAATATGCATGTATATGACAGTACGAATACGATATCACATTAAAATTGTAAAGTATAATCGACAAAAAGTAGTAAAATTACCTATTAATAGAAAATTTCAAAGTTCGTGACTGTAGCAATACTCTCTCTGAATTATGTGACCAAAATCCCCCTTTATGTAGTTTTATCTCTTTCTTGCTCATTCGAAAATCTCAAGGTCTAAAAGAGATAGAGCAGTGATATATTTGCTAAAGTGCATAGGTACCTACTAAACCCGCTTATTTTATGACACCGTTGCACATTTTTATATTTTGCCCTTTATCGAACAATCAATCGATCAAACAATCGATGTAACCAAATCTATTCAAATTTTGGGCATCACAGAGTGTTAACAATTTTCGGAACAAAGGGGCAACAAAAATAATTGAATAAAACGTAAAGACGGATTCAGTTAAGTTCATGGAAAATAAATATTCTTCTTAGAAAGGGACGAGTGTTATTCAATTAAAAATAAACTAATTTGGATTAAGTGTTTTATCCTTTTAGCGTTGAATTTTCTGTTACACGCACCACCTGCTCCGAAGATCAAACGTGACTATCACACTTTTAAAATGCGCTCCGGCAGCCTTTTTAAATCACGTTTTTAAGAGAAAAATTGCTCAAGATAGGGATCAGAATTTACTGATACAGCGGAATGTAAGTTTAACTTGTTAAGTGTTTGAAAACACCGTTTATTAACGTTTATTGGCGAGGGAAAACAAGTCGTATATCTATCATTTTTAGAATTGTTTTCGCAGGGAGAGGTCGGGGCGTGTGCGTCAGTTTTCTTCGTTGCAAAAACTCATGTAGGACGTGAAAATAAACATGGTATTTTTATCGGTACAAACCTTTATATAGTTGCGGTCGATTTCGACTCTTTATCTTCTGAGAGCGGTGTTTGCTTTATCTCGGATAAAGGAAAGGTGTGCGAATGTCACAGGACTTACAATAAGTGATTGTAGTGCCTATGATATGGAAACACATTTTGTGGTAAATTAATTACAAGAGTGAAGTTACAATATAGAAATTTATAGAAGTAAATATAACAAAGAAAGGTTTAAATTTCGATTTAATCTTTCGTAACTTTTGTCAAAATTAAAATGAAAATGGAAAATTAAAAACAAACAAAAACGAAATCCAACGATATTGACCTCAGAAGACGAAAATATCATTTGTTTATTTTTAGGTTGCAACGAGATTTTACGATTTTCAAACAATGTATGCAGATCTGTCCAATTAACACATAATAATGATAAAAATGACATAAAACAAACGCGTATAAAATTTACTAAAGTGGTATCAAATTCGTGAGTTGTAATTCAAATTAATTCCTTAGAAGTTACACATTTGTTTGTTCTGAAGAAAATTTCGGTTCGATAAGAGATCGTAAAACACTGGCCCCTATATCATAAAATCGTGTCGTCCTTGCTATGCGACTTCCAACTCTAATTCCAGGTGTTATGCAAGCGTAAAAAGATTTTTTTGCATGAACCGTCCCTGCATTGTTTTATGGGCAAAGGGTTACCAAGTTACGTAATGTTACAATAAACGTTTTCGGGCAATAAATTTTAATAGAGCAGAAATTTATAGTCAATTTGTGGAGACGTTTACAGCTGATGAACAAAAAGTTTATTTTTCGTGTTCTAGTTCGACAGGACATAAAATTTTGTGATTGGCCCTGAATGAACAGCTCGAAGGAATAAAAAATCCTTCCATGTCACAGTTATTCATGTAAATAAAATTGTAATACCTGACTAACAATAAAACCTAACTCCAAACTTTCCTATAAATCGTGTACTGAAATAGTAACAAAACCAAAATACTCTTTTTCGATTATAAGTCACAAAATATGAAAAATTTAAACATCTATTTTAGTAAAAAGTTTCAAGTCGGCAGTATTCAATATCGAGATAGTAACGCAGACGAAGCAAGTTCTTTCATTAGGACTGAAAATAAAAACAATACAAGTGAAAAGGGTATCGGATACAACTCGCATACGCGCCAAAGAAATTTCCTATTATGATCCTCTCCCTAAAGTCAACTACTGTAGGTATACATACATACTGCTGGAGCAATTGTCTGCTGTCCTTATCTAGTGATGTGCTTTTATATTTATTATCGATAAAAATCTCTAACTTTGTTCTTTCGACTTTTAACTTTAAAGCAGATCAATGTTTTACAATCACATTTAAATACGGTTTTGATACACAATAATTAAATTACGTGTCAAAGTATCCATTAATTTTAAATAGATAGATCATAGATGACGAAAGATAAAGATAAATATCGATAGAAATGTCCCATCTCTGATGCCACCCGCGCGCTACCCACACATCCGCAACACACGGTTAGTGGACTCCGCACGACAAAGCTCGCTTCGTATTTAGAGACATAGTTTTATCCGCGACCAAGAGTGGAAATTTCAATAAAAATGCAAATTTTCCCCAAGCAATTTCCTTCTCACTACCCGCGTTCTTATTGGGTCCCACAACATTATGCCCAGATCTACTCACAATATACCTATGTAGGTGTGTGTACGACAATTTCTCATTAATTCTGTGTGCCATAGACTGTTATCTCAACCGCGCCAGAACGACGCGTAATCTGCGCCAACCGCTACTTTGCAGCAATAAAGGGCGCCGTATACATCACATTACCGTCTCTCTGTGCCAAACTTTCATTTGTTTCCTACCAGAATCAATGATATCGTAAACACGCTTGTAATTCATGTAATAAAAAACAAGTGCCCAAATCTACATAATATTGCAGTGTATTTAAAACTTTCCGCCTAGTTGGGGTGCTAGGGGTAGAAAGGGTGGGGCAAGAGGGCAGATTAAGGACGTTGGAAGCGAGGAAAGAATACACAATTAGCTCTCTGCTACCTGCTGTTGATAACGCATCCAGTTTACCGAGGACTGTGCTTCTGCTTATTTCGCAGCAATTCGAGTACTATTTTACGCTGGCCAGAGGGACGAGGAGGATTAAGTTACGGTGGTCGGTTTTAAGTCGGGGATTTTAAAAACGGGCGCTGAGTTTTAGCTGCGACCGGAACCGAGGGGTCCCGATCGATCTACGGAACCGGGATACTCGTTGGCTTTGTTGAAAAATCTAAATTAGGCACTTAGTATTCGCGTGCGTCAAGAATGAAGTAGATAGCCTCTACTTGGCTTATGAGAAGGATAAAATATAATGGGTGTTCGGTGCTCGGTTTATGCGAGAAAAATAAATGAGCCACAGAATGAGATGGCTGAATAAGGGCGTTGTTGGGCTGAAAATGAGTAGCAAATTATGGTCAAACACTTTTGTATCTTCATTATAATGTGCTTGAGGTCCGCAACATTTAAGCAGACACCATATCAATATCAAATCAATAGCATTTATTAAATAATGTACCTAAGTAATTTTAGGATAAAAAAAAGAGTATGTGTATTCGAGCATAAATTAGTTAATCTTATGTTTTGAAATGCGAATAAGTACAAAAATTTTCTCGACTTGCGTTCTTGCTATTTTGCCTCAAGCATTTAAAACCAAACAAGAAATAAGCAAGACGCATTTCTTGTAACGAGACAACATCACATTGAGCAATAAATACATTTTTTCTTCCAATTTCTTTACACCACGACTTAAAGTTAAAATTTCCATGGCAAAATCAATAGAAATATTTTACATAGAGTTTTTGAAGGGAGATGAAGTTCGTGACTATAAAAAACTAGCAGTGAAGGTTTATTGTTCGAAGTATCGCAAGACAGTTTATCCCATCTCACAAGATACTAAAAGCAAGTAAGTAGTATCTGGAGGTTGTTAAAAATTATTACTAAGAATGTGAATATAAACATAGAGTCATAAAATATCTTATTTAAACGTTAATAGTCATATACATACAGCATGACACATCTCTGAGGTAACTCTTTCTATTAAGTAACTATATAATTACGAACAGTGGACATTAATAATAATGAATTTTCTTTCCTAAAGCTTTGTAAATTTATTGAGCATGTAATTAAGTAGCATGTAATAAAAACTTGGCCAAAATTTCCTAATACCTCGAAGGTACACACCTACCCTAAGTCCGTAGGCACACCGGGAGGATTCACTAGTGATTTAAAGAGATTGTCAGTTAATGTCCCAAAGTCGGCCACAAATTTAGCCCCATAGTCACCTATCCACCAATATAACTATGTAACTTGAATGAATTTGGCTTCAGAGGTAACTTGTATTGACAACGTTAGTAATATCTTCTTTTTTAGTAAAATCTATGTACAACTAGTTATTGACTCTATGTACCTTAAAACGAAGTGATAGGTAGTCACCTATAAGTTAAGGAATAAGCCTTTTTCCGGCCGGTAATAGAGGCGAATTTGCAATGTGTTTAGGTAGATTGAAGTGTTGTTGACTTTACAAATTGTGTATTATGCAGAAACATTTTATAATAGTGAGATCTACTTGATTTTAATATTTAAAATATAAATATTATACATAGCAAAGTACTGACAATTTCTGAGTTAGTACATAAATTGTAATCTCCCTTTAATTTTTATTTTCAGTTTTCAAATGATTATAATTTTCACCAAAACTACGAAAATAGAAGACTACAATTTCTCTTAGCTATCACAGTATCATACCACAAAGTGAAAATAAATATTGAAATAAACTCTATAAAATCAAAATTTAATTCCGATGAAATGTTTGTATTCCAACTTATGAGTAGACACTTATGTGTGGGCACATATTTCAAAGGATTAAAGTTGAAATCTCAGTGAACCGCTCAGTTTATTTTCATTTACAACATAATTATGTATTACCATATGTTATGGGATGATCCAGTATGGATTACTATAGAAAACGCATGCATGTGTATCTACCTAATATTATCCAGAGAGCCTTGAACTAATAAATCGAACTTCTCTCTTATTTATCTATATTTTTAAGCCGCGATTTTCTATTATTTACTATGGATACTTGTCAGATTTGTTACTCCAATATGAATTTTGTGTAAATTGTTATCCATTTAAAAGCAAAGGCGATAAAATTACTAGCATGTAGATAAAATAATAGTTTCCACAAATATCATCTCATTTACTATATTTTTGGTTTTTATATTTTTGGATTTATACAAAAATATACTTATTACCTATGCCTAAATAGTCGAATATAAAAGGCATACTCTCTGTCTTGAAATGGTGAGACCGCTATCATCCCATTTCTTGTTTTGATACCTACCTTACTTACATAAAAATAGTCAAAATAGTCCATTTTTCAATCTTATTAATAAACCTTGTAGGAAATAAGGAACTAAAATAAATTTCAAAGCACCACTACGATATCATTAAAATAGTGAGACATTTAAATGAGAAATCGAACTCATTACAAACGAAATTTTATTACCTAGATCAACAGATTATCATGTCAATTAACGTTTCTTTTCGTTCATTTTAATTTTTAATTGATATGCAATGAGTAAACGCTAATAATCAGTACAATTTGCCTTTTTTGTGCCATAGTTTCTTTAAACGACTATGGTAATGTACTTCGAGGCTGCAAATTAAACTACAAAAATAATTACCTATCCAAAGTAGATTGTACACAGCTTTAAATATGGAACTTATAGCTTCGATA
Organism: Ephestia elutella; assembly: GCA_018467065.1. NCBI lineage: Eukaryota > Metazoa > Arthropoda > Insecta > Lepidoptera > Pyralidae > Ephestia > Ephestia elutella. The sequence goes on from CM031569.1 coordinate 11,901,210, forward strand.
TCCGTAAACCAGTCCTGTTTGTAATCTAGTTGGTACGGATACATATAGATAGTATATAAAAGCAAGGAACCGTGCCGTGTGTTCCGTACCTCCCTCTAAATTTATCTCTGTTCGATCAACCGTATACGGCCATTTCGGCGATCTTCCCACACCTTACCTGTTCCCAATATCTATAAGATAAAAAAAAGTAAATCGACCGACAACGTTTTCGTTCACGGCATTTCGATAAAGTTATTCGATTCTAACATTCTATATGAACATCGATGGCTCTTATGATCTGAATTAATGTCATAATTGCGGCAGTTTTGGATAAAATAAATCGATATGGCGTGCTTATATAATACCGCCCGCAGTTCGTCTTTAGAACGAATGCCAATAGCCATTTAAACTGGACCCATTCAAATAAATATCTCTCTATGAGTTTTTAACCGAGCGGTAGAGACGTAGAAGGTCTATCTATTTTAGATATTTAGCTACACAAGGCCATTATGAATGGTTTTCTGATTTCGAGTTTTGATATATGATTGCCTATCACCTATTTCAATTAATTTATGCCGATGTTACTCACACACACTGCCAATATATGTAAGACGTTTTCTGCTAAATTATAGACATTAATTAAAATTATGTGAAAAGCTATATCATTAATTTTTATTTAAATAGATGAAAACTACATTAAATTAACATAAACAATTCACATTACAGTTCATTAAACTTACCTATATCTAGTATTTTAACGAGATGTGAACATTTTAATTTTATAATGTCCATCAAGGTATTAGGTATTTGTATGTAGTAGGTTTTATATACAATTATTGCCATTTTGGGTTGTTATCAAGGAAAATCATTTATGTTCGTTTATGTACTGAAAATAAACTTTGAAATAAACTATGGACCTTTATTACCTACCCATTAAGATACCTTTGTTAGAATTTAGTTAATTTTCAAGTAAACATAGCTAGTTGTTAACCCGACATAAGTTTAGTTAGAAATACATTAGAGGAAGCTTAAACCGTCTCTAGAGAATATTCTAATTTAGCTGCTCTGTCCGTCTAGTTATTTCCGTCTACATAACTTAACCAGTTTAGTCAGACCCCAGTATTTTGAGGAAGTTCCACGTTTGAGATGTAATTTTAAATGGGCGAGAAGGGGAGAGGAGTTCATTTTGATGTGGTCGCAAATATGTGGGTATATAAAGGATAGACAATGCGGTAGGTAGGTGTGTATCGCGTTTTGTGAAATTGCGAGGAATAGTCCCGCTTGGCCCAGGGGAGAGCGTCTGGACTAAACACCTCGTTGTTTTTCTTCCTCTTTTATCTCAGCTTTGTATGCGTATAAAGGAATAGCTGTTTTAGTTTTCTACTAGACTCCTGTTTTGCACTCAGGTTTATATTTTAGGAATTCAAGACTCCTATTTTGAAAATGAAAATATGTATGTATATGAAGTGTATGTGCTAATCATAGACCTACTCATGTAGTACAATGATTTTGATTTTTTGTATTACTTATATAAGTAATACAAATACTACTTAAAGGCATTATTTAAGGCAGGGCAGAAATATTTCCTTATAGCGATCAAGTTTATTTATTTATTCCCACACATTATAATTATTTTTTGAATTACGAAAATTTGACGAAATTTATTCTTAAAATTCTTACATAGTTTTGATGATTTATAAGAAAAAACTCGACGTACAACTAATAAATATAGGTCTTTGTCATCATGATTGGTATGATAGAATGATTTAAAAATAACTTCTAGGTACTTTAACATAAATACATGGAAAAATGTTAATGTCGCGTAACTCATCGTGATTAACGAACGAGCATATTGTATTTTAATACTTAGTATGACTACCACGTATTTCGGTATCCATATTTTCCAGATTTGTACGTGAAGCAGTGGGTATTGTTACAATTGCTACATATTTTATTTTATTAACCAAAGAAAATGCGGAGTCTTTAATCTCACCACGTTTCATAAACAAGTTTGTATTAAAAACGTGTTTTGCACAAAACATTTTCAGGTGGTCACAGAGTGGTTCGTAGATCAACTGCGTAGAAGGGGGCAGTTGGATTTGGGGTAACTCATAATGTAATTTTGTTGTAATTTATTACAGTGTATCCTCGTTACTTATAGGATTAGATGAATATGTAGGTATGTTTTTCTATGAGATAAATTTGGGATGAATTTTACGTTTTATTAACATTTTAGTACTATACTACTATTTAGATTAAATTGTATTCTTGCTTTTCTCTAGATTATACTAAACCAAGTTTTGTATAAAGAAAGTAATTTTTAAAAGTATTGATGAAATTCTACACCATGGCGTTCAGAAACGTGGTCCGGCCCAGAAGACCCTAAACTAGATTCACAATTACTTACATAAAAAATAGGTTTTACAGATGTATATCGGTTACGATACAAATGAAATAACGTGTTAATTAACTTGATAGCAATTTCATTGGATACCTACAGAATGCGTGTTCAATGCACTTGATACTTTGCTATCAACGTAATTGTTATTTACATCACATCTAGTTGGCGCCATATATTCATATAAGTATGTACATATATACTGTTTGTTAGTCAGGTTATCGTACGGAAAGTACTTTATGTAATGATATGAGTTCTAAAGCGTGCCTTCGATTATGATAATAGCATTAAAATTATGATAGTGACTGTCTGCATGACTGATTAGAAATGCGATAGGTATTGTATAACTTATAAGCCTGCGTTGAATATTTGTGCTGTAATTTTTTTTAATCTGTTGTATCCCAATGGTGGACAAAGGCCTCCTAAATTTCCTTCCACTCGTGCTGTAATACGACGTATCAATACGGATTTAAACGAAATAAACTATTATACTTATAGCAATTATCGTAAAAATATTTGGCATGCACAAAATCAATTGTCTAAATTTTTAAAAACTAACTAAAGTATGTTTCGGATAAGGATCCGAAAAAAATTAAATTTTTATTTGGTCTAGTTTTTTTTATTACGATTATGTAAGAAATAGGTACATCTCTATTAAGGAGGTTGATAAATGTCTATAATTTTAATAAGATTAAATTACATTCACATCGACAACTTTTCCACACAATCGTTCTCATTGCTTCCAACATAATCAGACAATAGCAATAACAATATCCATCACATTTACACTCCAGCACGCCACCATACCAGGAATAACAATTAATATTCAACAATTCAGCGAGCCAGTCCGTTCTGCACTTTTATACATACAAAATGGGCTTAACCTCGCCACGGAAGCTCTATCCTACGGGATCCTACTCGTTGTCATGCAAATGCGTTCGTCGTCTGCCTCCAAATTACCCCTTCGGTCAAGTAGACTGATGACCGGACATTAGAACCCTCCTTTTAAAACCCCTGGCTTTTTCTGAACGCTCGCAATTCTCACCTCTAATTCGCTAAGCGAAAGAGCATAATCGCTCGAGGACATTTGAAGCATATTTCATAGTGTTATGAGAGGAGCTATAGTGGTAAAATGGCGGACAGAAGGACAATTGTCCTGAGATAATTAAGGATAATCCACGGCCGACTATGGGCTCGATGGCGCTCTATGGCGATATCTTATGATTCTGTTAATGGCTGTTCTGGTCCAACCAGTCGTCTCGTGTTATGATGGAATTTTGTTTGATATTAGGCAAATGCTTGCAATTCTCTCATGAAATTTTTTCATGGGCATACAAATTATAGTATAATACATTGGGTATTCGGAGAAACAAAAATTAAAAATTCAGTTTTAATTTTACAAATCAAATCGTGCTTTGTTTAAATAAGAGCAAGTATGTATTGCATTACTAAAAATTCATCTGAGGGCCACAACACGTCGCCGTGCCAATAAAGACGACAATAAGGCAAGGTTCACATTGGACGAGAAGTATAGCGATATTTCTGTTCTAGGTAAATAAGTCTTTAGCAAAGTTTGGCGTGGGCATAATGTCCCCTTGGCTACAGCATCGTGGGTTAAAGACCCACAAAGCTGGCTCAGGGGGTAGATTAACATTATTAAATACAATAATAGGGTATTTGACAGTATTAAAAATATGAGTAATTCTATAAGTATCCTTAAAGACAATATTTTTCTTTAATTTTTGGTTAATTTTAATTGTCAAAAGAAGCAATGATTATGTTAATAAACTAATTATAAAGTCATTTATTTTAAGTCCTTGACCACGTGATATGAAACGCTCCGCCATTTTCAATGACGTAATTAGGTGGTCAAATCAGTCAAGTATCAATTCCATGTTCCGTTTCGCACTGTAAAAGTCGCACCGTTATTTTAGAAAAATTGTGAGACTTTATCTGGACCCTTTACACCATTGCCATTAGCAACTTACATTGTTAATTAGTTTTGTCGCTCACATTAACATTTCAATTACATCGCATTCTATTGAAAATCTTGTCATGAAAGTGATATTAGTGTACGTAAGACAGAACGGCTTTTAGTGATGAGTGCCCATAATACGTCACGGGGTTCTCATTGTAACATATTGAGCTTTTGAGCGGTAATATGATTATTTTGAACTTTTTCATTGATTTTAAATGTAAATACTGAAAAATAATCAAAAATATATATATCGTTAGATTTCTGATAACCTAAAGAACAATTTTAGATAGGTTTTCAAAAACAGTCAAATACCCTATTAAGCAACTAGTGCAAGTAGACATACGTAAAACGTATTTCGTTCACGTTGGTCTAGCGCCGCCACTAGGGTATGGATGAGATGAAAGCACTAAAGTGTTAATTTAGTAAATAATGTTTGTGTAGGTAGGTACCTTTTCCTGGACAAAAATTACCTATAAGAATGTGTCACAGAAAAAGACCCGGCTTTATTCATGAAAGTTGAATAAAGCCTGCTAACGAAAATAGAATATGAATTCTGCCTAAATAAAAAAATATAGTTTAATTCAATTTTCACATTTTGTTTCCCAGGTTATAAATCGGATAAATTGTCGTATGGTAGAGACCATACTAGCTAGAGTCAGTTTTTATATCTGGTAAAACTGGTTTGTCCAAGTTTTCACTCCAATTTACCCAATACTTTTGCCCGTTTTATTTTGCAACATTTTTGCTTTTTTATTTTGCAAACACCAAACAAAGTTTGGTTGCTTTTATTTTTTGTATATAGCTACAACCACGGAATACTACATGGTGTGAAAGCATTTGTGCAAGGTCATGTGTTTTTTGCTAAGATAAGTATTTACCTACTTTATCATACAGCATGAACTTCTACATTAAAATTAAGTCACCATTTTTAAGTATTAAGTAAAAATTTTGTAAACTGACATTCTTGGAAAAAATGGTGTAGTGGGTATTGGCGGCGCAAAGTCACATCGATTTCAAGGTGCAAGAGTAGAATAAGCGTTCTTTATTTAGTACTAGCTTTCGTCCGCGGCTTCGCCTGCTTGATTTTTCCACGGGAACAGTGCTTTTTCTCAGGGTGTCGTTTTCAGTACTTCTATGTGTATGCGAAATTTCAAGAAGATTGGTTCAGTAGATAAAGCGTGAAAAGGTGACAAACAAATTAATAAATAAATTAACAAACAAAAAAACTCACTTTCGCATTTATAATATTAGAATAGGATATGTATTTAAAAATAAATAATCTTTGAAATCTAAGTGTAAACACAATGGTACTATTGTATTCGCCCAATGTAAGAAAAGCAATGCAGACAATATAGGATGAGACGACCTTCCTTCATCAATGCATGGAGCGTCCGCAATCAACAGTAATGGACAGACATACGAGTTGTGTTAATATATAAGTGCATCAACGTATGCACTGTACGGATGCACCGCGCGTGGGTGCAAGCAAATTATAATTGACATGTTATTGTACTCTTTGGTTACTACCAAATTTGATTGTTACCAAAATTGTAAACTACGTTTTTAAGGAGTACCTACTTTGTAGGTTGCGTACCAAAAGGAATGCGAATAAATATCAGGTAGTTAGTAAAAAGTTAATAAGAAATTACTAATACTAGATTTCGTTAATTTTTTTGATAATTATTTTAGTGATTTTATAGGAAAATTGGGTAGAAACGAAAGTAAAAATATATTATTAAAATTCCCATAAGGATGAATCTATTTTGATTTTGAGAGGCCTCAATGAAATTCATTGTAAAGATTATAAAAAAGTTCTGATTTCATCATAATGATTATACCTATTTCATTTGTACTACGTACTAAATAAATAATAAAATAAAATAAAAATCATTTCATGATTACTCATTTGATCTGATTACTACAATTTCGAATAACAAATTTAATAAACTCTATCATTTTTAATGGTTAATTTCAATTTAGAATAATAAATGTAACAAACTTTTCCTTGTAATGGTGAATGACCTGTAAGACAGTAATATCAAAGCAACTATTTTATGGTTGGTACGCATATTTACTCAACTTCCAATAAATCCGAACCATTTCTCATGCGCACCACGTAAAAAGCACTTCAAAAAATTACAACAACAAATAAAAAAGTTTAAAAAGAAACAATAGTCTGACAACAATACGAAACGGACATTAAAAAAGGAATAAAATGTAAAGAAAGGACTTTACAATAAGCTATTCAACCCTTTCGTCAAAATATTCGACGAAGTGACACTTCCTTATTGCATCATAAATAACTAGCGCCTACAATGCTTAACAATTGTTTTGTCATAAGAAAAATACAGTCAAATATGTCTTGTAACTGCTACTTCGGAATATTAGTCATTTCATTCTAGAAGCAGATGACGAGCATCGTCTTAAATATTATAATAAATGTATATAAAATGGACATAAAACCTATCTGTCAAAATCATATATATTTTAAAAATCAGTGTTCAAAATTAAAAATTACTTCTTTAAGCACGGAAGTGCCTAAATTAACCCGATAAAGAAGAAAGCAAAAGTCGTGTCGTACTGGGAGGTCAAACGGATAACGAAGGATAAAGAGGTATAGAAGATACTCCACCGTTAAGAACAATGTTCATAAATAAGACGAAAGAATGGTAAGCATGTCTAAACAATTTTATTTTATGTTTCTACTAACTCCAAGCTATACTATTCACTACTTTAGATGGCTATTGCCATAAATGGGTAGGAGTACTACTCAATTTAAGTCTTCAGTAATTTTGATATAATTATCAACAAATATAGAATCGTAGTTTTTATGTTATTTAATATCAACACCGTTAAACTAATTTTTTTTCTAAATCTAGTATTTGATGAAGTATTATAATATCGCTTTGTTTTCTACATAAATTTACCAAATTTAACTGATTTGTATCCTCAATAGTATAGCTATGGATATGTTAGTATGTCTATACACAGAGTGGAATATTCGTGATCATATTTTAAAAGCCGTCAGAACAATATGACGCCAACAATCAGCCCCGCTACAAACTTAGAACTTAAATTAGGGGAGCGTAATATAAGCAGTTTAACACTATTGGTTTATATTTACATTTCTATGTACACGGATATATGCTGTTGATGTTCATAGGTATACTTGTATCTGATAGGTAATCGATTTTCATAGAAATTTTGGGATAGATAGATAGATAAACACTTTATTGCACCATTTACAGAAAAGAACATACAAAGTGACAAAAAGCAAATGATATCTGTCTGTAAGGATATCTGTAATTTATACCCAAGATCAGAATTTCAACTTTCTATACTTAGGTAGTTGGTTTTTAAATCGATTATGGCAGGACAAAAAAATTGATAAATTAAAATAATAGGTACAAAAAGATCGATTTAAATATATCGTCATCGTTAACCATATGGTTCATGCCAAATCGGTAATAACCGCTGTAATAGATAACTTCTAACAACTATATCCGAACGCGTTAAAAATAACTAGATTTGTGTTTACGTTTTAAAGCAGCGTATAATAGAATATTCGCAAGAATTAAATTGCGATGAGATTTTTTTTGTTTGAATGAATTGTAATTTCTGAAGATTCTAACGTAGAGTGTTGCGGTTCAACGTACCTAACTATATTGTATAGTAAGTAGAAAAGTACATAAAATTGAGTACTATTATTATATTTTTAGTAATTATACTTTTATGGTAAATTTAAATATAAAATAACGTCGGGAATTTTTGTCAGGTTCTGCCAAAGTCTTAATAGTCGGGGCTGTGAATTTTCAGTTGTATGGAGGTGGTCACATTAAATCCTACGATGGTGATTTTTATAAACTACATAGATTATGATATTACAACTGCAAATTTAAGTGTAAAAAAAAATCACCACCGCCGTTTTTTTTTTAAACGCTATTATAAGACTCATATTGTTATAACTCTCAAACAAAAAATCCTACCAGGGTGATTTTTTGTTACATGTTTCCTTACGAATAATAAAAGCTTGATTTAAAAAATCACCAATAAATAACAATCCGAAATGGATTTTTTAATGAGTTTTAATTTTTATACTTTAAAAACATCCTATACAAAAACAAAAAATCCAGCAATGGTGACTTTTATATATTATTCGTATATATACGATTGTAATGAACCATATCCTCAATTTTTATAAGGGTGACTACAACAGTTTTTTTTTTATTAACTTTTTTTTTTTTTTAATTTTACAGTCGAGAAAATTGTATATTCGTACGTAATGTGAATTATTCAATCTTAATTTTAAAAATCTACTCATGTTTATGAACCCGATTTCCTGTTATTAACCCGCGAGCACTCGCGCTATGAGCATTTCCCTCACGCTGATTTTAAAATTCGCGGTATTTCGTCAAAATTGTGCGAACGCGCCTCGTTTTCGCTATAGCTGAGTTTTGTTAGTCCCCCGACCTCCTCGTCACAGTAACACCCGCGCAGTTTGTCCCAGTCCATCAAGAAAGGGGGTTTGTCCGGCCAGGTCGCGGAACGCGGCATTTTGCTCATCGCGCGATTAGCGACGTAAGTATATGTTTATTTATTATTTTTTCACTTGAATGTTGTAAATTAAATAATATAATAGTTTTTTTGTTATTGTTTTGTTAAATAATCGTCAGTAATTATTGGGTTTAGCAGTTTATTTATAAAATTGAACATTTTTTCAGATGGATTAGCAACAATAAATTATTTCGTGGCTCGAGGAAGACTATTATTTTTAGATACTAAAATTAGACCTAAACCTAGCAGTATGTTCTGTTTCAACAAAAATAAGGTTTGGATGTCTTATGTAGGTACTAAACAAGAAAAAAAACAAAAAATGTCCTGATGATAAGTACATCACATAATGATGACCGAATTGATCCAGATATAGCGGAGATAGCTATAGGAGGGGTGGATGTGGTGGACAGACTGAAAGAGAGTATTCCGTGGTTCAAGTGTTTTGCATGGCCGCTGAGGTTTTTTTTTTCTTTATTAAATATAGCTAGTCAATTATATATAAAGAAAATACAGATATTTTGATCACCCGGAGACAATATCTAAAAAAGCTAGCCCTTGAGCTAACTCAACCCCAAATACAGCGAAAATCCACCATGCAGAACCTCTCACATCGTCTTCGGCAAATTATAAACCGATTTACAAACAAACCTGGGGTTTCAGGGTTACAGAATCCTGATGGAATTTGCTCGATTTGTCCGAGACGAAAAAATCGCAAAACAAAAAAGACATGTTTTAACTGCAATTTTTTTTATGTACAGATCATTCTATTATTTTGTGCAGTATATGCAAAGCTAGTGCATATGATGAAGATTAATGCCAAGCTATCTTCTATGGTTTTTTTTAAAGATTTTTTTTTAATTATTATTTTTTTCCAGAAGTTCGTTCTACTATTACAAATTTAGCTCCTATGTTTGTAATTAAAAAAAATAAGTTTAAAAAATGTTAAAAACTTTAAATAAATATTTTATTTGATTCTATATGATTGTTTTAATATAATATGGTTATTAAATACTACATAACTTATGTCCTATATACAAATAATCTGTTTACAAAACGTGAGCGAAATACTCTATGCGCGAGTATTCGTGTAACTTTAAAGGGCGCGTGTTCTCCCGGGTTAAATAAAAACCATATTGACATTTATAACGTTAAAAATACATTTTATGACTAGAAAGCCTTATTATAAACCGGCCAACTTTTATTTACAGGTAAATGAAGTCTTATTAATTAATTGTGAACAGTAATCTCTATTGTAAACTTTTTTGTTTACGAGCAATTCAGTATAGTTTATTTACCCCTCCCATTTCATATCGGATCATCAAAATTCTTTTTTTTTATATAAGGATGTCTAAAAACATCAAAATAATGTTAAGTATAAGAATCATGGTTGTAGGAATTTGTCGGTAAAAAAAAATTAAATGCCCCGCCTATAACAAAACCAAACCATCAATGAAAAAAACCAATTCAAATTAGTATGTATGGTTAAAACTTACGTAAAATGAATACAAATAATGTCTCCTTGGGTTTACACAAAAATACGTTTAAGATCATCGACTCACTCTTAGCAAACGTAAGGTGCTAAAAATAGCTATCACATAAATTGCAAGTTGTCACTTAAAGTTATCAGTTTATTGGTAAGTGCACACGACTGACAACCAAGCTGTCACATAACACGAATATAATTGACGTTATTTTTAATTAAAGTGTACCCCACAGGTACCATGTACACCACACGGGCACATTGAGGATTTAGGTGCCGCATTTTATGTGCTTTAAGCACGTAATTAAGTAATAACTTGGTGAGAAAATATTGGGCAGTTACGTGAATTTTGTTTCTACGGTTCGGTGATATTAAGTAGTTTTAGACTTACTTCCCAGTTCTTAGAGAAAACAATAATGAAAAAAGCACAGGCAGATGTAAATCATCTAAGCATCGTGGCACGACACGACAGCCATGCCATTTGACGTCACGGCATTCAACATCAAAAATAGAAACTAATTTCAACGTGAATAACCTATAAATATTATCAATTTATATAATTCTAATCTTGACTTTATAAAGTAAATTCCGTTATGTCAAGATAAAGTGTAGAAGATTGTTAATGTTAGATACATATTTCACTACGAGATACAGGTATCTAAGATAAGCTGGCAAAGTAAATTATGATAAGAATTTCCTCACTTCGTTTTTCATTGGGACGTAAGATTTAAAACTGGTTTGTTTCATTTAATTCATTCTGATTAATATCCTAATTTCTTGCCTAAATAATTTTTCTTTAACTGATGAATAGATAATTAACTACCTACTTATTTAATTGAACACAATAATTTTTTTACTGAGCTATACCTTTCTTGCAAAATTAATTAAGATTATATTCATATTATTTAAATTCTTTGATATCTTAGCACTTAAATAAATGACTCTGAAAGTTACTATAATATTTTAATGGGATTTTCATAAATTGTTAATAAATAACTGTTTGAAATTAAGACAGCATTCTCTGCAACAAAAATCCAGCAGCACTTAGGGAAAAGTGAAACAATCTAATGAGAAAAGTTTTCTCGCCATCGCTGGCACTTAATTACTTTTGTTGTAATTGAAAGTTTGCCTTATCGTGTCTAGCCTTCCAGCCCCCATCACACACATCAACGAGGTTCCAGAAGAACAACTCAATAGGTAAATATAAATAAATATATACGGAAAAATCACACAGATTCAGTTAGCCCCAAAGTAAGTTCGAGACTTGTGTTATGGGATACTAACTCAATCTCCTAAATATGTATCTACACTTGCCCCGTTTGATGACCCTTGTATTTAGTGCCTAATTTTTGCCCACTCATAGTAATCAAGGAACATTTTTGACAATCTCAAGTTAAGAATTCACCATTTTTAGGGTACCGTTGTTCAAAATGTAAAAATAGAACCCACATAGGATTATTTTGTTGCTGTCCGTTTGCCTGTCAATGAAGCAAGACCCTCTCAGCAACGCATAAAGAGTAACAAGTTGAAATTGAAGCAAATATTATGTATGAATAAAAAAGTATTTAATTATTATTTATTAGTGATATTCTACGTTTTGTATTAAATCAGGCATGAATACCCAAAAATAATATTACAAGTTGTATTCACAACTTAAACATAAAACTTAACATAATACTTGTAATATTATTATATTATGATTTGAGACTAGGATTTAAGATTTAAAAATACAAATAAAGTTATATCTGTAGCATTTTTATTTTAGTCCGTCGCCGCCAGATAGGTACCATTCATTTTCATTCAAATTGCAATTTCAAATTTTCGCACCCTTTATACTTAAATATTGATTTTTATAATATATTGCTATTTCTTTAGTATTCAAATGTACTTATTAACTTTAGAAATTTCTCCTATAATTGTACCTATTTCTAAGAGTCGTGATGATAAATTTGAATCAAAAAATTACACAACGTTTTTTTTGCTATGTTAATGGAGTGGTTGCCACTGTCTTCTCCATTTCACATAACAGCTGATAAATAATTAACTGGAGTGTAGATTTCCAGAAGATGTTTTCTTACACCGGAAGCAAGCGATGTTTTTTTTTAAGTATTTGACAAAAAACCTTATATTTTCTACACTAATCAAAATTATAGGCCTGTATTAGAAAAAATAAACAGGTATTCCAAGTAAGGCAGACTAATTCTTAAAGAATGCGGTTAACTAAATCAATTTGCTTTTTTAATTAGTCCCTAGATACAATTACACGTATATTAAGCGGGATCAGCCATTTCTATTCGGAGTTTGCCCGGGGAAAGTTCGTGCTATCGTTAATTTGGGGTAAACTTGCTTTAATTGTTGTTTCGAGCACTCGATTTGCTTGCAAAGGTGCTGATTAACATCATTACATTCCTACATATAGCTGGAATATATATAAACAAATAGGGGGATCCATTAGAAGGATATTGAAAAAGGTTGAAGGCAAATAAAAAAATGTATAAAGTTGTTTATTTATATCACATAGACGTTTGTTATATCATGATTTATTCGATCAGTAAAAATACAAAATATGAAAATCGAAATATTATATTTTTCAATAAAACAAAACAGATACATACATACATACATATTATCACGCCTTTTTACCGTGGGGGTAGGCAGAGACTAAGCGATTTCCACCTGCTACGATCCTTACAGATCTCTTTTGCTTCCTCTACACTCATCACTCTCTTAAAACAGATATTTTATTAAAAACGAAAAAGTTATGAAAGGGTGCGTTAAGATTTGTGAATTACCAAAAGAAAGTTACTACACGACGCGACACGTATACGTAATTGGCAATATTTTCAATCTACCTAAAACATTCATCATCATTCATATTCATCATGAACTCTATACTTGTATTTACTCATGGACATTGCAATCATTGCCTGTATTCGTATTATATTGGAGCGTCACGTACACACGATCTCTGGAACTTTTCCAATCTACGTTCTTAGGTATTTAAACTGCTTTTTGACTTATACACTTTAAGTAATTTCACCTTAAATATAATATGGGAATGTTGTCGATTTTTTATGAAATTGGTTAAATATTTTATGGAAGGATATTCCAAAATGTTCGAGGTTCTCCAATATGAGAATTTAGTTCAGCTTTTAACCGGGTAAGCTTTTTGTCAGTTAATTTTATACATCTAATATTATAAAAAATAAAAACTTGTGATTTGCTGTCAATGACTGTAAAAAATCTGTTATTCCGTAATGAACCTTCAAGACTCGAAATAGCAGCTATTTTCTTACAGGTAATTTATTCATTTGTTCATCAAGTACTTAGACAAATAGCAACAAATAAAAGTAGATAAATATTACTTTTAAATTTCATACTCTATTCTCTACATAAAAAGACAAAGAGGCCGAATATGATTGCAGAGTCGGCCGACCATCACGACCCTGCTCGTAAAAAGGCCTGTGCTGTAAAAAGGCCCGGCGAAGTTCAAAAACTTTTGCTTTTTAACCAGTCGTCGCAAGTTTAAATTGGTTTCCCGCATACCCACCGAAATGAGAAAAGTAAAACTAGTAATGAGAACGCTGCCTATTTTATAAAGTTTTAAATGGAAAATGTTTAGGCTTTCTTATCGCATTTAATATATCTATTTATTTATTCTAATCAAAATCATATTTTATGGAATTTCATTCATGCATCGCCTATTATCTATATATAACTATTATTTATATATACACGTATATATATTTATTAATCATATTTATTTAAATTTACCTCACACTACGACAACCTACATTGTTAAATTTATCTACTTACAAAGTAAGAGTTTCCTCCAGCTTATTGTACCTCTCCGAGAGGTGGGGCCTGGGGTCTTGTAGTACAGGTTTTTTACCTAGTTCAAGCTCCAGTCCCCACAAAATTGTACGGTCCCTAGATACTAAGCTTTGCCTGTAAGTGCTACATTTAATTAATTTTGTGGTGGAAAAATAAAGAATTTTATTATTATTATTTTATTATTTGCTAATTACAGGACTTAATTTTTTTTTGCATTCCGATGTTAAGCCCCATTGCTGGACTATTTTATGTCCACCCGTTTCTATCAAGGCACAGGCTAGCTTTTTTTCTTATATTTATAATAAACTCACATTAATGTATTCCAAATTTTCTGTTTAATTTTTAATTAATAACTCAGTAGGAAAAACAAAGACTTTAAATGAGACTTCTCAAGAGCAATCAATCATTCATATTTTATCGTTTACCTACTTTGCACTTTTTATCATAACCTAGTTAATATTACCCGTACTTTGAATCAATATAGACATCATTTATTTCGTATTACATGTTTATGTTCATACAAAAAGTCGTAAGTATATAATGCCAGAGACCTGATAACCCGAAGCAACCTTCTGATATTACAAAATAAGGCACGTCTTACACCATTATATTTGCTAGAAGATTGCCTGAATCATAAAAAAAATTGTTTGATTCTGGTTGACAGAGTGAATGTCGAATATCAATTAGATGTTAAACTTGATTTTAATGTGCGACAGGGTGACAAGCATCGACATTAAAGGCAGCAAACGTCATTTCTAGATCTCTTTCAAAGCATGTATTATATTGACGACATTGAGCCATCTTCGTTTCGATCTTATGGAAGTGTTTATAACCTATAAAACTAGGTTGTAACCAACACTTGTCAACAAATACAAGTGAGGTACTCAAAAGGGTTTTACTTAGATACAAAAACAGCAGTGATTTTATTACAGAAGTGAAGTTTGCTCTGAATATAATATATTTTTATTTATTTGCGATACTTCTCGTATATCATTATAATATCTTTTGAATTATTCTCTGATGTTGGAATTTATGAACTTACCTACCCTTTCTAGAAAATTGCTAACAAATATTTATAGATATTATTTTATATACTTACACTACACCTTAACATTGTAAGGAGACATTTCAAATCTAAACTAACTCATTCATTGACACCCGATAACAACAATGTTACAAGTGATATAAAAAGGATACCTAAATCACTCCCTTTCTTACTAAAAATGATTCATTACACTATAAAATTCGCGTGATACAATCCAAAGCTGTAAACGTCATAAAATTATTTACTAAAGAGTACCATCGCGTTTTGTTTATAACGAATATAATGATTTATTATTGTACATATCAGTTTAATGTGTGTACGTATGGACCATAAACCGTTTTATGGGACACTTTACTGCGGAGCAACCTCGGAAATGCTTTTATTGGTATCTAAGCGCCATTCAAAATTGATATTATTGAGGCGAGAGGTGTCATTTGGTTAAAAAACTATGAAGTGTCGTTACGATAACTGTTGACGATTTTTATTCACGAAATTCTAGAGATATTGCCAATAACGCACCTAATACTGTTTTAAATATCATGTTTCTAGATTTGGTTATACGAATAATTGGTTTTATTTGTTTTTTCACGCGTTACTTGGGCATATCGATTCCTTAGGTTATTAACCTGGATTTTGGGCATTCAGGTTACAAATAAAATGTTTGGCGCTAAGCCAAATGAGTTTTATATATAACGTAGCCCCAATGTAAATACTCATTGATTGTAGGATTAATTTCTGTAATTCCACCAAAAATATAAGAGATTTTCAACAGCTAAATTAAGATAAAGATATAATTAATACAACAGACCTACTACTCTGATTTGACCCTACACTACTTGGTCAAGAATACAATATTTTTCAAAATTAAATTTAGCTATTCACATGCCCTAAATATTCCAAAAACATTCAAAACAGCCACGTGCTATCGTTTTATCTTTGATTCATTCACCTTGCAAGTCATATAATGTGCTATCATTCCTAGTCATATGAGTAACGGCACTATAGTTTATTGTGAAGTATAGTGTATATAAGTATAGTACGTCCAAGGACAACCATCATCTTTTGCTAAAGCGTTTTGATTTTCTAAGAATAAAAAGCATTTCATATTTGCATTACAATCGGCGCCCCGGGGCTCCTCCCGTAAAAAATTTAGGATGAAACGTTAATAAAAATACATATTCTATTCGCGTACCAAATTTAATCGTAATCCGTCTAGTAGTTTTTGCGTAATTTTGTAACAAACATCCACAAAATCCTCCCCACAGACATAAAAACTAAGGTACGCACAGGTTAATACTTAACTGTTAAATCAGTTTGGTTTTTTTTTTTGCGAGAATGAAAATAATTTCCATACATTGTCACGAACTTTTCCATTTACAAAAATAGTAGTAGTACGGTAGGATGAACGTGACCTTGTGCGTCATAGCGACAGATCGTATCTTCCGCTACCGCGTTACGTTACGGAGATGGTTGCGTGATGCAATGGCTGTCCCAATTTTGGAACATGTGGTCTAGTAGCCTTTGAGTGAATGAGACGTGATACGTCTGTTGATTTATGTAAGGTTGTGAAGTTGGTATGCGTTTTTTGATATCTAAAAATGTATTTTACTTACTAGCATGAGATCAGGACGTTGTTTCTGTGGGAATTTCGTGAAATCCTCTTTTAGTGCTCCCTACAATACGTTATTACTTTAAGGAACCTACATGCTGAACTGAAATTTGCAGTTTTAGCTTATCTGCATTGTCTGTCAGTCACTCAGTCAGTTACGGTGATAGTGCCATTAAAGTATGTATAAAAAAAAATACATTCATTACCTATATTACGTCACGTGTTGCAGCCACAAGAATTTTGAAACGTTTTGAGATTCTAAGACTCTTCTTCTTTGTCCTAGCCTTTTCCCATTATTTGGGGTCGGCTCTCCTCGTTCTGCGGCGCCAGGACAGTCGGTCCTGGGTTGTCGAAATGCTTGTTTGATTCCAAGACTCAAAAGCAAAATAGATATCTGTTGGACTGACTGCTATTTTGCTAAATATATGTCACTTTTCGGACATGAAAAACCTTCATGACTAAAAACTACATAAACAAATACATGCCCCACTGACACAATAAGATACTATCACACACAGTCGTAAATTCTGGATGCTTCGTGTTGCAAGGTACTTAGAAAGCGAAATAAAATATCTACAGGGTCGACTACACCGAATGCATTTTTGGTGCATCGTTGCAAACGCTAGCTCGTATCTCTTCTGTTATTGCATACTATCTGCGGCTTTGGTTATATTGATTTTAAATGTAGTTTATATTCAGTTTCTGTTTTAGTTGAGCTTAGTTTTCGTAGATTTGCTTGTAAATTTGAATTAATGTGTACTGAAAATGGCGGGCAGCAGCGCTTTTTTTTATTTTCAGACTATTAGAAACATTGCTTAGGTACTATGTAAATCTAATTAAATATCTATGTGATAATCGTTTAATAAAAAGCAAAAAATCTATCAATATCACTTAGAAATAAAGTATTACATACCTATTTACTTACAAAATCAAACCTTAATAGACTTTTTAAATCTTTTTTTGTGAATTCTGTAAACTTTTTTCTTCCTTAGCCTCATCTTGTTTCTTTCATAATCAGTTGCTGGAATCTTCGTGTAACTTTTATACCAGATGTAACTTTAGCAATACAACTACGAACACGGAAACACTATGCACAAGATAAGAAAACCGGAACTAGGCTGTTCCCCGCTTTGAATTTCTTGCAATATGTTAATAAACCACATTCCACACTAACGGTTAACTTGCACAAATATTTCCATATTTATTAATTAATATTTTTATGTTACTATAACGTAAACTTGAATTATTTTTATCTCCACTCATGACGACAAGCAAACTCTTTCTGCGACCATTCGTATCCCAATTCATTATTACCTGTAATCATACCTATTGTTGTGTAATTACTTTAAAAGTTATTTTATTACATTTTCGCTCGTTTGAATTTGAATTCTTATCTTAATAGAATAGAGTTGATAATCTCCATACACATTTGCAAAGTTGTGGGCAGTGACAGATGAATTTATTGCACCTCAAAGGGTTGGGTAACGGGTAATGGTTTTATGGTTTTTCGTTGTGCAATTTTCTTGCATTGTGTAGTAAAGGTGTGCTATGGCTTTGGCCACGTAGATATTTCGTAAGGAATACAAATTTTGATACTTTTTCTAAATTGTACAGAAAGTACGTAAAAATATATCTACATGTAAGTACTTACGTAGGTACTTAAAAATGTGATCTTGACTAAAAATTGCCTGAAGGATATCATGATGGGTGAAATTTTACCCTTTCCAAACAATATCTAATGAAAGAAAACCCATAATTAAATTGTCGATTTAAGGTCCATTTGTTTTAATTTACGGGATGTAGTGATAACTACAGAATTATTTTGAACTTCTAACTGGTCTACCTTGCATGTCACATTTTAGGTGAAATAGTTGATATATTGGGATATTATTCCTGTGGCGTATTGCCTGCATGATAGGCTCTCGACGCACCACAATAGCAGGCATTCAAATCCATTAGTTTCCAGACAAATTGAATGGGAAAGTGACACACCGGTACACAAATCTCATATGTTGTTTTTACAATACTTATTAAGAAGCCCGGGGAGACCCGCACATTAAAACGTTCTTTGAGTCACGCCGAAACCATTGGTAGCAATAACTCGACGTGATTTTGTGTACTTACGGAATTATATCGAAAATTAAACATTCATAACAAAACATTCCATGATTAAATTAGACTGTCAACAAGATCTGCAGAGTTGGACGTCTGACATTGACAGCTGGACACACGTTCCGTCTTGGGTCCTAACAAACCTTTCTTATCATAAAAAAATAAGAAATCATGGTAGGATTGTTGTAGAATTTTAATTATTCTCCTTTAATATCGTCGACTTAGATTATTATAATATTCAACGAACAAATATCTTGTTTAAACATTAGTTCTTTTAAAGAATATTAAAAGTTGGTTTGACGTGCGTTCGAATTAAGCGAAACGGAGCGCGACAAAACGGAATGTCAAATCGAGTCTAGAGGGATCTTTCTCTTCCTGGGTGGCCGCCACGACATGTAACATGGCTTGAGCAATTATTAATCTTTTGGGGTTTTTTCACTTTCGCCGCCCTCGGCTCCCCGCTATGGGACTATAGTTTAACCTTTAGTTTTTAAATCCACGATACACGCAAGGACACAGGGGATATTCGCCGCCATGAAGTTGTCGGGAACATGAGCTGTTGAGATCCACGTGCCCGCCCGGCCATATGAATCGACGCTTCCTGGAGTGTCCCCTCATCGCCAGAGGGTGCGGTTTTCCCGGACCGTGGACCGCATGCCACGGCGCAGGCCCCGTCGTCGGCGACCCCAAGGTGCAACACACGGATCCTAACCTTATTTCCAAAGGCCGCATCGCCGCCTCCGATCCGATGTCCCCGTAGTGGCTCAGCGCAAACCTCGGAAGGTCCAGCCAGCGTCTACTATCTCGCATACAACGGAGCGTCGCAGGAGCGCCGCGCCGCTTTGATGACGCGACCAGCACCAGTGCTCAAACCCAACGGATCATAATGGTGAACGGGACAACGTTCTAAGTGCGCACAGACGTTTGTGTACGGACCTGGCCAGGTACCCCATATTTGGTTTATGTTAATTTTAACTTTTTATTGCGGCAAAGACTTAACAGGTCTTGGTAATGATATAACTGCCCGCCTTCAGCGGCTATTGTGCTTATTGAATAAAATGCTATATTCTTAACAGATTTTGGTGTTAGTATAACTGTGCCCGCCTTCAGCGGCTATTGTGTTTATGGAATAAAATGCTATATTCTATCCCAACCATATTGTATTAATGATATCACCCTGCCCGTGACTCCCAGAACTTAAGGCTTAATAGACAAGAGGTCCTTGTACTTCAAAAGTACGAGGCTCTATCCTGAGCATTACATCCGGCTCTTTCTAAAGTAAGTGTTCGTGTATAATCGCTCTGCGCAGGGATATTGCCCGTCTTCGCTTCAAATAGTTGGAGACCCCTGCGCACACACGCCCAACATACCCTTTTTATTTTTTTATTTTTTATACACGACAATGGCGCCCGAACTACTATATTTTTGAGCCTTGAGTCCTGTGAGAGTGGCAGTTTTTTCTAAAAAATAGTTTTTAAATTTTTTAAACTCGCTCACTTGTTATTTTGAAATTTTGGTGATATCATTGACTGTAAAGTTATTATACTTTAGTGTTTGTTAGGTTTATATGCGACAGGGTTGTAAGCATACATTTAATACAATTCATAGTAATTATTATAATATTACTAAATAATATTATAATTAATAATATAATAATTAATATTTTATTTGGGCTTCGCTATGAATAAAAAGCATAGCGCTCAGCCATAATTCCTATTTAATCTCAATTTGAGAGCTAATTTATTTTTATTGACAGGGAGTAACCTGTATCTATTTAGAAATTTATCAATTATTATAACCTATTACATACCCTGACACATATAACCTCACATTTTTGTCAACATGTCGGACGGCGAAAGGGAAGAGCAATATCACGAAGTAAGTGGGGAGGCAAACAAACCACCTACCACTACTACTTCCTCATTTGTTAATACACGACCGCGGGGAGGTGCAATTGACACCCACCCACCCGGCCCTTCCACACTTAAAGCGTTACAACCCACATTGTCTCAACTAGGAGCTCCCGGTTTAGTACGTCAAGCCAACTCAATGGGGAGGACTACCAATGTTACGGAGACTAGGGAAGATGACGAACGCGTTATTCACATATTAAAGGAGGACCATTTGAGGTCGTGGAATTTAAAATTTTCTGGTGACTCAGACGTCACAGATCTTTTTTTTCTTAGAAGTGATGATTTTAGGCGTAGTCGAAACACTTCAGAACATAAAGTACTGAAATGTTTTTCTGACTTACTTAGTGGTAGCTATCTTTGAATAGCATTATTAATGTTGCCACCGGGCACACACCATTTTTGTTAGCTAAAGGTCGGGAGATAATGACGGATGGCATGTTGTCGAAAAGAGGCGGCATTCCAAATTCGTTAATACCTTCAAATGACCAGTCGTTCAGCTCATTTCTTCTCCGCTAAACTAGCACCGCGCTTTGTGATGTAATGTTGTCAGGAAGCATTCGGATGTTGTTTACGACCTTCAGGAGATAGAAACCGGTAAAGTTGGAAAATATCATGTCAAGGACATAATAAAAGTCTCACAAGGTGTGTCCCCTAGCTAGCAACTTTCTTATTTTGAACTTTGTTATTTTGGATTGGTATAACCAATTAGAGGCCTCATTTTTCACATATGACATGACTCACATGTGAAATTTTTTTTGTCAAGCGTTTTCTTGAAAACCAATTTCTTTTGTAACTACACACTCTAGGCGCCAGAGTAAATATAAGGATATGGATTAATACTCCTTAATTTTTGAGAAAAAAAGGAAAATAAGTTTTTTCCCTTATACAATGTCAGCCCAACGGCTATACATTTTAAATGTCTATTTATGTGAGATCTCTCCATTAGTTTAAAGACTTTATTAGGTTTACAATTTAATTACTAACTAGTAAATTATGTAGGAATGCTAGATTACATATATTTTAATTAAATCTCAAATAGTTTTTCTTATTATACATAAGTAAGAACTATATTACTTTAGATAATTCTTTATTATTAGTATGCTACTTGCGATTATCTCATTAGAAATCCAAGTATGATTGTTTTAATGCAGGGGAATTGCAGCGGTCTGGCCAGACGCTGTATTCCTGACACTCAACATAAATTGAGTTAGTTTTAGAACTCTAGAACATACATTTTAGTTTAATATATGAAATAGCATGAGTTAGTTTCATATATAGCTGATAGTTTTATATTTATAAATATATTACCGTAGGATAGGTAAATGTTTTCTCCGGTTACCCCGGCTGTTTCGGCTAAGTACGACTTAACCTCTTTGCCGAAAAGGGGGGTATTGTAGTGATAACTACAGAATTATTTTGAACTTCTAACTGGTCTACCTTGCATGTCACATTTTAGGTGAAATAGTTGATATATTGGGATATTATTCCTGTGGCGTATTGCCTGCATGATAGGCTCTCGACGCACCACAATAGCAGGCATTCAAATCCATTAGTTTCCAGACAAATTGAATGGGAAAGTGACACACCGGTACACAAATCTCATATGTTGTTTTTACAATACTTATTAAGAAGCCCGGGGAGACCCGCACATTAAAACGTTCTTTGAGTCACGCCGAAACCATTGGTAGCAATAACTCGACGTGATTTTGTGTACTTACGGAATTATATCGAAAATTAAACATTCATAACAAAACATTCCATGATTAAATTAGACTGTCAACAAGATCTGCAGAGTTGGACGTCTGACATTGACAGCTGGACACACGTTCCGTCTTGGGTCCTAACAAACCTTTCTTATCATAAAAAAATAAGAAATCATGGTAGGATTGTTGTAGAATTTTAATTATTCTCCTTTAATATCGTCGACTTAGATTATTATAATATTCAACGAACAAATATCTTGTTTAAACATTAGTTCTTTTAAAGAATATTAAAAGTTGGTTTGACGTGCGTTCGAATTAAGCGAAACGGAGCGCGACAAAACGGAATGTCAAATCGAGTCTAGAGGGATCTTTCTCTTCCTGGGTGGCCGCCACGACATGTAACATGGCTTGAGCAATTATTAATCTTTTGGGGTTTTTTCACTTTCGCCGCCCTCGGCTCCCCGCTATGGGACTATAGTTTAACCTTTAGTTTTTAAATCCGCGATACACGCAAGGACACAGGGGATATTCGCCGCCATGAAGTTGTCGGGAACATGAGCTGTTGAGATCCACGTGCCCGCCCGGCCATATGAATCGACGCTTCCTGGAGTGTCCCCCCATCGCCAGAGGGTGCGGTTTTCCCGGACCGTGGACCGCATGCCACGGCGCAGGCCCCGTCGTCGGCGACCCCAAGGTGCAACACACGGATCCTAACCTTATTTCCAAAGGCCGCATCGCCGCCTCCGATCCGATGTCCCCGTAGTGGCTCAGCGCAAACCTCGGAAGGTCCAGCCAGCGTCTACTATCTCGCATACAACGGAGCGTCGCAGGAGCGCCGCGCCGCTTTGATGACGCGACCAGCACCAGTGCTCAAACCCAACGGATCATAATGGTGAACGGGACAACGTTCTAAGTGCGCACAGACGTTTGTGTACGGACCTGGCCAGGTACCCCATATTTGGTTTATGTTAATTTTAACTTTTTATTGCGGCAAAGACTTAACAGGTCTTGGTAATGATATAACTGCCCGCCTTCAGCGGCTATTGTGCTTATTGAATAAAATGCTATATTCTTAACAGATTTTGGTGTTAGTATAACTGTGCCCGCCTTCAGCGGCTATTGTGTTTATGGAATAAAATGCTATATTCTATCCCAACCATATTGTATTAATGATATCACCCTGCCCGTGACTCCCAGAACTTAAGGCTTAATAGACAAGAGGTCCTTTACTTCAAAAGTACGAGGCTCTATCCTGAGCATTACATCCGGCTCTTTCTAAAGTAAGTGTTCGTGTATAATCGCTCTGCGCAGGGATATTGCCCGTCTTCGCTTCAAATAGTTGGAGACCCCTGCGCACACACGCCCAACATACCCTTTTTATTTTTTTTTATTTTTTATACACGACAGGGAACATAAAAATATATGAAAATTATGTACTCAGTGTATGTAAGGAATTTTCTTCAACCATCTTCGAAGTATCTACCTATTTAGGTTTCACCTTTATGAGTGATATAAATTAATAAGTATCAACATTGATTGTTCCTAGTAAACTGTTTGTTTTAGTCTGCAATTAGCCACTCGACCGTCAATAAGAATCGCATCGAATGCAATACAATGCAATTGTCTAAAGTCAACCCTTCCGCCGAAAACAAAAGAAAAGAAACGGTATGATACCTGTTCGATGTAAGTAATGTTACTGGCCATAAAGAATTAAAAAAAAAATGCTTTAAAATAACAAAACTTTTTTCAATTTATTATACTCCGAAAGCTTACTTTTAGTTTAAATAATGATCAAAATAACTAAATTTTACACTGTCAATAAAATTATTATTTTTGAGTAGGTACTTCCATCTACCATATGGTAATCTAAGCTGAATATTGAATTGATAAAAATCGCAATGACGACTTGTGCAGTCAATTTCTTAGTTCAAGATAAAAAAAAGTTTATGTATATTTTCACCAGATTATGGTCGCCAAGGATTTTACTATTGAGAGTAGCTGACTGCACCTAGTACGGGTAAACAAGCTACGAGTACTATGTACATGTAAATACAAAAATATATAATTGAAACAAAACTACTTCTTATGAGTAGTTAAAACACCTTTTAAATAAAACTTAATTTGAGAAAATCAATCTTCACGTAGAAGAATTTATATGATTAGATATTATAATCACTTATAAAATAAACTAAATGTTACTTAAATGATTTTTTTTAAATCGGGAATAGTAAGTAAGTAGTAAGTATATTTCAGTGCGCGTTAGTCATACATGCGCTCTCATATTTTTTTGTAAAAATAAGGGGGTAAGAGCGAGAGAAACAGTTACTTATTCGCTAATCAGGTCAGTTTCCATGCATATGTATGTACATATTATTAGCAGTTTTAATTAAAGTTTATCTATACATATAATAAAACAGTAAAAATATTTTGTCTGTACATTTAGTATTTTTGACTGAAATGGATAGAGGGACACTTAAAAAGAATAATAGAAAGCAAAAAAATTTTTTTGGAATTTCTTGTCTGTCTGTCTGTCTGTCTGTCTGTATGTATGTACGCGTTTCACGAAAAACTACTGGACGGATTTGAATGAAACTTTTTTTGTTGTATAGCTATTAAGCCTGGGCAATATATAGGCTATAATTCATTTTGAAAACTGGAACACCTGATGAAGAACCATAACAGAACAGCTAAACTATATAGCTATAAGAAATATGGAAATGGTGCTTTAACAAAAGTTGTTCAACCTGATGAGCATTTTCTGATGACGTATAAAAAGTGAAGATCTGGAACATCTGACAAAGAACTGCAAGAGACCAGCTACGTATATGGAAATGGCGCCTTATTAAAAGTCGTTCAACCTGATGAGCATTTTCTGCTGACGTTTAAAAATTGAAGATCTGGAACATCTGATGAAAAGCTCCAAGAGAAATTTTTCATCCTAGCGAAACTCACGCGGGCGAAGCCGCGGGCGACAGCTAGTAATAGAATAAAATAGAATAGAATAGAAGGGAATAGACAAGCAAGAACAAAATAAAAGTAAGTATGTAAATAGCACAAAACTCCATCTATTCGCCAAAACCTGAACTATTTTGTGCGCAAATTCAGTAGCATCCCTAGGCTAGCCTGTTTGCAATACAATGCCACCCTTGACTATAGAGACGTCTGCAAAGGGTGGCAGCCCCTAATACGTATCGCGGTTTCCATGAATATTCTTTTTTACTGTAAAAATTAAGAGCATTGATATGTTTATTCAGAAATAACAATAAACAACAAAATTAATAATTATAACTAAAAATAATAAAAACTAATTATAACCAACTTGAAACTACCATAAATAAAAAAAATAAGAATGATTTTCTTTAGAATTCATGTTGCTCGCTCATAGATTTTTTTTTACACTCGTAAAACACATATTAAATAGGTACCTAGAAACTTAACTGAGAAGAAGACGAAGAAGGCTACAATTTTCGAAGATATATTTTGAAGCATCAATTTTTTCAGCTACTGTGTAAACTGTACTAAGTATTTAAATAATTTTTCTTGTCATACAACTGTATTTAATGACTTTTACCGCATAGATAAAACGGTTAAACATAATGTAAAAATGTACATAGCAAAATATATTTTTCATAAATGTCTGTTTAAAACTTGTATGGGTAATAAAGAAAATTTTATATGATTGGTAATCAGTAAATAGTTGTCTGTCAACTACCTGAATAACAATGAATTACGTATAAAGCTAGTGTTAGATTTTGTCATTGGTACATACACATTGATAATATTATTAATTGCAATATAAAACCCCTATGAATATTAGACAACATTTTAAGACACTTTTTGTCTTAAATCTGACTTTGTATAATTTGTTGATAGAAACCGGTGGATAATATTGATAAGTATACTTAATTCGACTCTTAATATTTGCTCACGTATGGAATTATGTCTATCGATGGGTACTATCACTAAAACTTTAGAAATTTGCATTAACTGTTAATAAAAAATATATAGTTACAACTATATAGGTTTACGTGCAAATAACTACTTCTGAAAAATGTATTATCCAAATTTATGTAATAGGCACTTTTGTAAAGTTAGCTCGCTTTTTTGTACAAATGACTTGTTCTTTCCTAAAACAGCATAAATTCGTGTCAATCCCTAATAAATTGTTCATAATAGAGTCACTATCGGCTACGGAAGGCGGCACAGCGCTCAAACGGCGCAACTAAGAAAATCCAAAACTCCCTAAACCGAATTGCGTGACTCAAATAAATACTTTCTTTATATACGCACTTATATAAATATAAGAACACGTGTTCGTGAGGAAACGCGCGATACGTACCGAATGACAATAAGGATTTCCCTTTCAAGCGGAAAATTTACGTGATAAAAATTCTAAATGGTTGCGTGTGAAAAAAATTGTATGAGGTCCAAAAATAAAGTGGCTGCGGTAGGTGTCATTATGAAGTCTTATAGCGGTTTTGTGTGCGGCCGTAAATCAGTAGAGAACGTGAGAATGGAATCATTATTTAGACAATATAGGTAGGTACGTGGCTTGCCGTTTACATGTTGGATGTACGGAACTGAGGCTTCAGCGGAATTCCGGAAAATTTAAATTTTCCGGGTGCTGGGTTGATGAGTACTTATATTATACGTTGTGTATTATCTGCTGAATAAGGACTTATTGTACTGGCACTTTTTTTCGTCAAATCACACAGATTGAGCTAACCCCTAATACAAATTAACCGAATCAACAAATACCTACGTCACCAGATAGATAGATAGACAAATAAGATGTTTATTTGTGTTGTGTTTACCTGACAGAAAGTATGAAGAAAATATGGTCAAAATGTAAGTTTCTTGCCGTAAATGTATATTGACCACTTTTTTGTAATAAAGCAGTTTCTACAACTAATTAGTTTGCTGCTTTAATTATTATTATTTATATAGGTTCCTTATAAAGGACTCAGTACCCACTGGTTTAATATTCATCCACCGGAATAAAAAATGCAGTTTCAGACCAATAGGTACATATGAACCTATTGGTCCCCCGGTCGGAAACCAATCAATATGTATTATTTTATTATTAACATAAGTTTCAGAATTACAGTTTAGGTACCTACTTCATTTAATTTCTATTGTAATGATTCAGGTCATGTAGATATTATTTAAAATATGTAAGTGTGCCTAGTAATGAATTTTGTATGCAAGGTTTTAAGAAAACCAAATACAAAATGCTATGTGGAAACCTTGAAAAGCATGGAAGATGCAATCTGAACTGCACATTGCATTTAAGCATTGAAACCAAACTCAAATGCATTGCGAAAATTATTTTTGATAGTTCATTCACCCCTTCAGAGATGGCGTTACGTTGCCGACTGTTGCAGCTAATCTTTTATAATTTATTGATCATAGAATACTTGACTTACTCAGAATTCGTTTACTATTGTATATTTTATGTTTTTTTATTTATTCCGTAATTTTGACTTACAAGTAATAATTTGTTATCATCCCTCTCGTAATACGACCTTGCATTTCAAAAGTTTGCGAAATTTTCCATAGATGTCACTAGGTACTCTTACTGCAGTAAGTACACCTACTACCAAACTTCTTATTTATAAAATGATGAAAACATAGTATATTTATGTTCTTCTACTCAGAATGCAGTAAACCAGCAATTTAAGCATCCAAACAAATATAACATACATTTATGTTAGTTATAATCCTAGTAGAATAAGTTAATATGTATACAATTCTCCCTGAACATGTAACATGGACTAGTAAAATAGGAAAATCTTCATAAATAATATTGTTATCACAACATAAAAAGTGCCATATTTGAAAAATGTTCTCTATATCCTGACCCAGCGGATATCAAAGGTCAAAGCTTGTCGTTTCCCGAAGCGAATCGTCTCGAGAGCTTTTAAAATTGAACGCTGACTCACCTCGGAAACTAAGCCCAATAAAATAAGACTGAATAATTTGTGAGCCACCGTTATTCCACGTTTATAGCACCAAATCCTTTTTTTACGACTTTCTCTTTCAATTGTTTTTTTTTTGTACCTATAGGTATTCTAATTGAATTTGGGTAAATACTGGTATTTGATGCATTGCATAACACTAGTGCTATAGAGTAATGATTATTTTTAAATATTATATTGTTTTAATAGATTTTTTTTTAAACAGTTTGTTCTGATTTTTAGGACAAAAGGATTATATCATTAATTGTTCCTCACGTTGCAGATTAACTTTTTTGTTCTCATTATCTTCGTTAGTTGAAAGCAGAAATTTTATCAACAGCTTCTGTTCCGTGGAAATTTCTGGATTTCGGTTATCCTTCTTCATGACTGTGAAATAACTATCATACACAATTTTTTTTTCAAATCGAACTCTACCACTCCAACTCAGGGGTTAGCCGTACAAAATTTAACAAGATTTTTAAGCTTTATTATAGACAAGTTTTTGCCCGCGACTTAGCCCGTGTGAATTGTCCACAGGAACAGAGTTTTTTCTCGGGATGAATTCCCATTCATTCGATTCAGATTCGACCCTATGTCCTTCTCAGTTCTCAGTACTTCTAACTATATGTATGCAAGGTTTCAGGAAGATTGGTTCAATAGATAAAGCGTGAAGAGGTAACAAACAAACAATTCACATTTATAATAGTTCGGATAGGATTAGGATAATATAAGACGAATTGAATATCTTAACTAAATACCTGTTCCATAATTTGCATACACACATCATAACCAATCAATTCAATCAATGATATAGCCGTGTTATTGATTTTGTTACAAAGTTGCAAACCTGATTGCTGCACCTAGACTGTTTGTTAAAAGCTACCACATTCTACCATATCTAACTGTATTATTCCATCTGTGTATCTGTTCACTTGCACATAATAAGCAGCGACTAGGCTAATAAGAATGATAAGAACGAAGTTTTTAAATTGATTGATTGATGATTGAGGCTGAGGAAGCTTTATAACTCTTGTTCGATCCCCGGTCGGGTCATGATGGAAAATGACCTTTTTCAGATTGACCCGGGTCTTGGATGTTTATCTATATATGTATTTGTTATAAAATATAGTATCGTTGAGTTATTATCCCATAACATAAGTCTCGAACTTACTTTGGGGCTAACTCAATCAATGTGATTTGTCCGTAAAAAAAAAACTGATTTTGTAGAAATATTTGTTGATAATAGTATGTAATTTTACGTCTTTCGGCTGAGAGAGAGAAAGAGAGAGAGAGTATGTAATTTATTCTTTCTTCATTTAATGTGTAGCACTTTTTTACATTTACCACCTTACATAACTTACGACCGCCTTGTAGCTATATTAACTTTATTTAATAAAACATGTATGATGATATCATGTCGATGTATTTGTTGTGTACAAAAATAAAAAAAACATATAAGCTGACAAAAAAAAACTCACGTGGTTGAACTAAGAAAAAGCTTTAGATCTCTACGACTAAATATATCTATGTGTCCAAGTGATTTGTCAACCACAAAATCTTTTGTCGATATTTTTACTCCACCATTTATACAGTACCCTCTCAGTGCCCAAAGGTTCGTGAAAACATCGACCGGCATATTCTCCTAAATAAGAAATACCTCAATGATTGTATCCGACATACTATCACCCAATTTTGGATGCCAAACCTGAAACATGTGCATTTTCCTGTACAAAAGAAAAAATGATGAAATGCTACAGTTTATTAGACTTAGAGCAACTATTTCATCTACAGAGCAGGTTACAAGTATTTGATCTGGCTAGTCATATGCAGAATGAAAAATTTTAATGTTAAATTACAATGATAGAAACAAATCAGTCCTTAACTAGGATAATTAGGTACAGTTTTAAATAGCACTATTAAAAATTTATATTATCTATCTATTTGATAAAGGGTGGCGCGATATGGCCATAGATCGAGAGTCTTGGAATAAGGATAGAGAGGTCTGAGCCCAGTATTAGGTTATTAAATAAAATAAAAAGAATAAATAAATAAAAATACCTATTTAAAAAATATTATTTCCTTTAAACTGCTGCATTGTTGCTGCATTTTTGCACTGGCTTATTTTGTTAAAAATTCTGTGATCGATATAAAAAAAATATTCTGCTTTACTGATAAAAAAACGACAA
This sequence comes from Ephestia elutella, assembly GCA_018467065.1. Taxonomy (NCBI): domain Eukaryota; kingdom Metazoa; phylum Arthropoda; class Insecta; order Lepidoptera; family Pyralidae; genus Ephestia; species Ephestia elutella. The sequence continues at coordinate 11,931,958 of CM031569.1, forward strand.
GTTATGTTAATTGGAACATTAGTAGATGACACATTGTTTATTAGCACTCCTTTTATTATCATGTAATATTAGTATATAACAATCTATTAAATAATATCGTCTCATAATCAACGTATTTTGGGAATGCAATCGTTTGGAGCGTTCTTCTAGACAAATCCTTACTCTACACCATAAATGTATTGAGAGCGAAAAGTCGCTAAATTTGAGGCGTTCTTGGAGGCTTTTGAGGAAAGCCCAATGCTGGTGTTATGGGCAATGAGAGGGCCCGTAGCGGGCGTCTATCGCCACTTTACACGCTCTGTCGCTGCTAACCTCCGCCCAAAAGTAATATTGCCGCCTGCTCTCTGTTTCAATTTGGAACAAATGGAAATTGTTTTTATTTGAATAATATTGCTCTGTAGCTTGCGGTCTTATGCGTGCTCTTGTTAGATTATACCTCTTAGTGTTATTGGATTGGTCGGGTCGTAAATCTTGAAGTAGAAATCATAATATTTTGGATATGATTCTGTAAGTTTTAATTTAACAATCGTTTTAAAATGACATTTATTCCTTCACTAAAAAAAGTACATATAATTAATAGCAGCATGCTTCGTCTAAAACAATATACGAGGCAAAATAAATAAAATATATATTTTGTGCTTGATTTTAATATTCGTTGAACCTCTAAATATATAATCCTACCTACACATTACACGTTTCCCTTCACCCTACTCATCGATGAATAACGTCTTATTGGAATCGTCGTAAATTTCTAATATACCTTCACTTAACTTTAAAGCTTGCAGAAATATGAGCTAGCCGTCTCCAGGCAGAGTTTACTGAAAAGGTAGCAGTAATTTCGTATAGGAATTTACGCCAGTTTTATGGTCCTGCGTGCAGTTTCTGTGTTTTGTCCTATATTACCTCTTTGGTCCTCCATCTTGTGGTTCATAAACCAAAATCTACATTATTAAAGTGAAGGCGACCTTACGCAGTTCCTTTGAAAATTGCACTTTGAATAATTTCTGTTATTTTTTTTCATTCGATTGTTGCTAAATTTTAGGATGTTAGTTGTGAAAAACAACAAAATCGTAATATGATTTTGTGATTGGATGTGCGTTTGATTAAAACGGAATATATTGAAATGAAAAAGTAAAATTTCTATTTTATACTGCCATTTCAACGAGCTGGGGTGCACTTGTCATACAATAATTCTAGATATATCAACTATCTTAATACAATTTTGTACTAAATACATAACAGATACTTAATAAGTTGCGAGGAACTTATAAATAATTTATGGTAAGGTTCTTGAATCATCGTTGCGAAAGCTTTCTTGAATAAAAACTTTCAAATGCTAAGAACAAAAGAACACGCAGGTAGTTCACGATTTAATTGCTTAACATGTTCATTATTCCCTGTTTTATGTTTTTCCAACTCTCGAACATAAATCTGACTTAAGTAACGAGGCAAAAGTACCAAGGTATAAAAGTTTCTCATACCAATTAGGTGTGTAGAATATTATAACTATACATTTAAAATGCATAATTAAACTCCTATCATATCTGCCTAGATATTAATTTATTTAATCAGATAAATTGTTCAGCTGTTCGAAAATTAGCAGCTTGGGTAACTAATAGATTTTCTTGGGTCATATAATGGTCATCTTTCAAACAGAAAAAATAAAATAATATTGGTGTGTTCAAACTTACTATGCTAGACAAACACACAGAGGGATACAATGTAACGTATTATCCTATATAGCTTTATTTGGTGTTAATTACAGAAGTATCAATGATATAAATCAATATCAAATTTTATAACATAAATGAAAAGTTTGAGTAAGATCTTGTTCTATCTAGAAAATATCATAGAACTCATCCTCAGGTGAAAATTCCATCAAAACCAAGCAACCCTTGCGTATTAATAATTATAATAATTCATAAATAAGGTTCATTGTTACGCAATTCGGGCGGAGGAAGATCGCGCGCTGCATCCTTTATCACGGGCGGGGTTGCTGGAAAAATTGCACGTAAATATTGAAGCTGCCACTTACACGTGCGCCCGCCGACTTACGACAGAATTATGTGGATATGCCGTCTAGTTTTTTTATACACAATTTTTTTTTTCAAAAAGTATATTTAATTTTTATTAAAACTTCAAAATATTGAGGTTTGGACTGTTTATTCTAAGTAAACACTAAAGCTGCATGAAATTATACAGGTGTGATGCACTTATCTACATCGGTTCGCGCATTCGTGATAAATGATTGTTTATTAACTTATCTCTAGGAGTATGTTTTAATTAAATATAATGACGCCATACATATTCAACAAAATAAAGAGATGTGAACCAAGTGAAGTGGCCTATATTAATTCTTAATAATATTATTATCGAGTAGATCGGTCAGTCAATCCTTACCCTGCTAGTTTCTGCTGAAGTTTCTATAAGCTGCATATCCATACCTATACTGCTGCTGAAGTTTCTAATACTGCTAAGGGACGTACTGTTCACTTTCATATGTTGCTGATCGTGGCCAATAGCTTTAATTGCCTTGTTAATGGTATTTCTAATAGGTCAATAAAATTGAAGGCTTGCAATGTTCTTACCAATTCAATAAATTGGTCTTCTGAACCTAAAGCTAGTTTTTCTATGGTGGGCTTATGAGGTTGCACCTTGCAAAAACATTAAAGATGTTTACTGATGTTAAGTTTAGATGCATTTCTAAGACTTGAAGTAAATAGAATAAACAGACAGTACCTAATTAATAGTTCCAATGGGTTCAATGTAGCTTTTTTATGCTATAATTGACTTGATACACTTGACGTTTTCATAAAATCCAAAATTTGTGATTAAAGTTCAATCAGAAATATCAATAATCAATTAAAGTTATTATTATAACTTACCAAAAGAAAATAGTCTTATCCATGTTATATTCGACGCTATAGTGCGGTGCGAGCCCTCTTTCTTTTTCTTGTAGCAAATTTCGCAACAATCTCACTTATTATGCCACACAAATTTCCGTGCCGCCCGCCTCTAGACGTGAAATTAAAATTTTCTACTTACCCCCCTTTTTGTATACGGTACTCCTGGAATTGCTTAATAAATATTGCTGCTTAGAAATCCGTTTATTTACCTACGTACTCTAACTGGTGTATTGTAATTTGAGACTTCTTTTATTAGAATTGAGTTAGACCAGGTCTGCATGCATTATTTTTTTATATGAATAAAGAAACATGTTAATTGATATATCGATGTTTAGCATATATTTTGAACTTAATCGGTGGGTTAGTCCTTAATTAGTCAGTAGTTAAGTAGTGTATAAATTACATTCTCATTAGTTTAAATCAGAATTAGCTCTTGTTAAGTCACCTAGCTCATAATTAGTAAAATTGAACCTAACATTGATTTCTCTTTTATTTTCAGGTGATTGTGAAGAATCAAGGGTGAGTTTCTAATAAGATATTCTTCGGGCATTCGGTGGCTTGGGTGACTGTCGCACGATCACTTCATGACATTTATCTTAAACGATCATGTAAATGAATAAACGATAAACTTTATGCACACGTCATAAAATAACTTTGTTTCGCCTTCGCAGCTCAGGTGGTTGATAAGCTTCAGCTTTTCTTGTAAGGTGAGTTCATACTATACTTTATTGCATTTAATTTTCTTATAAGGCTTTCTATACTTATCGTATATCTTTAATATTATAAACTAACTTATGCTGTTCTTTTTTAATATTGACAGGATATTAAAAATACTTGAAAGATTTGCTATCGACATGGTATAAAACATAAACATTTTACATGAGAGTAAAGACAACCATAAGCTCAAACTATGACTATGTAAATTATGAATTCTTTAAATATTTTTGTTCGACAGTAAAATACTTATAGGAAGTAAGTAGACAGATGCAATAATTAGTCGACCATCAATTGGTCAGAATCGTACCTATAAGAATTGATTCTTTCAAATTCAATTCTAGTAAAGTATCTGGTAAAGTAGGTAATCAAGTAATTTCCACATCTGTACCTTAATAACAAGTGGTGCTACTGGTGAAATATCCTGCACGAGAAAAGATTTAATTGACGATTTATTAGCTAGGTTAAAAAAGACAACGCAAAACCACTCCATCAATCATTGCCAATCCTTGCGTTTGTTTCATTTCACAAACCTTTACCTTTTAAAAATTTAAGGGCACGATCAAACATAGATTCAAGAAGTGATTATATTGAGACATTTTCATCGTCGTGATGGCCTGCCTCAAATCGCTCAAGAGACATCAAAAAAAATAACGCAATCACTGATGAATAGCGTCATAATTGTCACCAAAATGTGTGTTTCATTGACTCGAGCCGAGTTTATATCGAATTTAAAGCGATCTATAAACTGCTCGTTAAATCTCGCCGATAGTTGTAAATTTTCCCGAGTAGTCTTGAGTTTTATAGGTGCTCCGCCCACCTGAGACTTTGTGGCCTGTTACATTGGCTTTGTGCATCGATCCCCCATAAAACAGGGCGTGATGGCTGTCGGCCTTTCTACCTAAAAGGCGTTATTGTCCCATTCGTCTTTTTCTAATTAAAACAGTAAATAAATCTCGCTATCTTGGGGCCTGTAATTTTGAGCTATAAATTTTATTTGTAGTAAACAGTATGTGTGTGAATGTAGTAGCTATTTAAGAATGGTGTTGGTACCTAAATGTTATTGGGTTGCTTTGTATTTGATAATAAATAAATGAAAATAATCTTTATTTTTCTCCACAACAAGTACCTAAACAGTTAATTACTTAACTAAACTAGAAAAATAAATATGATATCTAATAGGAGTCAGGCTTATGTTATAAAAACAGTTAAAAAATTTTGGAAGGAAAAAATCAACTTCAACACCATCAACTTCTCCCCATTTGTGCACACACAACAAAAATACTGTATTGTTATGGTGCAAATAAAAATTCTATAATTATAATATTAAATATAAATAATTATTTATGTGCTAGAGCTGCTCTTTTTAATTGTTTCAAAACTCTACCACTCTACTATAAAAGTTTTTCGTTTATAATGGCGCCACTGTCTACGATTCACCTTGAAAACATAGCTGTAATACTAGTTCTGTTGTTGGTCAACACTTTTTGCATATTTGTTCTTTAAAGCTCCGTAGTTAAACAAAGAATTAGTAAAATATTAGAATCCTTTATAAAGTCGAAATTAATTGTTAGTTAAAACTAAAAAAATTAAATGCCTAATATCTCAGCTCCGATTAAGTTTTGCTATATGTTCTCCATGATAAAGTTTGAATCCCTTGATATGTTCTTTCAAAAAAACAAAGATTGTTGAGGGACCGCGAATTGTAAAAATTACTCCAACTTTTATTTTTATTTTATTTACATCTCTCTTATTTAAAAATAAGCAGGAATATAATTTGTTATAAGATTGATGCCTACCTAATTATCTACTTCATTAATACCTAGGTAATAAATAATAATTACCTAGATACTATTGAGGTAGACAGACAGTACCTACTATTATTTATTTCATTTACACAAAAAAAGAAACTCAATAGGAAAATAAGTAGGTACCTAATGAAGTGCTGCCATAAGTATCTTTGTGCATTTTTTTAAATACCGTTGCACATTTAAACATAATTATTTATGTCCAATTAAATAATAAAATATGAACCACTAGTATTATCATTTCTTAAAATTTATTCATAATTTCCATATAAGTAATAAAAGTAATTAAAACGCTCTACTACGACCTAAAAGCAATTTTTTTCACCTAATTAATAAGACTGACTCCCATTAGCATTTAAGTTAATGATTAAAAAACGGTTATAAATCAATAAAAAATTGTGGGATGGTAAACTAAATGACCCTAACTGTCCATATCATGAATTCCATACGTTTACGGCATAAACATCGCAATAACAACATAAAAGCTATACTTATGCAATGTTCTACTGCCACACCGTCGTACCACCGACCTGATAAAGCTGAAAAGGCAACTTAAGCCTATAAAAACCATGCACTAAACACACGTAACAATCAAAAGAGTAGTAAATAAATAAACTTCTCAGGCAATAAACGGTTTTATTTTAATGGTCGTAAAGATTGTTATTGCACATGTGCTCGTTGTGGTTACGACTTGTAAAGATGAATGAAATGATAGAGCGAGACAGGTATAGCGGTGGAGTGGGATGAATGATACCAGTCTGTCCACGTGGCCGGCGTAAAACAAACCGGTGCAATTCTTATTTTTATAATGGCGTTTTTAATGCTTTATTTAATGAGTACTTAATATAAATAAACATCTCGTTAAAACTATATTAATAGGTCGTATATTATATATTACACAAACATGCAATTAAAGCAAAATTAAAAATGAAATATCTCAATTTGTTTATAATTATAAAATTTAAAAAAATCTAATGAGATTATACAAATAATTTAATATTTTTTTTATACATCGGTATTAAGTGGAATTAAGTATTTCTAACTTGCATTAATTTGACAATATTTTTTTTTTTGTGCGATATACATATTACTATTTATGCTATTTAAACCCAAACTCTAATCATAGAAACAGTGAGCCTGTGAAATCTTTTATAGCGCAGATAAGTTTTAAATAAATAAAAAAAATAGTGTTTCTTTTTGCCGTTGAGTTCTTTTATTTGATTACATTTTTTTTTTCAAAGACCCGAGAAAACTTATGGCTCGCCGAATACTTTATTTTGTGGTTGATTTAGACTGAGGTGAAACGCTCGGCTGTGTAACACTCGTACGAATGATGTTGGCTCTAATCATGGCATTGACAAAGTTTTCATATCAATTTTTTTTTTACTTATTATGGTACTATGGTATGGTACACGAAATATATATTTTTTATCGTATAAATTTGTAATTCATTTGAACATGAACATGAACATAGGTGCCACACCCAGCCAGCTCAGAGGCAGGAACGGACAAGCCGAATACAAAATTCAATTTAATTCAATTAATTCGGTAGACAAATTGAATCGAATTGAATTGTTTTAACATCTGTCGCGCACGTTGCGCAAAACCGCCGACCCGACTGTCCTCGACCACTGTCACGAAGGAACTCTATTGTATAAATTTGTAATTCATTTACAGTTTAATTTAGTATTTGTGTTTAAGTTTAGTTTTTATTTTAATAACATTTCTTAATGATGAATTAAAATTATTTAATTTCTATTAAAGTATACATAATAATTTCACCAGTTTGACACTTCCAGTTAAAAAATATCGGTACATTTTATCAGCTACGAATTGCAAATACACATTGTACATCTCTATGTATGTTTCTATCGTTTCTAAACCGCAAATTTATTATTTGTGAAATGTTGCAAGATTGCTTAAAACCATTCACTTTGACAGCTAGAAGTGCCAGAATGGTTTGTGATTGGCGGTGAATGTTCTGCACCGGATCACTATTGGCGTAGACGAGGCGGTCGCGGGGAAGTGCGGGGCCCGGCGCCATTACGAACAATGGCCGTCGGAATGGTCGTTAGTGAATAGCTTTTATCTCTTTCTAATATAAGCAACGCAGGTAGGAATTAATGAGACGGAGAGGGTTCCGGCGCGTCGCCCCTCGCATACTCGCTGTCCCCTTCTCACGCACATGCCGCGTTTCTGCCATCTCGTGAGCGGCGCGCGGCAGCGGTAACGCGCCACGACGGGGAATTCGGAGTCGTAGAGCCTCATACGCGGGTCATAAACGATCCGCGGCCATAGTAGAGGTGCACGCGCGAGAATCGATCCGAATCGCCGGCGATAAACGCATCTCCCGCGAGGCGATCGTCGCGCGCCGCGTCGCCGCCGAGCGATGAGTTCCAAGTTCATCATCGATAGCATGCTCCCAAAGTACCACCAGCAGTTCCATCACCAGAATTTGTTCGCGGGTGCTGGGGCGTCGCCGATAGAGGCGTCGCTGTCATCTTCGTTGTCGTCGTCGCTCTCGACGTCGCTGTCTTCGAGTCTATCTGGCGGGCTGGGGGCAGCGGCTTTGGGAGCTGGCTCTCCGGGAGCTGGGAGCCCGCAGCGGTCATCATCGTCGTCTTCGGCGTCGCCGGGCGCGCCGTCGAGGATGTATCCATACGTGTCGCACCACCAGCAGTTCGCGGGATCAGTGCCATTCACGGGCGCCGGAGGTTTGTCTGCAGCGGATGACAAAAGCTGCCGATACCCGACTGCTGTTGGGGGAGATCCGATGGTGAATTACGCACTGGGCCAGCATAATGGCGGGGCGGCGGTTTCGGCGGCGTCGGCTAGTATGGCAGCAGCAGCTCAATTCTATCACCAAGCCGCGGCTTCAGCTGCATCAGCGGCGTCGGCAGCCTCGGTGGACGCCATGGGAGCCGCGTGCGCCCAGCCCTCGGCCCAGCCACTTCCTGATATACCGCGGTACCCATGGATGTCCATCACTGGTAAATGTTTTTCTCCATGTCTGCATGCTTGTTGTTTTCTCTCTGAAAGTAAAAATACGATAAATTTGCTTTTGTTATTATATAAAATCAATCTCCTTATTTTTTATTCCATTTAAAATTGCTTGGCTTTTAAAACATCGGTATATAGGTACATTATTAGTGCTAGTTTTTTATTTACACATTTACCTAAGTAAAACCTTGATTAGTTACTACATTGCAACCTACATTTTTTATTTAGCTTTAAGTATAAGTTGTATTGGTTTATATAGGTAGGTACAGGTTTAGTATATAATTGATATAAAGCTAAATAATAATTGCTTCATTATGTTTATAAAGAATACCCACAATCCAATTAGAACTAATAGGCAAGTACTACGAATACAGTTAATTAAAACAAACACAATATATTCAACTGAATCTAAATTCAATTATGCAATAGTTCACTAATTAGTGTTACTTATTAAGAATTTAGTTAGCACACGTTCATTGAGCTCTTCCTTCCTTTTTGTAGAATTGTAGCAACATTAGTAATCAGTAACAAGCAATTTAAAATATTAATGAGGTAGGTAGGTACTAACGGAAATTAAATAGGAATCGTATCGACCTGCAAAACGTATTATGCAAACAATAACAATCAATAAAATCAAATGAATGACAATCAAATCAAAATCACTTTTTTACAACGCAATAAAATTATTTGAATGAGGATTATTATATTGCCATCAACGTACATAATTATAACACATGAATAGACAATTATAACTTATATCAATTAAAGTTAATTAATCATGCTAAAATAAAACTAAATTAGAAGGCCAGAAGGGAGATATTTGGGCCTGGATATTTAAAAACTTCACAGTTTCTAATAATCATTTATAATTTCACAAATATGATTTATTTACAAATTATAACTTGAGTTACTAAGTTTATATAGGTGAGTAATCGTTTGCGAAGTGTCTCAGTTCTCATATAAAAGGGCTATAAAACAATAAAGTGGGCTATAAAGTTAACAATGCTACCGCGGCACGGCTTTCCCGCCCAGGCCGCCGTCGGCTCCACTGGGCGGGTTAGACATTACACCTATCGTAAAAAAGTTTTTACTGTCCTATTGATAATATTTTGTTTTTGTTTCGATTTGTTTTACGTTATTTTGTAACTTATTTTGGTACTAAAAACAATTAAAATCATACCAAATTTATTTCGGTAGTATGATATTAAAATAAAATAGAAGAAATAAAATAAAAATAGAATAAAATAGAAAGAAAATAAAATAAAATAGAATAGACAATAAAATTTTCAAGGTAGGTATATTTTAAAGTTGGTTAGATAGGTATTGAAATAATAGGCTATAAAAATTAACTAGACATATAATACATACATATAACAATATGCTTGTTTTGGCAATTAATGGGCAATTAAAATAATTATAATTGGTGTAGGTTAACGACGTAAAGTCATTAAATTTATGTTTTATTGATCATTAATATAATAATTACTTTAGTTACATATATAAAATCGTTTATACATAATTAAAATATTGGGTACTTTCCGTAATATTAAATATTCTGTAAATAGGTAGTGATAATATATGAATTAATCATTTATGAAGATAAAATTCAGTTTTTACACATAAAGTATAAAAAACATGTATGTATATAATATACTTTTAAGAATGTAAGTATTTGATATAGGTACATAACTTTAAACAAGAGAGTATATTATTTTAACTAAATATAGTTATGTATATTATAAAAAATTGTTCTTCATAACATATTTTGATCTATACTCCATAAAAGTATTTAAACATCAAAGTCGGTTTCTAAATTTATCCATGTACAAAAATAATCATTTTTGTAAATATCATTAGTTAAAATCTATATTATCTACTTTGAAATATATTGTACATGTATACATTCCTAGCTAATATTAATAGCACATGCATTCAATACCTATATTTATTTATCTTTAAAAAAATATTATTTGTAATTACATAGGTACCAGATTATCTACGATGCAGAGAAGCCCAAAGGCTCTCCTTTATTAATGTTTCAACCTAGTAGAGTAGCAGACTTGAATTTATCTCTACTTAAAATAACCGAGCAAATTGTTAATGTAGAAAAAATAAAAATAAACATATATTTTCAAGTCATAAAACGTAACCTAGATCACAGAACAAATTCTAGACCAAATTAAATTAAGGCTTGAATACTTTGGCGAAACCACATGTGGGGTCCACTATTAGTATCCAAAAACGGTGGGCTATTACAGCATTAAATGGTCTGTATGCTTAGCATACAATACCACTATTATTTTTTATTCGCACTTTTATTACCGATTTATCTTTTGCAATATTTACAACCGCATAATGGATTTAATGTGACATTTATTAGAAATAACCAATGCTCTACCTTTTTTACATCTTACTTGTTTTATTTTTTAAGTTAGTTTAGAATTTTTTATATTTTCTTTACAATATTATGTGGAAATTTGGAGATATCTGAAAGGTCGATTTGTAATGAAATAATATAATTACATTAATATATTACCATATATATATTAATTATTATACATTAATATATGTAATTGTTTATTAGATAGTATTATTATAATATACCTAATTATAATAATACATATGTACTAAATAAGGTGAAGTAATTTGTGGTAGTAGCCTATAAATTTGATTTAATAATCACTTATTTAGGTTGGTTCCAAATAAGTTGATAGTGGTATGAGTTTATTTTATTAATTAATGTGATATTGAGAACAATAGTGTCTTCTCTTGGCCTATTGATTGGTTCAATCATAAAAATAATATAATCTTTAATATCACATCAAATGACGCCTGTAGTACGTTAATATCGAAATAAAAAAAATCAACCCAATGCAAAGCCGGAATCGCTTAGAATAAATATCCTGGACTGCAAACTAGATTTGCGGTCCACTGGTTTCTATCAAGATAAAAAGGCATAAAATATATATAACCACAATTATAAATAAATAATATAATTTATTATTTACATAGGTGGATACTATAGCTTTATTTTAAACTAGCTTTCGCCCGCGGCTTCGCCCGCTTTAATTTCCCACGGGAACAGTGTTTTTTCCCGGGATGAAAGGTACCCTATGTCCTTCCCGTACTTCCAGCTATGTGTATGCGATATTTCAGGAATATTGGTTCTGTAGATAAAGCGTGAAGAGGTAACAAACAAACAAACCAACAAATAAACTCATTTTCGCATTTATAATATTAGTTAGGGTAAGGATACACCGTGAAATATTATAACGACTGAATAGTGACTTACCTAAGTTTAACTTTGTCTATCGCTTGCTATTCAGCGTAATAGATATCCTACAAGATAAACATTAGGAAATGAAAAAATAGACGAATGGCCTGTTTATAAAAATAACTTTTACAGCCGAGGCGAGGGAAAGCACGAATCAAAAAGATTTTCAGACCGACCTTGCTGGCACATGTGGGCAATTAATAACGTTGACATCTTAAAAAAACTCATAATCAAAGGCTATGTAGACACGTAACAGGCTCATAGCTCAGTTAAATTACACAAAATGGCCTATAATCGACTTGTTTTTATTTAGAAATGGTCTATTTTCGTGATTTGTAGCTAATGCTGTGTTATAAAAATGTCCAGAGCAATGTGAGCAGGGATTCGTCTCGGAAGACGAAAATACAGTGGCAGGTGCCGACAAAGCGGCGCACGCGCATCCGAATTTAAAATGGCGGAGACGTCACGACTCAGACAGTTATTTGTCGTAACGTGCCCAGTTCTACAAACAATTTGACAGTGTAACAGCACATTACGCTCAAACACACAAAGATTAGCAAGTTTCAATGAACACTGGTTTGATTCATCTTGTTATTTTTTTACAGAACCCAAGAATGTTCAAAAACCTAGGTTACAAAGTATAATAATTGACTTTGATTTTCCAAATGAATGAATAAACATTCCCTTTGAGACTTTAACAATTTAATATTATATTTTTTACAATTCAATTATGTATATAAAATATTTTAATAGGATATTAGTCATGTAAAGATGCTAAAATTACAAAAATATAAATTAATTAGAAACAGAAAATAAAACTCTGTACTGTCTATTTATTCAAATTTCACTGACTGCTGTTGTCGGTGTTCACGTGTATGTACAAGCGCGACCACATGTGTGTGCTTTTAGAGCGCATGCGCCAAACAAAGATGGCGGGCCGCGCAACCAATCATAAGCCAGCGTGCGCGGAACCCACATGTTAGCATCAGCTTGCTATTGATTCCTGTTTGTAGTACTTTATTAATTACCTATCTGATGCCACATTGTTTGATCTTTGTTGTGTCTATTAGCTCATTTATTGCGGGTTTTACACTGTCGTTACTTTTATATATGCTGTTACTTTACTAATTAATTCGCGAAAACCTAATAGATACTTGCCTAAATCAATGACTCTATACCTATTAGTGCCAATACACACATACATACATACAATCACGTCTTTATCCCTTACGGGGTAGACAGAGCCAAGAGTCGTGAGACTCGAAGGCCACGCTTAGCTGAATAGTGGGCTCTAAATCACTATAAACTCCGTTTTTTCCTAATTGTCATATTATGTAAACAATCTTACCATGTCTTTTTATGATTTTACAACAAGTATATATTAAAATAGACTTTATAGGAAATTACTTTCGTGGTTAATAAATGTTTTACTTTGGAATATTTATGTTTGAACTTATAGTTAATTTATTATCAACAAATTCAACAAAAAGTATTGTGAAGATTGTTTACATAATAGGACAAGTAAGAAAAAACGGAGTTTACTGTATAAGTCGGAAATTATACTTAAAGACTAAAGAGGTATATCAGAACGTTCATTTTATAACTAAGCGGAACCAAAGTCCAATAAAATTAGCTTAATTATTTAATCTAATTTTATTTCATCCACACAATTATTATAGTAAAACATTGCTATTAGAATTGTGGACTACATTTATCTATGTAATAAGTTATCTAATATTATTTTTTTAAATAGCACATGTAGGTATAGTACCTATCTGAACTTATCTAAATACATATAAAGCACACTATAGATTAACTAAAAAACCTTTTGTGCACTATTGAATTAATTTCATTACGGCACAATTATATGAAAAGTCAAAATAATGAGGTACTTATTGTTACTAATAAAAATATTTTTAACGCCTTTATTTATGGGGGTCAAAGAACTGAAAGAATCGAGTGCCGTTCCCTTAAGACTTTTTACATAGTTGCAACGTTCCCAAAAAACAATAAAAAATCTCGACTAAAGAATAACATCATTATCTTTCTCCGGTGAAATATGAAGCTGATATGGGACTCTTAACCTTTTCCATTTTCGGGTTAAGATGCATTTTGAGACATACGACATTATTGAAGTTCCCAATCGGAGCCGTTGCCTTATCTCCCAGCGAGTAGTTGATTTGTGTGAGTATCGATACATGGTACCGCACTCGATAACTCGATTTTAATTCACATCGCGTGTAATTAACGAGTGCACTCGATCGATACAGTTTAAATGTTTCCGATCGGTAGAATTCTCGTTAAATTAAAAAACACATACAATTAAAACTGGGTTCTGTATGTGGGTATGTGGCTGTATTTTTATGTCGATAAAAAGCAAATGAAATAAGATAAAATTTGGAGCAGTTTGTCACGCGGTTCATTAATTAATAACGGATTCATTTTTATTATTCGTACCAAAAAGTATAACAAGCTAATTATTAAAAAATAAAATCACGACTTACAACTCACATAGCCTATGCCACTCGGGGGAATGCAAGGAATCAAAAAATATCTTTTACATCAAAATCTGTTAAATCCGTTCAGGACTTAGGTATGGTAAAATAAAGAAACTTACATACATACATAAACCCTGAACCTGAACACATGACACTCCTTTTTTGGTCAGTCGTGTAATGATTGATTTGTAGATGTTTTCCTGCTAAAATAAAAAACACGTTACTTTGGAAATATCAGAATTGAGCCGAAATAAATATTTAAATTAATATAAATCAAAGGCCTGGTCCAATTACCTGATCAATTAATACCTACTTATTTTTGTCTGCCCAGCTTAGAACAAGATAAAAATAAAATATGAAAACAAAAAAATAAATCTTAAGACATTAAGTTAAGGTCATAATCTATATCTATACATATAATAAAACAGTAAAAATATTTTGTCTGTACATTTAGTATTTTTGACTGAAATGAATAGAGGGACACTTAAAAAGAATAATAGAAAGGAAAAATTTTTTTTTTGAATTTTTGTCTATCTGTCTGTATGTATGATCACGCTAATCTCCGAAGGTACTGAACCGATTTACTTAAAACTTTCACCAATTGCTTTGTTTTAACTCAGCAAAACATTTACAGTTTGTTTCATCAAAATCGGTTCATTTAAAAAAGTTATCGTCATTTGAATGAAGTCAAGGCATGAGTTACGCGGACGAAGTCGCGGGCAACAGCTAGTGATTAATATTTTGGCTTTATTATAATAAAATACAAATTCGGGTTCATTTCAATATGCGTTATTTTATTCACATATTTTGTTTTATTTCGGATCCCTCTTAATTTATTGCCTACATTTCACACACAAATGTCTCTATCAAAGACGATTGAAATTGGCATAGATTTTTTGATCGCCCTTAAATACATTTGATTTTTTTTTTACCTTTGTAACCTTTTCATATGTGTTGTAGAGTCCGACCGAAACTGGATTTAAGGCCGAAACCGAAACTAAAAAAATATATTAAAAATAGCAATTAAGTTTTTAATAAAAATATCGACTTATTGGCGTTATAAACTTAAAAATAACAAGTTATTTATAAAAACATATGATTTTTTTGTTGTATAAAGGCCGAAACTGGCCAAACTTTTCGACCTGGCCGAATATTCGGACGGTCTCTAATGTAAATGCTATTCGTAGTATTTTATTTATAATCTATAATATCTATTAACTGCATGTGTGTGAACTTTAGCACTTTGTTCCAACATTTTATTATCTCATTATTTTAGAAACAAAAATAACTGCATTTTGTCGTGCGATTGCTTCTATTTGGTCTGTTACTGAACTGTTTTTGTTGTATCTATACTTGAAAGTTTTGTGTTTTGTTAAGTTGGGTAGAACATTTTATTTGATTTGCTATTCAAAAATTGATAGAAAAGAAAAAAAAATAACACGCAATCTCCTTTTCAATTATATCATAGATCAAAAATAGCATAGATACCTAGTTGTTTTTTACTATCTTCTTTGTGTTGTGCATGAATCCTAGCCGACGAGTGAACTAGCAATACGATTGATAATAGATTTTCCATTTCCAGATTGGATGAGCCCCTTCGACCGCGTGGTCTGCGGTGAGTTCAATGGTATTTATCGTTTCAAATTTATTTTCTTTTAGTTTTAAGTAATTTTAATTTAGATTATAGAATACTTGACATACGTACGAGTAAAAAAACTATGTAACTACAAAATAGATTTTTCAAATCTGAAATTAAAATACAATTAATTACACTTTCTTTAGGCACAGGCGAACGTTTCAGTTCTCAACAATGTTCCATGGACTGGCTCTATGATTATGGTTTTATAATATTGTATCAATTTTTCTTCCAATTTTAACTTGAATTGTTTAGTCGTCCGTATGTCAAGTTAGCTAATGACAAGTAGATATGTACAGTCAAATGCAGAGAAACCGAATCCTATATCAGGAGGTCAGGTTTCTTGCAAACTGACTGTAGGTATCTATAGATGACCAGAAATCTAAGGCCTTCCGTATAGTTCTGTTGCAATTATTCGTTTCAAATTGCTTCGTCAAATTATTGCAAGACTTGATATGGGTTTAGCTACAGACGATATGGTAAGAGCTAGATGAACAGTGAAACATATACTAGCTTGCTCGGGATTTAAAGATTTATGAAACGTTTTGGTATGTTTTTAAGGAGGTAATTTTCATCATGTTTGCTTCAACTCGTTAATATATTTCGGATCACTTGTATTTTTTTTCAGCTTTTATACCATCTTACATTTTAACCAAGGTTCGTTCAACCGAATACCTACTAAATAATAGAGATTTTTTTAGTTTATTTGAGAGGCCCAAACCAATTTCACAGTTTTTGTGCGATGCGAAAGAGCTTGAAAGGGTTTTAAATTTGCAAAGGACACAACTTTCTCTTGAACAATAAAAAACTAAAGTGTCGGGATAAAAGATAAATCTCATATTTAGGATTAGGTCAAGTATTCCCTTTGATAAAAAGTTCGGATCTCAGTTGATTAAAAAGTAACAGGTGTACTATGTTATAAAAAAAAATATTAACTTACCTTCCCTATTTAGAAATAGGTATTTAGGTTCTTTCGTTTACTTAGGCTTGAGAATTTTGTCACAAGGCAACATTTCAAGCAACTACAATTTCTAAAGTACATACTGTATTTATCAAAATAAGAATAAAATTATACAATTTCATTGAAACTTATTATATTCATAGACAAAAAGAACAGAGGCAATCCAACCGATTGTTAAAAAGTAATGAAACGAATTACCTTTTCAAAAAATACGTCAACAACTCGGCATGTTTTTCGCAAAAGCAACAAACAATCTATCAAGCCTATTGTGTAATTTGCAAAAAGTAATAGAAAGGGTGCAAAAAGTTACAGAAAGGGTTTAAAAAGTTTGCAATGAATACAAACTTTCTAATAGAACAAAAGGAAATAGTGGGTCAGTGTGACCAAACATTAAGGTAGGACATTTCTTGCAAAAAACAATTTGTAAAAAATGTCACTGGGCACATTTTACTATCTATTCCTTTTTTTAACGTTTTAAAATGTGAGAAATTCCCCTGTAGCTCTTTGAAATTTAATTTTGAACATACTGAAATTAATGTTCTACTGAATTGAAATTTTAAGGTTTTTCTTAAAGTTGGCAACATAAATATGATAAATTAAATGACCATACCTGAGATGGCCGAATGATACGTAATGAAAGTTGTAGATCATGGATGAGAGAAACACAGAACAGAGAAGAATGGAAATAGAAAAAGAGGAATATGCTTAGCAGTTGACAAAGAAGAGCTGAATTGATGATGTTAATTATCTTCGATATTACCTAAATATGGTCAAAGTTGATAATACTATCTAAAATGGTAGCTATCATTACAGGTGTACCTCTTTGTATTGACAAAATCCAGCTCTCGATCAAAAAAGGTGTCCAAAAAGAGCCGACAAGGCAAATTGCTACTTTCCCTCGATTTACTAGAAAACATTTCAAAAAACTAAACAAAAGCTCACGGCAATGGGGTTGCGCAAAATCTTGCTTTTGTTCACAACAGCGATCCTTTGTGCTGCTTGTTTACAAATAAGGTTAAGTCAAAGGGTTTTAAATCACAACTCGAAGCTTGTAAAGGAGTTTAGAAGGCCATTGTTTTGTTGGCACGTTCGCAAATTACTTTATTAGGAACGTTATTGTATAAAATAATAAGGGTATAGGATTGACGCTTTTATATCACTTATCAATGAGATAGTTGTAATATAATGTTACTTTGACTATGATATACCTAATAAAAAAATATAATAATATATTACTCACATGTTCAAAGAGTTGCTGGTCGCATGTTAACAGATTATATCAGATTATCTATACCTTGCTGCATATTTTTTTTATTATAATCATTAAAAAATTGAGTGCGTTTGACCTCTATCTTGCCTGATGGGAAGCAAAGATGAAATCTAGGGTGATACACGCAAACTCAAAACATGAATTTTCACTCTTGCCTTGAAAACCCCTAAATTGTAAGTGCCAGGAAACAGTGACGCATGGAGAGAATTCAATACTTTAGCATATAAGATTCATATCATTTACTTTTAAATAAAAGCAATCTCAGTTGAGCTGGACACATTGACTATTACTCAGAATGAGAAAGAATTACTTAGCTCGAAGGTATAAGGCAAGGCAAATATAAATTGTCGACGGGAATCTCCAAATACATGAGATGGGTATTCTTCTGTACTCTTTATAATATTTTATGGTTTCTCGGTGTTCGGCGAAAGTCGATATCGCCCAAATCGCAGTCAAAACATCATTTGTTATCATATGCCTGAGCACGTGAGTAAGGCTCGTGAGCTTTGTTCGAATAAGAGACTGAGCACACTTTACGCATTGTGTGAATCATCAAAGTCTTTACCTAATCTTTGGTTATTTTTATATGTAATTACAGCTTTGTTATGATACTTATGTTGCTCTAATACGTCACCTATTGAATCATTGCAATATTTATAATCACTACGCATTTTTGTTGTATCATTGACCTTGTACCATCAAACGTAAATAGTATCAGTGTCTAACAATGTTACGTTACGCATCCTTGTAACTTTATCTACAAACAATTACACAGTCATTAAAACTGCTTAACATGCTTTGTATTGTATGTGAAGGAAGCCTTACGTGTAGCGTGCGACAGACAATGTAACGCAAACACATTAGAATTGTTTTCGTTTACATAAAACTGTCTTATATGAATTTACCGCGCGTAAACTGCACGCAGCATTTATAAGCGTTATAATCAACGTTATTACACTAAGGAGCCAAGCAAAACAGATTATCATAACACTTTCGGAGTTTATAAAAGACATTTTACGACCTCATAACAATTAAGGCCTAATCACTGTCAATCGTAACAGATGTTATAAAGTGATTGACGCTAGTAAAAAAAGTTTGTCTGCGAACAATAACTGTTGAGAATTGACCATAAAGTGACGACCTTGTGGCAATAAAAATTTAACGAGCCAGGCTTGTGGTACTCGGTCGGATTTGTGAGCGCAAGACGTGACTGTCATGGAAACAGCTGGGTGCTCTTGCGCATCTGTGCTGGTGTTAGGCAGGCATCGGACGTTAGAAGTAAAGAGTTGGGATTCACATGGCTTGATTTACGATCTGTATTTTGTACACGAAACCAAAATAAGTCTAACGGTATTTTGTCCAAGTCAGGCCTGACGATTTTTATGTTGTCTCTTTTGATTCTTGATAAATCACTTACTTGGACCATTTTATTATTAGTTATTTTTAGGGTTTATCATAAATAGTTTACAGCTATACATGTAAACATCAACAGCTACGTCTTATTTACTATTTAATGGAAATTTGCGCGAGATACAAGTTGAAAAAGACTCATTTTATTTCAAGATTATTATTGAGTAAAATGTCTGTATCGTACGCTTACTCGCTACAAACTACGAGCCTATTAGATATAAGACAATGTACGCAACACACCCACGTTTGTCGTTCAAGGCTGCTGTACTATTTTGATCGTTTCATAATAGTTATACTTTTTATACTTTTAAAGAGGAAAATGTTTAATTTTGTTGACCTCGACGAATCCGAGAGACGAACTTTTATCAGATCTAGAATTGAGGTTATCTAAGTATATACATGTTTTCCAATGTTTGATTTAGTTAAGATGAACACTTACATAATCTGAGTAACTAACTTAGATATAGTTGATGGGTAGTATATTTCTTGGATAATAAAATAAATGTAAGAATAATTCTAAAATATCTCAAGCCTCTTGGCACAGATCCATTTTAACTATGAATGAATTTTATAGCAGACTTGAGCGTAGACAAACAGTTATAATAATATATTCAAAATATATTGAATTGATTTAATGGAATTTACTACTTCATCTGGTGAAATTTTAAATATTGTTATTTTGAATAATTAACCATTGTAAAAATTTGGTAACTTATTTAAGTAGATACAGTCAACTCCTGAATTGTATTTTGGGTCCAGAAAAGTAGTTATATAATATGAGTCAGTTTTATTTGTTTTCATTTAAACAAAATTTTGATCAGATACATTTATTGGGTTTCAAGTGTTTTATATTTTTTTATAAATAAATAAATATTTAATATAAATAAATAAATATATACGGACAAATCCCACAGATTGAGTTAGCCCCAAAGTAAGTTCGGGACTTGTGTTATGGGATACAAACACATCGATACTATATTTTATGACAAATACATATATAGATAAACATCCAAGACCCAGGCCAATCTGAAAAAGATAATTTTTCATCTTGACCTGACCGAGGATCGAACCCGGGACCTCCGGTGTGGCAGTCTGGCGAGTATATATATATATAATATATATTATATACATATTTTTTTATTTTATTTAAATACATATCTACCTATGTCAAAAATAAGACGAATCTATTAAAATAAAATCTATTTAAATTTATCTATGTAGAATGAATACAACGCAGTAGGGAGTCACTTACATTATGCAGAGACGTATACTGAATGCAGAAGTAGATGGATTCCGACTCAAATAATTAAAAATTCCTATTAGGTATACTATATTCACATAACACATTATGATTTATAATGTCGATGGACTGTCGTCTATTTAAATCGAGATTTTAATATTCTTGGCGTCAAATCAAATTTCCGTACCAAAGACAATAGGTTTGTGATATAAACGGACTTTTGTAAACACTTGTTATATGGGATGGGATCACATAGGACATGTGATGGAATCATCAATATCTCGATGGATGGAACATATCTTTTAAATGCGCCTGCAGTAAAAGTAATTATTTTCATACATGTATGTACTTAGATTAGTTTTAATAAAAAATATAACCAACGCCTTACTTATTTCTACCGCGATTAAGACTAGGATCTAATAACTAAATATGGCTGTTAATATTCTAAGAACTGATACTAATTTAACTACCTTAGTTCTTAGAAAATTGATAGCTTCATTATCCTAGTTATTAGCCTATGTAGCGAGATGACACCATAATTTATGTACAATAGATCTTGCAACAATGTTGTTGTAATTAACATCGTCATAATCATAAACATAATACATGAAAAATCATTATTTATCAGGAGGTTGTATTTATCAGGTAAAAATCCATAGTCTTTATCTGCGGTAAATAGGCGTGTATGTATAAAATGCAATTTGTCATATATTTATTAGTATTCTTCAGCAAATATATAAATAAAACTTCTCCCTTTTCTACATTCATCTAAATTAAAAATTTAATCAAAAAATTATTGAAATATCTTAGATACCAATTACTTCATAATACAAATTAATTTGGCTTATTCTCGTTCGTTATTCTATTCTCATTAAATACCTACACAAAAGTGGCATTTCGTAAAATTTAAATATTTCATACATTTGGAGCATATATACTATTATATTTAGGTCTTTAAGTGTTACGAAATGAGAAGTTGTATAAACGAGAATAAGCCATTAATATTTATATAGTGGTACATAATAACAAAGACCACAAATTCAAATTCTCAGTAAAAGTTTCTCACGTGTATACATAGGTATGTTAAGGGGAATAACGAACGTCACTTTGCAATTTTAATTTACATCCTGTTGATGTAAAAGCTAAATTTTATTGCCAATACATCTTTGTGAAGTATTGTTTTACACATTTCACATAAAATGCGCAACGGATGCACAATGGTTTAATATTTCATTTTACATTACAATATAGAGTAAAACTTTTAGACGAAATATATAAAAAAATGATCTTCATTTCATTTGTACAATTTTTCCATAATTTTTTAACGTGGTAGTTTAATATCAACCTTTTGAGAATTATCAGATTTTTATTGATTCCTATCATTAATTTAATCTTTCATGACATTCAAAATGAGAGCAACCATTTGTTGAAAACTAACATTGTGGCATTTTAGCAAAAATAGTTTGTTTACCACTCTTCTTAATACCAAAATTCTTGCTGTTTCGTCTATAAGTCGGTATAATACCCACGGTTGTCATAACTTTGTTGGCTAGTTGCCTGGTAGAATGTAACACAGGTCATTAACCGCGGCGTAGAAAGCTCTTCCCTTACCTCTACTCTATGAAAGCCATTCTCAGAGTTGAACGTTTTGAACCAAGAACTTCTACTTTGAATTTACTCTTCTCTTATGTATGCGCTTAGGTATTTTAGTAGGTAGGTACTCACATTTAGTGTAATGTTACATAAGAATATACTACGTATTTGAAAAAAATAATATAGTAGGTATTAAAAAAATATATACTTTACTTCAAAATAGAAACCATGCTGTGAATATTAATAATGTAGGAAAAAAATCAGCTTGAGAATCTTTAAGTTTTCTATCGAAATGAAAATCCATTAATTTATGATTTCGGTTCGTAAATTTAAATAAAATACCTAATTCCTTGTAAAATTTTAGGAAAATTCAAGCAAAAAAAATAACACCACCAAATGCATTTTCAGGAAACATTATTCAAATTACCATTGCAAATATTAACTACTATATTGAACTGCAACATATTACTTCCTCATAGCTCGGCGAAGTTTATTGAATTTAAGCCTTAAATCTTTATACTAAGAATTAGATTTGCGTGGGAAATGTCGTCTAGGCGAGACGTGACTCAATCGTGGCCACAGGCATTGTTCAGTCGTCGAACCTCTAGAAAGCTTTGCTGGATCACAAAGAATAGAGGATACAGAAAGTACAATTTTTGGTTATAGTCGTAAAGTCATGTCATGCGAATTTGAAAAAAAAGGCGATAAGATTATTATTATTTTAACACACTCGATAAGAATAACACTAAATACTTTAATATGGTCAAAAAGCGTTCTCTCAAATAGAAAACTTTTTCTCAAGGCGCTCCTTACCTTGAGAAAAAATCTTAAGTTTAGTAAAAAATATACATGTATCACAATAACAGCGATCCAATTTTAAGCATTCTGATTCCGATGACAGGAAAGTAATTTTTTTTCTGGACCTGTATTACAATACACAACACAATAATTATGTAGTAACTTATCTACGTGTATTCTAGTCCAAAAATTTAACACTGGTGTTACATTTTTCAAGTCGCCTAAATGTATGATCTTGATATATTTTTGCTTCAAACAAATTATTGTCCGCGACTCGGGATTTAACAGCAATAACATTTCTCTACATAAAACCCCATCATTATATGTATGTACTTACTCCACATATATTTTTTTAATAAGTTGAACAACAAAAGACAAGTTGTATATTTGGAAAATAGCTTATTATCCATCCGTACTTTAGCTATTTTTTTAGTTTTCTTGCGTTATGCTAATGACAGTTGAGACTCGTCTGCCAATACGTTGAATTCATTTTATCTGTCTGCTATGATTCCAATAACCTATGGTAATGGTATGTACGAGACAGTTTATTGTACTGTATCAAATTAAACGCATTGTTTTGTATTCGGCGGTGTTGGTGACAGAAATTAATCGGCGGTTCATGTTGCCTTATTGTTCTGTGGAATTGTACTTTAAAGTATTAGTTTCTAGGTACTTGGTATAAATTACAGCGACTTCTTCTTGGAGTAATTATTTATGGTAAACTTTGGCTCTTATTATAGAAATGTTTGCGAGAATGTTCAAATTATTCTACATTTCTTTTGTTGAATATCATCAGCAGTTAGCCGTTGGTTTTTTATTGAGACCATTCTAATAAAATGATCTAGTTCTGTTTTTGATGAAAGTTGATCATTGCAAGATGTGTTCTATTATATATGTTTGAATATATGATGCAACCTCAATTTGTATGCAAAACTAAATATTAATTTTAAATTAGTTTGAAATATGGCTACTACACAGCTAAACAAACGCAACCGAGTCTGAGGCATAAACGGTTTTCACCAAAAGATGTTAGCTTAGAGTCCTAAGTAAACCTCACGAAATTCATCGACCATATATTCTGGGGGAAGTAAATAGTGTTGGTGGAAACTGCTATTAGTTTCGCTAAGACGTCTGCCTTCGGCGATAACGTACAATATCATAAGTGTCGATTGCTCTCAAAGGGATTATATGAAACGAGTACAATTTATATCTCTATTAACGTGAGTATTGTTTACATGGTTGGCCAGGGCCAAACAGACGCTGTGAAAACATACGCTGGAGATTAAAGGTGGCGAAAGCGGCTAAGTAAAGTTGAGCTGTGTTGAGGAAGTAGGTGTTGATTTTTGGGGTTCTTTTTCGCGTGGTTGCGTTAGAGTTTGTTTACAGCGGTCTCAGCATTTCCAGTTTGCATAACCCGGGGTAGTCTCAATAAAAACAAATCGCCGCTGACCAGAGCCGCCATTGCACACGTACGAGGAAGGCGACACGCTTGAAGGTGATTTACTGACATTTCCATGAGCTTCGTGTCGTTATATTCAAATGACTTTTACTGAACTACTGTATAATGGGATATGATGAAAATATTAGATAGCTTTTGATTCTTGTCAAAGTCACAACTCACAATTTTCTTTAATCTTTGTAGCTTAATACCATTTTCTACATTAAAGTTAAACAATAAAATATATTTTCAAAATTTCATTCTGTTATTTACCATTCACAGCTATCGAGACTAGATTCACGATCAAATGTATTTCCTCGGAAACGAATAAATAACGAGGCAAAGGCATTACATTACAACGGTTAGGCTCGCTCTACGCGACGTTCAAGCATTAATCTGTAAGATACAATCGCAGGCAGAACGCTGAGCGTAAATCTCCGATACAGATCTTGATATATACTTGCGGAGGGCGGTTCACTTTCGTAAGCAGAGACTGATTCAAATCGTCCAGTTACAGCCTTATGGATTTAAAAGGGCTAATATAGGACCGTTTGAAAGAGACCAGTTACGGTTGAACCGTTGCCCATATATCTGTCCGTAAGCCTTGCGGAATACAACTATACGACGCGACACCTCGAGTGTTATCAGAACACCGTAATTCAAATTGCTTTATTACTCTTTTAATTGTGTACCTAAAGTGCCTGCCAGTAACAAGGTTACAGATAAGATTATTTTAATTATTTATTTAAACTGTAAAAAAAAATCAAAAGTCACGAGTCATTTTGTTCCATACGTTATGTCGACAACGTGGAAGATATTCTATGCAATCTCTCTAATCTAGAAGTTTTAGAAACAGTGGATGCCTTTCATGCATCTATAAAAAAATATCCACCTCCTAACTGCCCTTTTAAATGAATAAATATAGTTTATTTGAGTTATAGCTAATACAGGACAAAGAAATTAGGAGAATTTGTTCCTCAAGATTCTGAGCGTTATATTATTTTATTTGTTACATAATTTATCTCATTGCAAAGTACGTAGTTACACAATAAATGAAGTTTATTTACTAGGCATTCATTGTCTTCAATGAGCAAAATGGAGCATGAAATCATCGGCCATGTCAGTGACAATTTACTTATTTGTGCGACAATTTCAGAGAGTTTGTACTTACTTTGTGCACATTGCAATATGCAGTTTACTTTTCTTATAAAAAAACTTCTGTTTTGTATGAAATTAGTCAAAAGATAAAAATTATTATAATAGCATTTTCACACTGTTTATTAGTCATCAAATTAGCTCGTTATACTTACGAACGATGCTGTAATTAACCACGATCGTGTGACTCAGAAATTTACATCAACACACACAAACAAACCATAAACTCATTGAAGAATTTTTTAAGCGAAACTGTCTGACCTACCTCTAGAACAAGAAAACCTACCTTGGCCAATTAAGGTGACATTTAAGCAATTTAATTGCCACTAATAAGAAATTAAATCGCTACTTTATAGTATAGAAACTTAATTGTACTGCAAGAATTTTTGACGCGATTCCCTTTTGTGTTTAACCGCTTATATTTATAGGACGTTCAACTTCTGAATCTGATTTAATAATTAAAGTAACTTAATGGCTCTATCTACGCCGTATAGCAGTCGACGTTTTCATGTCGTGTAAGAGAGTTATAGTTATAATCTAGACTCGAGCCGTATAGCCTGGGTTTTATGGAAATGGGCGTGGAAAATGTGAGCGGCAGTTGTTAATTACTTAGCTACCACTGCCACCCACGATCTTTGAATACGTTTCATTAATAAAAAAATAAGATTTTATATATCCAAGCTTAATTATTTTATGGATTTTTAGTAAGTAGTACTAGAATTCCACAAATAGGCGGTCTGGGGTAAGTAGCGGACAGAAAGATTGACGACGATGCGATGCTTTGTACGTATGTTGTTCCTATGCGGCCCCGTGACTTAGATATAGAGGCATTCACAAATATACTCAAAACACTTACGTATGCCAATTTAAATTTAAATTATTTATAGATTCACATTCCTCACTTAATTTCTTATGCAAATGATAGAAATGCGTCATAAGATGCATCTCACATCTTCCAACGATCTTTAATATTTTCATCAAGACCTTACTTGCTCACAAATATCAGAGGCATGTTACAGCTATATCTCCGATATAAATAGTTATGCTTACATCTGTAATGTTGAAAAACTATTGATAATGTAAATTGTTTTACTCCAATGAAGATAAAGTAAATAATGTAGGTAGTTTCGCTTCAATGAAGCTGTTCTGCCTACGCGCAGAGCCCTTGCATGCTTGTAATTAAAATAACATTTTAATTAGTAACTTCATCTTAGTGATCCGTAGAACAAATCTCACAACGATGCAATTGAACATAAAAACAACTTAGACATGACTTAACAACAATAGTAATCAACTATTGTAGTGTTTAAGTGGTGATAAAATTACAGTTTGCAAAATTTATGTTTCATTTTCTCAAGAGGTTAATCGCCTATAAAAATAGTTCAAAATAATTTTATGCAAAAATGTGAGAAAATATCTGAAAAAAAAGGAAATAATTTTCCCAGCTGCGCGGTGCGTTTGTAGTTTTTTCTATGCTACGGAACACTGCCTACATTGCTGCATGCGCTTGGGCAGTT
Source organism: Ephestia elutella (assembly GCA_018467065.1). Classification (NCBI taxonomy): domain Eukaryota; kingdom Metazoa; phylum Arthropoda; class Insecta; order Lepidoptera; family Pyralidae; genus Ephestia; species Ephestia elutella. The sequence continues at coordinate 11,959,176 of CM031569.1, forward strand.
TTTTTTAGTTTTTGTTTCCTACTATAGCATGTATCTTAGTATTTACCGACCGGATAGTGATAAAGACCATATTTGCATAATTTACGATCGGTATCTAAGCTTATGAACGACTGCTGTCGACAGCAAGGCAGATTGTTTTTCGTTGGAAAGATTTGTGTGTTGTGGTTGCCATTAATATTAATGAAGGGCGGGGTATGGGGCTTTATTGATTAAAAACTGGGCAATAAATACTCTTGTCATTTGATAAAATAGTACGGTTAAAGCTGAATAAAAGGGAAATAACTTATATGTGGTAGACATATTAAATACCTACATCTATTTATGGAGGTCAAACTATAAACATTATTTTTATAAACAAATCATAAATTATGGTTTAAATAATGCATATGAATGAAAACTTTCTATGTCATTGATTCATTCAACGTTATCAAGTAATCTACTGAGTGTGCTACTCGTGACTTTATGTAGTGACACATACATTTCTTACAATACAATCGAATTTACTGCTAAAGATTTTCCATTCAAATCTGATGATTCAAGCTTCACGCAAAAAGATGTTAACCCTTCCGCTGCAGCGCGCAGATAACAAATGAGGTGCCAAATCTGAAATTGTAATTCGACAATAAAATCCATGCAATTGATATAATTTTATATAGCTACTCGAGCCCTTAGTATTCGAGCGTTGTTGCGTAATGTATGTTAGATCCGAGGGGGCTTCCGTGGGGTTTGGAGGATCAGGGGACAGAAGCAGGGTGCGACTGACATTGAAGAAGTGCCAATAACAGGGGTATAAATAGCGGGGCCAGCGGTAGGGGCGTTACTTTACTACGAGATCGGAATATTTTGCTGTACTCGCCTAAGCAACGGATTACAATGCGGGAACGCGACTTCGGAACGATACCGATCTGCGCCTGCTTGATAAATTGTAAACTTGTTACGAATTTACGAGCAACGTGCGTATTGACTTCATCCCATCCTACGTTTTACTAATATTTAAAAATTCGAAAAGCTACGCTAATATTAAATATTTAGCTAAATACATTCATCAATCAGTGTCATCTAGTGGTTAGTGGCATCGGATTTTTACTTACGGCAACATAGCCTTAGGGTATAGGCTTGTGTAAAATATGCAGTAATTATTTTAAATAAAGTTCACCACTATTATCATTTGCGGGAAAAAACCTGTAAATATTTCAAGCGGTACTTACCTATATTTACTTAAAAATCAATAAATGATTACCATGAAACTTGTTCGTTGAACGTTTAACTCGTATTGTTACTTGATCTGGGTACACAAAACACGGATCAAGACCCTAAATTACACCTAGTTACGGATGGCCCATGTAGATCAAAGGTATTAGCACCAAAAAAGACATAATAAAAGTAATAAATTCTCCCCCAAAATTGGTCACCCTCGAAGTAGACAAAAATGACCAGAATAAATTGGAATGGTAGTGGCAGCCGATAAAACATTCAGTTTATGGGGTGTCATATTTACATTCGGGAAGATATCGATGTGGGAATACAGATAAGTACTTATTTTAGTGAACGTGTTGGATACAATATGCTTGTATTCTTTTCCATCCGAATTTGTTGAGTTCTATCTACATAACTCTAAGTCTATCTAATCTGCATAGAAAACATGGCTTGGGGTAAAACAGGACGTCGCGGTACGCTCGGGTTAAGTTGAGACGCGAAATGAACGATATTGCTTACCTTTTTCATTCATTATTTGTTTTACGGTCTTTGTTACTCTGAAAGCCTAAATACATCGCAAAATTTAATCAAACAGAGAGCGCCTCTAGTAGCTCATTGTTAGGCAATAAATTGTTATTCGACTTATTGGCAGAGTAATACAAAGCACCCTGCGGCTACCGCCAGCATAATTACTAATAATATGTCACAGACTTAGGTTTGACACTGCCATTAACAATGTAAGCAATTATGGCTGATATTGCTTGCGTTTAAAGACTATAATAGAACGCCCATTGTAACGAGTTGTTTCACGCGTACGAAACATAGGAAAGTGTAATCTCCGACTATATTTATACGAAACGGGTGCGAAACACCCTCTAACTGGTGGCTTAAGATTAGTCGGCGCAATTCCACCACGTTACGGGAACAACGATGCTACCAAATAAAATGTTTAGGGTCATTTCGGCCGACAACGAGGCTGGCTAGCTCACCCAAATGCCAATAGGCCTATTTTACCCCACGTCGAGGGGAGCTCTATGCTCCTGCGGCCATCATAAATTGCTGCCCGCAAATTTGCAATCCTATCTTTTCGCCCGGTAAGGGAGGTTCAACATTAACATAACTGTATGTTGGTGATTCTACTCCTGCTTTATGAATATCAGCCCCATGTGTACGAGGTCCGTAGTATGTTCAGAATGTTTTTAACTTGGAAATGAATTTGAAATTTACTTTTAAGCTTACTTTCCCTGTTTCCCAGGGTGTTATATTTTCTTTAATATTTTTATACAACTATTTTATCGCTTGGTGGTATATTCGCGAGCAGATCTTTAGACAATAAATAACTTAATTTTAATAATAATTACTCTGTCGTAATAGTCCTCAGCAAGCCTACGAAGCAATTTAACCCGGCGAGAGTGTGGTGGGGTGTGACAGACCCCAGACACTGTTTACAATCGTGTATCTTTTTATTTTTTTAAGATAGATTTAAATAGTTCCGTGTAGCTGGAGATAGGGGGGTGCGGGAGGAGAACGTGGTGTGATCGCAGTGTTGCGCTGGCTGGCATTCGGAATACATGCGTGTAAACGTCAGTGGGGCATGTCACACCCCACCACATAGTAAGTGTTCGTATATTGAATTTTTTTTAAATTGTTGTTTTGTTTTTGTTGATGTTTAAATTACCTAAAACTGCGCTTATATGTATAAAAAAATAGATAACACAAAGAAATAAGTAATGTTAACTAACTTTCTCTTTGTTTTTAGGTTATAAATAACAATGTCAGCGGAAAGGGCAGAAGAACGAGTTAGATCATTGCTGGAAGAAGTTCTAGAGCAATCTTCGGATGAATCAAGCGCATCAGAAGCACCTGATCATTGCAGTGAAGATGAACACCAATCTGACACACAGGAAATATATGTCAGCGATGTGAAGAGCAGCAGCGAATGGGATTCTGACGATAATAGGAAATGCCTTATGCCTGGAACATGCTATTTTTTCATGCAAAACTTGTACTGACTTTGATTCAAGTTCCTAATATGTTTCTCAACAATTTTCCGAGTTTTTTTATTTTATTGTAATTAAAGATTTCATGTTTTTTTAAGTCCAAGAATTTTGTTTTTGTTTTCTTAAATTTTATAACATTAGTCAAGGTTAAAAGAGAGGATAGTTATTTTTGTTTCCAAAAAGGAGTGCCTTAGATTTTATAACTATTATTAATAAAAATGTTCACCATTTTATTCTTTTTTATTTTAAATACATTTGCATTAAACCCATTTACAATATAAAGCAGTCATTTTATATAATTTCACTGAAAAACTTATTATATATGCTATTTTAATTTTGGGTATGTCACACCCCACCACATAGTTAAAGTAACTTTTTGCCACCACACTCCCGCCGGGTTAATCGCCAGCCTTATAACGAGGGTTGGAGGGCGGCATATTAAACGCATTCTTGAGTTATAAGGGCCCCTTAATTACGCTCAGATATTCTATATTAATACCTACAATTTGTATGAAAATGACGGGATGAAAATAGGTGGCGTGACGGGAATTTAAACGAAGAAGCTCTTTGAAGCGTAATTATGAGATAAATAAAAATAAAATAAGTTTAATTGATAACTTGTGCGGACCACCCATGCTCCTGAATCTTACTCGCTGATATAAGTTCTTATACACATACAGCCAAGAATGCTCTTACCTACATTTGAATAAATCGTGAATGGCGACCGCCGTCTCTGTAGACGCCGAAAGCTGACAATTAAAATTTTTGGCTAATGCAGTCTGTGCAGAGCAACTACGCTCTGCTGCCAGAAAATGTGGCAGAGAGAATCCGGACAAACGAAGCGGCGGGAAGAATTCTGTACCGGAACTTTACCGGGAAAAAATCTACCGGTAAAATTAAGTACCGGGAAAAAATCTCCACGCGACACCACGCTTGTCCGACTAGAATCTAACTTAAGCTATACGCAGTCTGCTACCACCGTAGCTTATGAAGGGAGCTACAGGGCCCTATATGATAACCTAACCTATAAATTAAATACAATTGAACACTTACCAAATTAAATCTTCTTTCTCTTCGGATCCAAACTTGAGTGTCTTCGGGAAGGGGGAATTCCTAATCACCCTACCTAACCCTTGAGATCTCAATTCCCCAGGACAAATAAATAGATTTCTTCCCGTAGTTTCACTCGGGAACAGCCAGATGTGAACAGCCAGCCACGTTTCACCTCTCACAAGAAAAAGTCACCATGACGGGTACACAAACACAAAGTTCAATAGTTATTTAACAAACAGGAAATTCACAAACACAACTCAAGCTAATTAGCAATCAAAGAACGCGGAACCTCTCGCGTATTAAAAAATCAAACCGATATCGCATAGGGCAATGCAATGGCGACCGTCCGCGCGACGCCATCCACGCTAGCAGTGTGAAAACCCCGAACGCCCTCTGGCGGCGGTGACAGGAAACGCCTGCGTTTAGTTTTACCCAATATATTACAAACATCCCCCCGTCCCGGTCTGAGAAGCAGACCGCTAGCTTACTCTACGGGAAGGCGGGCGAGAGAGGTCACACCTCTCCTTAAAATCGAACCGTCGACCAACACCTCAGCCACACGCGGAGTGCCATCTCCGCCAAGAATCAAACGTAATATGCGAGCTCGTCGCCAAAGCAATGAGGGCAAATTTGCCTCTTTTAACAATACTAAATCACCCTCCCTGGGAGGCTCAGTCCTGTCTGTCCACTTCACTCTTTGCTGCAGCAAATGCAAATATTCAAGCGACCAGCGACGCCAAAAGTCCTGGCTCATTTGCTGCAACATTTGAAAACGCGACAACCGATATACGCGTTCATCCTTCCACGGGTATTCGGGCAGGGCATTCAACGGCCCTCCCACCAAAAAATGACCAGGGGTGAGAGCTTCCAAGTCATTTGGATCTGGAGATAGCGGACAGAGAGGACGAGAGTTGAGGACCCCTTCAACTTTGCAAAACACTGTGGCCAGCTCTTCAAAAGTTAGAGCCGTTTCTCCGATAATGCGGCGGAGGTGGGTCTTTGCGGATTTCACAGCCGCTTCAAAAATCCCTCCCCAATGGGGGCAACTTGGGGGACTAAACTTCCAGGTTATTCCCCTTTGGGCAGCAATTTGACTTAAACTAGTACAATTTTTATCAATAAACACAGAAACATCCTTAAGATAATTTACAGTTCCTTTATAGTTTGTGCCATTGTCAGACCTAATAAGGGAAGGTAGACCTCGACGCGAAACAAAGCGATCCAACGCGGCGACGAAGGCCTCCGTAGTCAGAGCCGATACCACCTCCAAATGGACAGCCTTGGTGGCCAAACAAACAAATACACACAAATAGCCCTTCACAATACGGGCATTACGAAAGGGAGAAGCTTTGATCGAAAAGGGACCGGCAAAATCGGTTCCAACGCCGTCAAACGGCCTCGAAGGTCGGATTCGATCAGCGGGCAAATCACCCATCTGTGGTTGCATCGTGGATGCCTTCAACCTATAACATGCAATACATCGAAACAGGACACTACGGATTGCTCTTCGGGCAGACAAAATCCAAAACTCGCGTTGCAAAATAGCCAACAAAGCATTGCACCCAGCATGGGCGTTACGAATGTGTCGATCAGACACCAAAAGCTGCACCAAGGGTCCGCCCTTGGGCAACAACAGAGGATGGCGAGTCTCATATGGAAGATCCGCCTTCCGGAGCCTGCCTCCAACCCGAAGAAGCCCATCCGAGTCGATGTACGGGTTCAAACGAGCGACCGCGCCCTTCAACTTAGCGCGTCCGTCGCGCAAAATACGAAGCTCTGACTCGAACCGTCCGGTCTGCACGACACGGACCCAATGCAACAATGCGCTCCGGCGCTCTTCTGCACCTGCAATCGGCTCCAACCGCTTTGCCTGTGGGTTTCTACAATTATGTATGAAACGCTTAATCCAACTGGTAACACCCAGAAGCTTATCCAAGCTGCTATACCGAGCAAGTAGCCAATCCGGCTCCGACGTCGTCTCAGCGACTACAGCATGTACACGGAGCCCAGTCAAACTCAAAGAAGTAACATCTGTCTGACAGACAGGCCAAGAAGTTTCTGATCCCATCAGCCACTCTGGACCCCACCAGAGCGGGTGTGACACCAATTCTGGTGCCGTACAACCTCGGGAGGCACAGTCCGCTGGGTTAAGCTCTCCCGGCACATGTCTCCATGTTATATCAATTCCGATATTCTGGATTTGGGAAACCCGATTTCCCACAAAAACCTCCAAGGTATGTGGGGCCGCGCGCAACCATGCAAGCGACCTGGCTATCCGACCAGGCGAAGATGTCCCGTATCTCGACCGTGGCCGCCAGCTCACTGGCAACGTGATGCAACAATTTAGAGAGAAGGTGAGCTCCACTCAACTCAAGCTTGGGAATAGTCAGCCTAGTCCTGATGGGGGCGACCTTGCTCTTCCCTAACAAAAGCGAGACATTGACCCGGCCATCGGCGTCAACTGTCCGCATATAGACTGACGCGGCGTAGCCTCGCTCCGACGCGTCACAAAAGCCATGCAGGCTGGCTCGATATTTCCCGGGGGGCAATATTCGACGAGGCAAGGCAATCCGATTGACTTCCTTAATCGATGAAAACAACTCGAGCCAATCATCCAATGGAGAGCCAAACAGCGGCTCGTCCCACGAGACGCCCAAAGTCCAAAGTCTCTGAAGAAGACACTTCGCAGAGAATATTACTGGACTGATCCAACCGCTTGGATCAAACATACGAGCTATTACGGACAACACCGTTCTCTTAGTCCAGACTTTTGGTATTTCCAAGTCCACTTGGAATGTAAAAATATCGGTTAGCGGCTGGTACTGCATGCCCAGCACCGCTATCCTGTTGGGATCATCCACATCCTCAAACAGGTGAGGGTTCTGTTGGTGATCCTCCGGGATCCCTTCTAGAACTTTAGGCTCATTGGACAACCACTTACGTAGCTCGTAGCCACCTGTCTTCAATATTTCAATCAATTCATCCCGCAGTAGGAGGGCCTCCTCAATACTTTGGGCTCCGGTGCACACGTCATCTACATACAAGTCACGTGACAGCACGGAAGCCCCACGGGGAAAGCGGATCCGTTCCCGCTCTGCCAATTCAAGCAATGATCTGATGGCGATATAGGGACTAGATTTCAAACCATAGGTGTTTGTATTGAGTTCATACACCGTCACAGGATCCTCAGGGCGCTCACGCCAGAGTATCAACTGGAATCGCCTGTCCTCAGGATGTATGACTGTCTGGCGGAACATCATCCGGATGTCCGCACCAAAAACCACTTGATGTCTTCTAAAGTTCAAGATGATGTCAATTATGTCCCTATGCAATTTGGGACCCGAATGCAAACACAGATTCAACGAAACCCCGTTCGAAGTGGGTGCGGACCCATCGAAGACGGTCCTCAATTTGCCTGTTGAGGCCTTCACCACCGCGTGGTGGGGCAAAAAATAATGCTCAGTTGAGCTCCAATCAACTCGAGCCGGAGACATGTGACCCAAATCCTCGTACTCGCGCATAAATTCAATATATTTATCGCGAAGTACGTGGTCACGCTGCATGCGTCGCTCCATGGACAGCAGTCGTTTCTCCGCAAGCGCCCTACTTTGCCCTAGGCTAGGACGAGAGGCAACAAAAGGTAACCTAGTTACAAACCGACCGGAGGGCAACCTCTCCGTGGTCGATCGAAAAAGGGCTTCGCACTCAGCGTGTTCCGGATCCATCCTGGAACTCATAGGTGGCTCCTCCACCTCCCAAAACCTTTGCATGGTCTTGGCCAAGGACGCAGATGCGACAACCGGTGGCTCCTCCGCGGTGCCATTATCAAACACAGGGCCCATCAGGGCAAAACCAAAAATCGTAGACACTGCCATCAGTGAAGACGAACCCAGAGCCTTCTGTGTACCCAACAAAATCCAACCCAATACGTCCGAGCCCAGGAGCAAGTCCACTGGGCCGGGATGAAAGACAAAGGGGTCGGCCAAATCCAGACCTCGAAACCAAAGACAACACACCCGGCGGTATGTCTGTCGAGGGGTGCCAACCCGCAATGGTATCCATTACCATAGCCGAAGTCGTGATCCTCATTGTGGAGGACTTCAGCGAAGAAAAGGTGACAAGTGTCTGGCCCGTCAGACACTTCACTTGTATGCCACCAACTCCAAGAAGTGGCACAGGCGAGTCTTCCACGACTAAACCTAACTGGCGTGCCACTCGAGTGGTAACCAAACTGCTTTGAGCCCCTGAGTCCAACAGAGCTCTCAAATTAATGGCTTCCCCCACGACCCCATACGCGGACCACCGCGGTAGGGAGCAGAACCGTCCGCGGCTCTGTCCCAGCAAGGGAGCAAGCTAGTTACGGGCTCCCCACTCTCTCCAAACCAGGGGCGCGCCACTGACCCGGATAATATGGCGGGCGAGTGCACATCCCCATCTGAGGGGGGGCAGAACCCGCGGCCCGGCCATACATATGGTACGGCGGGTGGTACTCCAGCCGTGGGTACTCGTGCAGCGGCGGAGAAAACCGCTGCGGCTGCATGTGTTGGGTATTGGTAACCCGCGTGGAGGGGGGTGTCCCCACTCTCACGTCCGATCTAGGGCCCCCGCCCATGGGGGCCCCATCCGGGGCCTGGCCAGCCACATACTGGCCATGACCTTGGGGCGCGTGGTCCCGGTCCGCCAAGACCCGCGCCGGTACGCGACCCCCCTCCCGAGGGGGGGTGCGACGAGCGAAGCCGCGTCCTCCGTCCGATGGTGGAGGGCTTCGCGCAGGAGCGCCCCCGCCCATAGGGGACCCCTGCCTCAACAACCGGGGGCCATCCCCGTTCCGGTTCATGCAGAGCATCACGTGGTGCAGCCCACGGCATGCACTGCATGGTATGCCCTGGGACAGTCACGTGCATAGTGACTGCCCAAACAGTAAAAGCATAGTTCATGCCGCCTTGCCATGCGGCGCCGATCTTGTACTGGCAGTCTCTGCCAGTCCCTGCATTGCAGCAGGCTGTGGCCCATCCGGCCACATTGCAGGCAGTCCGCGTCCCCCGCGACTGCTGCCGTGTGTGCAACCCGCACACCAGCTCCACGCGGTGGCGGTTGCCGTCCCTGTTGGGGCTTACCTCTCCATGAGGGTTCCAAGGGCCTACGTTCAGGCGCTCTGGATGGCGCTGAGTCCGTCATGGTATTCTCAGCGGCCCGTGCCTCAAACTCCAAAAACTTCACCAAGTCAGTGAATGTTGGTAGGGTGGTGCTATCCCGCTCCGCATTTTCGCGCTCAAACCGCGAGCGGATGTCATTGGGCAATTTGCCCAATACAATGTGCACCAACAAAAAGACCATTGGTCCACCGGCAGCCCCAGTGTGCGGAGCGCGTTACAGGCCACTGTAACGGGCGTGAGCAACTGCAGGCGCAACTGTGCCCTGTTGGCCACCTTGGGCAGGGCCATCAACTGTGCGGCGTGCGCATCCGCTAACAAACGTAAGTTTTGGTAGCGGGAGTTCAATAACTCCCAAGCCGTATCGTACTGGTCGTCCTCCACCCGGAGGTGCTGGATGAGCGACCGCGCTTCATCCTCAAGAGTGGAGAGGAGGTAGGCCATCTTCTGGGCCTTCGACAAATCCTGTCGTGCTACGACCAGGGACTCAAACATATTTTTATATGCTACCCACTCCTCCATCCTACCCCCAAAGTGGGACAGCTGAAGGGTGGGGAGCCGACCAGTAACCGCTGGTCCTTCCTGTCTAACAGGTGTGCGAGGGGCTGGTCCGCCAGCCTGTCTCGCCCTTATTGCGGTCACCGCCTCCGCGATATCATCGTGCAGACTCAGGATCTGGTCCATGTCCGCCATGTGACCTGCGTAGGCCTCCGGGGTAAGATCGGCTTCGGTAAGCGCCGCCATGGCCGCTTCCGCGCTAATCAATCGTGAGTGGAGGTGATCCGCTCTTAGCAGTATGGCGCCCTCCCTGTCCTTCCGGGACAGGAGTCCTCCGGCCGTCACAAACCATCTCAATTCGTTGGCGAGTGTCGCCCTAGCATTGGAGGCCTTCGCCATCGCGTCAAGTCACAAACAAAAAATAACAAAAGGTAAATAAAAAACAACAAAATCAAGCAACTACACGAAGAACCGCGGTAGGTATGAGAATGGTACAAACCCGGAACGCACGGTACAAACCGCAAACAAATACAAAAAAGGTTACAAATATTCTTATACAAACAAACTAAGAAAAATCTAATAATTTTTACAAACAATTAATTATTTTTTACAAACGAACAAATAGAGGGTAGATAAACTACGCTCTGCTACCAGAAAATGTGCAGAGCAACTACGCTCTGCTGCCAGAAAATGTGGCAGAGAGAATCCGGACAAACGAAGCGGCGGGAAGAATTCTGTACCGGAACTTTACCGGGAAAAAATCTACCGGTAAAATTAAGTACCGAAAAAATCTCCACGCGACACCACGCTTGTCCGACTAGAATCTAACTTAAGCTATACGCAGTCTGCTACCACCGTAGCTTATGAAGGGAGCTACAGGGCCCTATATGATAACCTAACCTATAAATTAAATACAATTGAACACTTACCAAATTAAATCTTCTTTCTCTTCGGATCCAAACTTGAGTGTCTTCGGGAAGGGGGAATTCCTAATCACCCTACCTAACCCTTGAGATCTCAATTCCCCAGGACAAATAAATAGATTTCTTCCCGTAGTTTCACTCGGGAACAGCCAGATGTGAACAGCCAGCCACGTTTCACCTCTCACAAGAAAAAGTCACCATGACGGGTACACAAACACAAAGTTCAATAGTTATTTAACAAACAGGAAATTCACAAACACAACTCAAGCTAATTAGCAATCAAAGAACGCGGAACCTCTCGCGTATTAAAAATCAAACCGATATCGCATAGGGCAATGCAATGGCGACCGTCCGCGCGACGCCATCCACGCTAGCAGTGTGAAAACCCCGAACGCCCTCTGGCGGCGGTGACAGGAAACGCCTGCGTTTAGTTTTACCCAATATATTACAAACACAGTCATTGATTTTCCTTCTACATCGGTAAAAAGAATGTTAAAATGTTGTTAACTCTTATTTTTTCTTTAATCTCATAACTCAATACTACTTCTTTAACTCATAATAAGGCAAAAAAAAATCCACTCCCTATAGAGAGTGGATTTTTTTATGCCGTTTTATTCATAAATAGATTCAATACGCATCGTTATATCGTAATAGACCGAGAGGTCACGGGAATTTTCGTAACGATCAGGGAAACGGATAGACTTGCTTTTATGGGTTGTAGAGCAGTCCCCTAATGTGAATGATGTCGGTCTGCCGGCTCTCAGTGGTAGCTTCTTCGAGCTATAGGGCCTTGAAGGTGCTTCATTGTTGCGAAAAAAAAACGATCTGAGAAATGGTTAGTTTTAGTACATATTCAAAGTATGGCATCTCCGCATGTGAAACAAGTTGGTCTGCCGGCTGTCAGTGGTTGCATTTCAGAGCTATGAGGCGCGCAAGTCACTGCATAGTTACAAAAAAAAAACGATAAAAGAAATGGTTAGTTTTAGTACCAATTGGAAGAATGGTGTATCCATAGATGAAACGAGTTGGTCTGCCGGCTGTCAGTGGTTGTATTTCAGAGCTATCTTCGTTCACGTAAGTCGCTTATTTGAGGAAAAAGTCTAAAAAAACATTGAAAAGCGGGAAAATAGGCGAATTTTTCTAGTTAATGCCAGCCGCTGTCGTATCTGCGTATGTTTGACCCAACCTCAAACTTGCGCCGCGCACCACCGCACTGTGGGGAAAATAACCGCCTCTAGAGAAAAAAAGGGTTTCTTCAGAAAATCTACGTCGATTTTGGTAAAAACTGATTATGTATTTCATTTTTGATCTTAATAAGAAGACTTTTTATTAATACTATTTTTGCTAACATTGCATTCTTTTAATAGGTACTAAAACTGACCATTTCTTTTACCGTTTTTTTTTTCGTAACTAAGCAGTAACTTTCGCCCCTCAAAGCTCTGAAATGCAACCACTGACAGCCGGCAGACCAACTTGTTTCACATGCGGAGATGCCATACTTTGAATATGTACTAAAACTAACCATTCCTCAGATCGTTTTCTATTTTTTGCAACAATGAAGCTCCTTCTAGCCTTAATAGCTCAAAGTGGCAACCACTGATAGCCGGCAGACCAACTTCTTTCACATGAGGAGATGCCATATTTTGAATACGTACTAAAACTAACCATTTCTCTGATATTTTTTTTTTTCAACAATGAAGCCCCTTCCAGGCCCTAGGTATAGCTCGAAGTGGCAACCACTGAAGGCCGGCAGACCAACATGTTTCACCTGTGGAGACACCATTCTTTCAATAAGAACTAAAACTGACCATTTCTTTTACCGTTTTATTTCGTAACTACGCAGTGACTTTCGCGCCTCATAGCTCTGAAATGCAACCACCGACAGCCGGCAGACCAACTTGTTTCACATGCGGAGATACCATACTTTGAATATGTACTAAAACTTACCATTCCTCAGATCGTTTTCTATTTTTTGCAACAATGAACCTCCTTCTAGCCTTTATAGCTCAAAGTGGCAACCGCTGACAGCCGGCAGACCAACTTGTTTCACATGCGGAGATACCATACTTTGAATATGTACTAAAACTTACCATTCCTCAGATCGTTTTCTATTTTTTGCAACAATGAACCTCCTTCTAGCCTTTATAGCTCAAAGTGGCAACCGCTGACAGCCGGCAGACCAACTTGTTTCACATACGGAGATGCCATACTTTGAATATATACTAAAACTAACCATTTTTCGGATCATTTTCTATTTTTTGCAACAATGAAGCTCCTTCTAGCCTTAATAGCTCAAAGTGGCAACCACTGACAGCCGGCAGACCAACTTTTTTCACATACGGATATGTCATACTTTGAATATATACTAAAACTAACCATTTCTCTGATCGTTTTTTTTTCGCTACAATGAAGCCCCTTTCAGCCCCTATAGCTCAAAGTGGCAACCACTGATAGCCGGCAGACCAACTTGTTTCACATACGGAGATGCCATACTTTGAATATGTACTAAAACTAACCATTTCTCTGAGCATTTTTTTTTTGCAACAATGATTCCAGGCTCTAGAGCTCGAAGTGGTAACCACTGAAAGCCGGCAGACAGACTCGTTAACCTGTGGAGACACCATTCTTCCAATAGGTACTAAAACTGACCATTTCTCTTACGGTTTTTTTTTCGTAACTATGCAGAAACTTTCGCGCCTCATAGTTCTGTAATGCAACCACTGATAGCCGGCAGACCAACTTGTTTCACATGCGGAGATGCCATACTTTGAATATGTACTAAGACTAACCATTTCTCAGATCGTTTTCTATTTTTTGCAACAATGAAGCTCCTTCCAGGCCCTAGGTATAGCTCAAAGTGGCAACCACTGACAGCCGGCGGACCAACTTGTTTCACATGCGGAGATGCCATATTTTGAATATGTACTAAAACTGACCATTTCTCTGGTTTTTTTTTTTTTTGAAACAATGAAGCCCCTTCCAGGCCCTAGGTTTAGCTCGAAGTGGCAACCACTGAAGGCCGGCAGACCAACTGGTTTCACCTGTGGAGACAACATTCTTTCAATAGGTACTAAAACTGACCATTTCTTTTACCGTTTTTTTTCGTAACTATGCAGTGACTTTCGCGCCTCATAGCTCTGAAATGCAACCACTGACAGCCGGCAGACCAACTTGTTTCACATGCGGAGATGCCATACTTTGAATATATACTAAAACTAACCATTTCTCTATCGTTTTTTTTTTCGCAACAATGAAGCCCCTTCCAGCCCCTATAGCTCAAAGTGGCAACCACTAACAGCCGGCAGACCAACTCGTTTCACATGCGGAGATGCCATACTTTGAATAAGTAATTGTGAAACGAGTTGGTCTGCCGGCTCTCAGGGGTTGCCACTTCGAGCTTGTTGCGAAAAAAAAATGATCAGAGAAATTGTTAGATTTATTACATGTTCAAAGTATGGCATCTCCGCATGTGAATCAAGTTGGTCTGCCGGCTGTCAGTGGTCGCATTTCAGAGCGATGATGCGCGAAAGTCACTGCATAGTTACGAAATAAAACAGTAAAAGAATTGGTCAGTTTTAGTACCTATTGAAAGAATGGTGTCTCCACAGGTGAAACAAGTTGGTCTGCCGGCTATCAGTGGTTGCCACTTTGAGCTATTAAGGCTAGAAGGAGCTTCATTGTTGCAAAAAATAGAAAACGATCTGAGGAATGGTTAGTTTTAGTACATATTCAAAGTATGGTATCTCCGCATGTGAAACGAGTTGGTCTGCCGGCCTTCAGTGGTTGCCACTTCAAGCTATACCTAGGGCCTGGAAGGGGCTTCATTGTTTCAAAAAAAAACCTTTTAGTACCTATTGAAAGAATGGTGTCTCCACAGGTGAAACAAGTTGGTCTGCCGGCTATCAGTGGTTGCCACTTTGAGCTATTAAGGCTAGAAGGAGCTTCATTGTTGCAAAAAATAGAAAACGATCTGAGGAATGGTTAGTTTTAGTACATATTCAAAGTATGGTATCTCCGCATGTGAAACGAGTTGGTCTGCCGGCTGTCAGTGGTTGCTTTTCAGAGCTATGAGGCGCGAAAGTCACTGCATAGTTACGAAATAAAACGGTAAAAGAAATGGTCAGTTTTAGTTCTTATTGAAAGAATGGTGTCTCCACAGGTGAAACAAGTTTGTCTGCCGGCCTTCAGTGGTTGCCACTTCGAGCTATACCTAGGGCCTGGAAGGGGCTTCATTGTTGCGAAAAAAAATTATCAGAGAAATAGTTAGTTTTAGTACATATTCAAAGTATGGCATCTCCGTATGTGAAAAAAGTTGGTCTGCCGGCTGTCAGTGGTTGCTTTTCAGAGCTATGAGGCGCGAAAGTCACTGCATAGTTACGAAATAAAACGGTAAAAGAAATGGTCAGTTTTAGTTCTTATTGAAAGAATGGCATCTCCGCATGTGAAACAAGTTGGTCTGCCGGCTGTCAGTGGTTGCCACTTCGAGCTATACCTAGGGCCTGGAAGGGGCTTCATTGTTGAAAAAAAAATTATCAGAGAAATGGTTAGTTTTAGTACATATTCAAAATATGGCATCTCCTCATGTGAAACAAGTTGGTCTGCCGGCTATCAGTGGTTGCCTCTTTTAGCTATTAAGGCTTGAAGGAGCTTCATTGTTGCAAAAAATAGAAAACGATCTGAGGAATGGTTAGTTCTAGTACATATTTAAAGTATGGCATCTCCGCATGTGAAACAAGTTGGTCTGCCGGCTGTCAGTGGTTGCATTTCAGAGCTATGAGGCGCGAAAGTTACTGCTTAGTTACGAAAAAAAAAACGGTAAAAGAAATGGTCAGTTTTAGTACCTATTAAAAGAATGCAATGTTAGCAAAAATAGTATTAATAAAAAGTCTTCTTATTAAGATCAAAAATGAAATACATAATCAGTTTTTACCAAAATCGACGTAGATTTTCTGAAGAAAACCTTTATTTCTCTAGAGGCGGTTATTTTCCCCACAGTGCGGTGGTGCGCGGCGCAAGTTTGAGGTTGGGTCAAACATACGCAGATACGACAGCGGCTGGCATGAACTAGAAAAATTCGCCTATTTTCCCGCTTTTCAATGTTTTTTTTAGACTGTTTACTTAAATAAGCGACTTACGTGAACGATGATAGCTCTGAAATACAACCACTGACAGCCGGCAGACCAACTCGTTTCATCTGTGGATACACCATTCTTCCAATTGGTACTAAAACTAACCATTTCTCTTATCGTTTTTTTTTTTTAACTATGCAGTGACTTGCGCGCCTCATAGCTCTGAAATGCAACCACTGACAGCCGGCAGACCAACTTGTTTCACATGCGGAGATGCCATACTTTGAATATGTACTAAAACTAACCATTTCTCAGATCGTTTTTTTTTCGCAACAATGAAGCACCTTCAAGGCCCTATAGCTCGAAGAAGCTACCACTGAGAGCCGGCAGACCGACATCATTCACATTAGGGGACTACTCTACAACCCATAAAAGCAAGTCTATCCGTTTCCCTGATCGTTACGAAAATTCCCGTGACCGCTTAGACTATAACTTATCAAACGTACGAATTACGAATGTAACGTAATGTAAATGGGCAACATTGCCCAAAACGCTTACTCTTATAATAAACTGACTATTAACACAATAATGTCTACTATATTAAACCGAGCCGTTAGGTAGTGCCTTCACTAGAGAGTGATGCGATATGCGAATAATTAAACAAAATATATTTAGAATTTTCCTAAATATAAATTAGGTAGGTATATTTATTTGTATTTTTTTAAAGATTGAAAATTGTATACTATTATACAGAAGACTGAGGAGTATAATCAGCCATTATGCTTGGCGTTTGTGGACTACGAGAAAGCCTTCGATTCGATCGAGAACTGTACTGTGCTACAATCTCTCCAACGGTGCCAAATTGACTATCGATATATCGAAGCGCTGAAGTGTTTGTACGAAAACGCCACCATATCGGACCGTCTCCAGGATCAAGGCTCCAAACCTATCCAGTTGCAGCCAGGGGTGAGACAGGGAGACGTGATATATCCGAAACTGTTCACCGCCGCCCTGGAAGATGTTTTCAAGCTTCTGGAGCGGACTCGGTATCAATATCAACGGCGAGTACATCACGTACCTTCGATTCACTGACGATATCGTAGTCATGGCTGAGACCTTGTGTAACGCGGCGACGCGTTCATCCTCTTTGATCCATTTATGCGTGCGCTGGCACATACATACTTATTTCACCTGTCATAAATTTTAAACTGTATTCATACACATTCGATTTTACATTTTGATATCATTCTTGACTCAGTTTATGTAAATCACTTATCGTCTAACATTGTAAATTGTAAATAAATAATATATCTAAAATATATTTAATGTGAGTTTGTGAGTTTGTGAATTTGTGAGTTTGTGAGTTTGTGAGGATGTTTGTTACTCAATCACGCAAAATCGACTGGACGGATTTCGATGAAAGGGGTTTGGGTAATTTTGTATGGACCAGTGGCGTCATTTTTATTTTTCGCGGCCAGGGATAATTTTATTACTATTTGATAGCACCCTCATTAAGAAACATATCGTAGTGGTAATCATTGTTCTAAGTAATATCGGAGCTGAGGTATGATTTTTTAAAATATTTATTTTTTGCCTGAAGTTCACAAGAATAATACACATAAAACGTTACACTATGGTGCTAATCTTACCTAACAGCTGTAGAAAAATGCATAAATAGGAGAAGAAATAAGAAAACCTTACTTTAATCTAGGGCGGATCCAGCATTCGCGTCAGGGGGGGTCAAATGGTCGAATGCGTGGTCGATACTCAAAATAAACCCGAGAACATTTGCAGCCTTATGTTCCAAAGAGGGCTATGACCTGGAGTTCGATGCTCCCCCAACCATCCCCCCCCTCGCATTAGCCCTTGTGTTTAACTATATCAATATAAACCTATTGGATACATTTTTCTACATCTTGGCTATTGATATACAATGATCTAGCAATACATCAAGTAAGATATCTCCCCGCGCATTAGTCGTCGAGCCCGCGTGACCATTCGCGCTGTGGCTAGCGGCTAAGTTCACAAGTTCTTCGCGTGAGCACGTCGTACTGCTCATCTGGTTGGTCACGAAGGTATTCGTAATTATCATAATAAGCGGAAACTTCTACAGGTGGATCAGCAAGAACTTCTACAGGTTGATCTGCAGTGGCTTGCACGTTAATTTCTCGGTCATAACGCTGAGATGGCCTGCATATTTGGTCTTCTGCATTAAACTGTAATAAGTGGACACTAGTGTTAAACACCACCAAAACAGAAGCCTTTCCACCTTTCCAACCAAATGACGAAATACAAACCCACATTCGAGTTTGCTGGATATAAACTTCAGCCATTCAACAACTTCAACAATGATTCAACTGCATTATAACCCAGCACCAAAATACCTTTGGCCGCAGCCACACTTACGCCCGAAACACATAAACAAACTGTGTAAAAAGCTCCTAATGAGGAAGAATATCTTGCAAAAACTGGCTGTAGACACTCAACTAAATCACATCTGATTGAGAACAAACACTGCTCACTGAAGCTACAAATATCCACAGAAACCCCAACCTGCTGGTACATTAAGTTTGCCAACCCGCCACCACACCGTCGGAAATCACAGTCCCCACCATACCAAACAGTAAACGAACTCCTCAATACTGAGCTGAACACAGCTAAGTAGGAGTAAAATGCTTGAAAAAAAAAACCATGGAGGTTAACTTAAATTCCATTAATCCCATTTTGACTTGCGCAGTGAAAACAGTTCGAGGACCAGCGGCATATCCTGTATGGGCAGAGACCCCTCCATGTCGTCTAAAGAGCCAAAATAGCTTCCTTAGACAGTTTGACATCTGAGACCAGGAGGCAAAGAACACTAGTCTGGAGCTATGGAAACAAAAAATATACTTTTTCCCACCCCAATATCCTCCCTGCTGAAAAGCTCTCACCTGGTGGCGATCTCCCCTGGGCAGTTTGGAAGTTCTTAAACAGACTCCGGGCTGGTGTTAGGACCTGACATGAAAACCGCAAAAATCATAACCCGTGAAACTGTGGTGCGATTCTGTCAATGGACCACCTTCTGGCATGTCCCAACTCTGCCCCACTTCCTGCACTATGGAGGACCTTAACGGGGCCAACGACAATGCAATTACTGTGGCCACAGAGGGTGTCGACAGTATTTTGCCAGTTTCCTCGGTCTTAGGCTACCCTCTCCTCTTCGGGCCAGGTCAACCCGATTGTCTTGAGCTCCGCTGCAATTAAGCGTCGCCAGGTCTGCTTGGAACGGCCAACTTTGCGCTTGCGCTGGGAGTTCCACTCCAGAGCTTGCTTCGGGATATGTGAGGGATCCCTTCTTAGTGTTTGACCAATCCATGACCACTTGAGGCTCCTTAATTTGGAGGTCTGTTGGCATTTCCCGGCGTTGTTCCCACAGCTGTTCATTGTATTTGATGCAGGCAGCGGTTCACAAAGACGCTGGATCGGCGGCGTGATCTTTTTAGTGACTTTTCAAGTTTTACATCGATTAAACAGGATTGTTGATTGACTGACTGACGTTTGACCGAAACATTTTGAGTTTCACTCTGAGGGACTTTACTTTTGGAACGCCACACGGGCCGGAGCTGTGCAAAGGCTGCCCGAGCTTTATATATCCTAGCAGCAACATCATTTTTCGCTCCGCCAGACTTCGAGACTACACTTCCGAGATAGGAGAACATCTTGCATCTTTGCGTTGATTTTAAGCCCAACTTTTGCGGCCACTCGCTGTAGGTTGTCCAGTTTACCTTACATGTCGACGTGTTTGTGACTGAGCAGACACAGGTCATCAACGTAGTCTAGGTCATCCAGTTGATCGGACAACCCCCACTCTATACTTCGTCGCTTGCAGTCGTTCACTATGAGCATTATGCACCCAGTCTGACTCTGGCGTGAACTGCAATATCTTGAGAGATCAGCACCTTTGTGAGCAATTTGGAGAAGTTATTTAAATATAGGGCTTTTAGTAGGTCTCTAATCTTGGGCGTGACTCAACGATTTCGTCAAGCTGGTGCCAAATATTAGGCCAATGCAATGTATTGAAAGCTTTCTCGAAGTCGACAAACGTAAATTGATTTCACGCTTCCCTTCGGTTGCTTCTCCGAGTATAATTCGGAGTGAATTTATTTGGTCCACGAAAGAGCGGTTGGAGCGGAATCTCAACTGGTCTCATTTAATTCAATTTAGTGATTTATTGCATTCGGATTTAGGGAGGAGCATGCCCCACATAAATTCCAGTTGCATGTATACATATTTCTTTCTATACTAAAAATAAACCTTGGGGACAGTGCCGGGCTAACAACACGCACTCGACCATGTGAACCTCCCCTGACGCGAAAGCTGGATCCGCCCTTGAAGGTCTCTATACGTCTCATTTTGGGCACAGATCTCTGTATGAATCATGGCTATAACGTAAAAAGTGTAACGAATTGAAGAATTGTAGATTCATAACAAACAAAACAGTGTGCCGTTACAGGACACCCGGCAGGTGTAAATACATCTGAATATCGTTCGAAACTAGACTTGTTTCATTCTAATCGTGCCGCATGTTTAAAACCAGCATAAACAAAGCCGTTTTTTACTTTTTATTAGCATTATTGTTAAAATCGAATTGAGTTGTTAGTCAAAAATATGAAAACTAAAATGCCTAATATCTCAGCTCCGATATAGTTTAGCTATATGTACTCCATAATAAAGTTTGATCCCCTTGATATGTTCTTTCAAAATAACCAAGTTTGGTGAGTGGCCGCGAAAATTGAAAATGACGCCAACTTTACCCAAACCCCTTTGGTACAGAGGTAGATAATGACCTGGAATAGCACATAGGCTACTTTTTATCCCGGGAAAAAGCACTGTTCCCGTGGGAAATTCACGCGGGCGAAGCCGCGGGCAAAAACAACATAGACCCGTCCAGGGTCTTATGTTTTTACCATTAAAATAATTACAACGACCCTCGAGATGTATTATTTAAGAGTCTCTGCGATACTTGGAAGACCTAGGCACAATTCTCGATGGCCTCTGTTGAACCTCTTAACAAGTGGGTCTAAAAATGAACATGGACAAGACGAAAATTATGTTTAATATCCGTGTCGCACCCACTCCTCTGAAGGTTGGAGACTCTACACTCGAAGTTGTTGACAATTATGTATACCTGAGACAAACAGTTCAGTTAGGTAAGTCCAACTTTGAGAAAGAGGTCAACCGTCGAATCCAACTCGGCTGGGCGGCGTTCGGGAAGCTTCGCGATATCTTCTCGTCCAAAATACCGCAGTGTCTCAAGACTAAGGTCTTTGACCAGTGTGTGTGTGGTGTACGGAACAGAGACATGGTCGCTTACTATGGGCCTCATAAGAAGGCTCAAGGTCACCCAAAGGGCGATGGAGCGCGCTATGCTCGGAGTTTTCCTGCGTGATCGAATCAGAAATGAGGAGATCCGTAGGAGAACTAAAGTAACCGACATAGCCCGTAAAATCGCGAAACTTAAGTGGCAGTGGGCGGGGCACATAGCTCGTAGAAAACAGATAGCCGTTGGGGTAAAAAAGTTCTCGAGTGGCGACCACGAACCGGAAAACGTAGTGTTGGCAGGCCTCCCACTCGGTGGACCGACGACCTGGTGAAGGTCGCGGGATGCGCATGGATGCGGGCAGCGCAGGACCGGTCATTATGGAAATCCTTGGGGGAGGCCTTTGTCAAGCAGTGGACGTCTCTCGGCTGAGAGATATATAATTATATAGTTATTTTAAGAGTATTGTGAATAATTATTTTAATGATCTTCCCAAAAGACCTAAAGTCACTTCGTAAAATAACCTAGTTAGTACTAGTATAAATAAATATATACGGAAAAATCATAACATAGTAATAATTTTATTACATTTGCGTAGTGACTTATTCCTCAATTATCGCATAGGTATCTCGCCTAATATAGCCTCAGCTTTACACACTACATACGGAATACCCTAACATAACATGGCCCATACTTCACCCAGTACTGTATGGCAGTTTGCCGCTTAAGGGCGCATAACACCCTCCAAATAGGGCCTTTGTAATTTAAACACCCTAAACCAGCAATTACCGAGCGACGTGAGGAGTTAAGGACTTTTCAACGACTTGTACAGGTGTTTGAATAAGTGATGCCGTCCAGTATGACTCTCAGTTATTGATAGTTACTGTTATGGCTGGTTAAGAGCTACAAAATAGCCGTATGAGAGCGATTTAAGAGTCTCTTGGTACACTTATGAGCACACAATGCCGCCATCGAGTCTCGCTCTAAGTGATTCAAATTCAAAAGTAATGTCACCTTTGTAAATTTATTTACATTTTATACTTAACTTAATAGTGGTACAATCGCCCAATTATGTCACAAAACATAGGTTTTACAAGACTAATAGTATTCAATAATTTAACATAATTTTAAATGATTAATAAATAAATTAATAGTTATGTCACTTTTGATAATTTGAAATTCAAACGTAAATATTTTTATTTTACTTTGGATGTTCATTTTTAATATAAATTTTTGACGTGACGATCACTGGTCGTTATTGCTTGTATAGTTCTTATTTTTTTAAATTATATTCGAAAAAGAAATATAAGTGTACCTGCTTATCTAAAAGTGTATATTGTTTTAAATTAAACCACCTTAAATATTTTGAAGTTACTAGTGACATAATTTAATAGAAACTATTTGTTTTTATTATTACTTTCTATTTCAATATGGGGCCATAATTTTTCCTATATAAATACCACAATATATTAAACAATAAGGAGACAGCCCGCATTAAGATTCAATTAAAACAATTAATGCCAAGAGCGCAGCGTTAGCGTCGCCGCTGAGCCATAAATTTATAAGCTTGAATTAATAACCGCACAATGCAGACTTGCATACAAATTAAATTTGCATGTGGCAACCCCAAACCCCCCTGGTCCGGCCGCCATTTTTAACTTGACCATCAGGGGTGCAATGGTTAGCGTTAAATATTAAACGGGTACATGCGGGTCCGTTTGCATTATTTACTTATCAATCTCGTCAAATGGTATGGGAATATGAGGTTTTTGAAAGGTTCTTAGAGCTGGTCCGAATCTTTTTAGAGACTTTGGAAGGCGCGAAATTTTTAATAAGTATATTTTTTTTACCAAAAAAGAAGTCTGTTGTTAAAAACACAAAATCTACTTATATGAAACTTTTTATAATGTGTGTTTAGAATAACGCTAATGCTGGCCAAGGGAAATTTAATTAATATAAATATTACCTGACATTTTACCTGATATTTAAATTTCCACTACATTTTATACTTCGCCACAATTTAATACCAAATAAAAACAATTTATATCTTTATACAAGTACAACGACCAGTCATTTAGCAAGATAAAAGCGTCCATTTTTCCGCTGATCTCTCCACCTAGACATTTTTGTACATTAGGGGTCTATTTAAAAAATACATCCTTCCAGCCCGGGAGGGTGAGGTAGGGAGGGATGAAAGGCGAAATTATAAAATATAACATTGCCCAAACCCCCGTTGTTTTTAAAAAGGTATACCTATCGGATAGGGCGTGAGCATACCGTATTCAAATTTAGGACGCAGGGGAAACTAATTCGTTTTAAATTACGTTACGATATTGCGTTTGGAGCTGAAATATAGCTGATATAAACAGCGAGAGAGGGTTGGAATAAAATATTAGGAGGCACTCAGGTTCGCGTAATTAGATTATCTATTAGATACGCACTCCCGTTCCAGGATTTATGACGGATTCTTAGACGATAGTAAAATATAAATAGATACTTGGAACATTCACGTCTTAATTAAAAACAGATAATACTACAGACTGTGCTTGCGCAATTTTACAGAAATCTATATAATAATATGTAAAGGCTAATACAAATTTTGGTATTAATTTCATAGCCGGATTTATTAACTTTGTATGTTAAATATTAATGTTGTTATTTGTATAATGATACGATTCCATAAATTATGTCGACTAAATCCTAATTTATTCCTTACTGGTCATTGCATTAATATAATTCAGTTGACTTATAAAGGAAATTCAATGCTTACTTAGACTATTGATTCATTGCATATTCACAAAGTATAAGTTACAACCAAATACGTCAGAAATACCAGAATTTGAACCAAATTTGGTCAAACTTGGTCGTTAAAACACATCCACCTACATCGTAATTTATTACTCAGAGAGAAGTCTGTTATCGCAACACGTTTGCACTAATATTTATCAGACAGGTGCATATTTTATTAGCTTTCGAACATAAAGTAACACATAAAAACTATCACTACGTACCGACACAAATCTTGTTCGCAATAAACGATACGAAACGAAAACGAGAACGTTAATAAAGAAATAATAATAAATATTCGGGGAAAAACCTTTCGGGATTCGAATTAAACTAAGGGTAGGAAAATTGCGAGATTCCCCAAGGAGGTGGGTGAGCGACAGCTGCGCAGCCTAATGCTCCTTCTATTTATCTGTGATAGGAAATATTCCGCGTATATATTGTAATATATCGCATGCGATATGAAATTCCCAATACGATGCCGAAATGGATTCGCGCGCTCTCGAAAAGGACAGATGCGCTGACATACAAAACAGATTAATGTCATAATCAAGACTCGATAGGATTCTTGATGACATTCCGAACAGATTGAAATTTCTAAAAAGACAATCCTATGAATGGAGATACATCCGGCATAAATGTGATTTATGAATAGTAAAATCAAGCTAACAAAATGCGAATTAGTATTAGTCGATGGGCTATAGACTCGGGCGTTGCGTAAGTCGATTACAATCTCTGTTTTATGGAGGAGGCCTCGTAAACGTCTATTAATATGAATGGGCTTCAATTACTTTTATGATTCGCGTTTTGTCAAGAGACAGACTAAAAAAAGTTTACGATCCTCTCCCCTGGTCTGCATGGGTTTATGGTCTGGGGGTGACTTTCGTGGACCATGGACAATCGGATTGGAGACAGCTGCCGCACGAGGCTTCCACCTGCTTTTAGCAAATAGCGTTAAAATCCATACTAATATTATAAATGCGAAAGTTTGGATGTGAATTTGTGAGTTTGTGAGTTTGTGAGGATGTTTGTTACTCAATCACGCAAAATCTACTGGACGGATTTCGATGAAATTTAGTACAGAGGTAGATAATGACCTGGAA
This sequence comes from Ephestia elutella, assembly GCA_018467065.1. Taxonomy (NCBI): domain Eukaryota; kingdom Metazoa; phylum Arthropoda; class Insecta; order Lepidoptera; family Pyralidae; genus Ephestia; species Ephestia elutella. The sequence continues at coordinate 11,984,255 of CM031569.1, forward strand.
TAGCACATAGGCTACTTTTTATCCCGGGAAAAAGCACTGTTCCCGTGGGAAATTCACGCGGGCGAAGCCGCGGGCAAAAGCTAGTTTAAAATATATCTTTGAATATTTATATTTCTTAACACTTTTGACCCGATGTTTTTTAAAATCGAAACTCATTTTAAATATTCAATTTATACCAAAATAATCAAACAGCTTAGTTTTATTGTAATGTCTGTGCCACATAAGTAAAATAAATCATTTTTTTTTTGTTTTCTATCATATGACTTTACAAATGAATCCTCTACATGTTGTCCGAATACTTTCATAATTTGTCACCAGCGTGGGCTCTTTTACAACCATCATTCGTTTCATTTTAATTTCAAGCGTCTTTTATGAGTTTTTTATTACCAACCTATCTATTAAAAAAGGTAGCTCAAAATATTTTCATCCCGAGTAATTTTATGACGTCCCATTCGTCCTTTCTCCGTTGCTAAAACGTCGCGTAGCGGTTTGATAAATTGTTTGCAAGCTGTACAGACTGATTCAACATACTCGGGCTGCTACCAGCTCATATTTTGAACTTGTGAATGTTTTATTCGGTCTCCTGAAAGCCGACGATGAAGTAGTTATAGCGCCACATGCACCGGTGCGTTGACTGACTTTATAATACAAATTCCTGATTTCATGTTATATCATCTAACTAGCTTTTGCTCGCGGCTTCGCCTGCGTGAATTTCCCACGGGGACAGTGCTTTTTCTCGGGATGAAAGGTACCCTATGTCCTTCTCTGTACTTCTAACTATGTGTATGCAAAATTTCAAGAAGATTGGTTTAGTACATAAAGCGTGAAGAGGTCACAAACAAACTCACTTTCGCATTTATAATATTATTTAGGATAATAATATTGCATTTTTAAACAACATTCTTTTACAAAACTACGGAGATAAGATACGACTTGTGCAAATTCTAAAACGAGTTATGATTCATAAAGCTTAACACGCTGAACTAGACTGAAATACCGCGAGCTCATAAAACAAACAAAACGGACGTTTTAGCATCAGTAACGTACAATAATTCCCATTGAGTGAATCAGAACGCTGTGATTGAACGAGTATAGCCCAATAACATAGAGACTTCCTCCGACGACGCGACACGGTCCGGGCGGCTCTATCACACGATATGACCCGTCGAATGCGTCTTATTACACTTTTATCGGTCGTATCAGTCATAAAATGCTAATGAACGAGCGTTTCGGACCAAACATCCGAGCGCGAGATTCAAATGACGGTATAAAACGTAACCCGAAGTCGGTTCGTAAGAAACGTAATCGTAATAGGTCTATGCGCTTTCAAAACATCGCGTAACTCGAGGCTCAATGGCTGCTAAGATAGCACGATGTTGTTAAAGCTCTTTTATTGTGCGACTGATGTAGGTAGAATGTTTGGTGGAACAACACCTCATTGTAGACCTATTGGTACACGATTTTGGACTCTAGTCGTCGAGATGAGGAAACGGTTTCAGTGAGTCGTTGACACGCTGGCCCGTTGTGAATCACTGCTTTGTCAGCTGGGATAATTTTCGCCTTGTCGTTTTATATTGTGACATTAACTAGTTATGAATTTTGCATATTACAAGATAGTTTAGAAGTATTACTAATCTATAGCTCATCTTGAGGATTTAGTATTGATAGAAGTGTACAAAGTCCTTAAAAAGTTAATATATGACTACGGTTTTTACGCTAGGTATGTTATGAAATCTTCTCCTTTTTTTTATAAATAATTAATTTCGTCTTTGTGAATAATAAACGAAATAAATCGCTATTTACATAACTCATTACTTCGCATTACCCAATAACGAGACATCTAACAGGCAATAACGTAAATGAAATATCCACAAAGTCCCACAATATTTAGTTACGTCGGGATGGTACGCGACACCTAATACCAAATAACAGTTTTTTCTGACGCCCAAGAACGTTATCTGTGACTGATGGAGTCATTCTCGAAAATAAAACGGCCCTCTCCTCCTGCTATGAGAATATACGACCACTTCACATTAATATATTATCAAAATAACATGGCGTAAGAGTGTGGATGCTCAAATTAAAGATACCAACGGATAGAGAACTACGTGTGTGTTTTAACGACACACGATATGGAGTAATACCGATAATATCAATATTTATATGAAATTAAAAGAACAACAACTTTAGGGAAATTTCTAGGGTGGTGAAATCTAGATATTTTTTTAAAAGGAAAAAGTTTTTCATAAAAAATCTGGCAAAGCTTCGTCTTTTGTTTTGTACAGATTTATAATCATTTTTTATAGTTGATATAATCAAGTTGTCCTTCTGCACTCTAGATATTTGGTGGTAAAGGCATACGGCTTATCTTCAAACAAAAATACAAATAATATCTAATAGGAAATGAAGTATGTACTTAGCGGGGAGATTTGGACTTTTAAACATCCTGTCATGGTATTAACACGTGCGATGTAATGTAAATAAAGCTTGAAAGTAAAGAGTAAGCCAATTGTTTCCGGACTAGAAATAACAGGAACTAGTTCCAAGAAAAAAATCGGCATTTGTAAACATTACTTTGGAATTAAACATCAAAGAATTTATTTAGAAGCCACTGCATATCTTTACATTTCGATACAACATACATAAACATTTACTATGATGGTTACAACCTTTAAAATATCATAAAGATAACGTCATCATATTAATTAAGTAAAAAATTCAAAAGAAACAAAAACATTTAATTTGTGCGATCAAAGTAATTTTTGAATGCAAAAAACTTAATTAAAACATCAGAGGCGAAGTGGATTAATCCCTGCACTGGCGAACCGAGTATAGTCATTTATTTTTGCCTCCAGTGTATTTCAGACGGAGCTTAGAGGGGAAATCCTGAAAATGTTATGGAAATCTAGGAAAATCAACCCTATGCGTAGGTTATAAGGGCTAGGAAAATGATATTTTGGTGATACGTCGTTGTTTTGTATGCAGGCAGGTAAATGCATCCTGCAGACTGGTAATTACACTGGCTGCATTCGGCTCGCGCGACGCTATTATATCTTGCCCACATGTGTAACAATGTTCGTTTTTGGAATGCCTTATTTTAATTTTGATCCTACATTTTTTGTCGAATAAGTTTGTAAAAATAAATTTAAAATTCTTACTGTGAGTAAATTATCTTAATGACAACACCTAAAAAGTAATTTATAGAATATATAGAGTTTCCTATCCAAAGTTACATTTAGCTTGTCATTCTACTTCAAATATGTATTCTTGATTGGAACTTCTGCCATGTCAATCTACCCATATACCTCATGAGTAGGTAGTTAAAAGGGTATTTAGGTAATCTGTGCTATACCCTGGTATAGTGCATGCAATATGTGCTGCATTGGCGCCATTCAATTACGAGATATTAGTTGTGCCCAGGGCTCATTGTGCATTCAACAATCGTCCACTCTGTGCTCAGCGCATACGAACTAGTTTGAACAGCTACCGAGAAGTGTTGAGACCAACCTTACGGCCACGACAATGATCTAAACTTTTTGAGATAACTGACGCATTATTTTTTTTATTATTTGCCATGGTTAAAAATAACGTCTTTTATTTGGCACGTACAACTCGCGCGGGTTAACTGCACTTCAATTGTGAATAAAAGTTTAAGAAAAAATACATTTAATTATTTTTACGATATAAATTTTATCAATATATGTATAGGTAAGTATAATGAAACATAAATAAACACAATGTATTATTTATTACATATAATTTACAGAGCGGGAGTTTAACTCAAAATAGTTACTTAATAAATTTAAAATACCTAGGTATTAATTTAAATTGATGTTTTGGTAATCCTATTCTTATCAATATAAGTTATGTAATTATTTTATCAAATAAATTTTTGCCCTTGGAAGCATACGTAGAATATGGATATAATCTACAGAACTAAAAATAGGCATATTTCTATAACGAAACACCTAAGGAAATAGTAGAACCGAAAATGGCCTAAATGTCACAGTTTATCAATTTTAAAATGATAATGTTGTCGTTGTGGCTTCACAAAGCGATAGCTGTACCCAAACTTACATTTTTAAATAGTACCTATCATTCAAATGGGCATATTAATAGGTATTTAATGAATCGTATAATATTAATATTATTATCTCTACATAATAACTTTGTTTTATTGCAATAAGCAACATAGGATAATAGAAACATTCAGCGTCAATTAAATCGATCTTTATATGCCGTATGCGATAACGCATAACCTATTTATCTCGGATAAAGTCATCAGTATCAATATAGTTGTCATACTTGCACAATGTATAATTATGCTTTAGTAATAAATAGAATTTTATTATGGCAATAAACGTGCAATCTGCAAGTTGTCAACTGTCTCTCAGAGGCTATCGGACGTTAGGTATAATTGAATCGTTCATGACATGTTACAACGGTTTATTGTATTTTTATTATAACACTTTATGTTGTTACGATGAATATTATTATCGTCTCGTAAAAATGTTTATAGGTCGAATGTATATCTAGCTGTCGATACGTCGATGACAGAATTATATTAAGACGCCCAATTTATTGCACATTAACGTAATAAATTGCATCATAACATTTTTTTTTCGTTTCTCGTAACTATTTAAAAGTGAATGTGAAATCAACAATGTAGGTATAACTGAAATTATCTTTAGTCCTACTTAACCATAGAGCTAGCAAAATATTTTTTTGATTTTTTTTCCTATGTCTATGAATTCAACACAAAATAATAATTATCATCAATCAGGTTTAACCTACTCTCCATTTTTTCATAATTGTCCTATTATGTAAACAATCTTCACAGTACTTTTTTTGGAATTTTATTGAAAATAAATCAAATATTAGCTCAACCCTAAACATTCTAAAGTAAAAAAATTATTAACCACGAAAGTAATTTCCTAAAAAGTCTATTTTAATTTATATTGTTGTAAAATCAAAAAAAGACATGGTAAGATTGTTTACATAATAGGACAATTATGAATAAACGGACTTTAGCTATTTTCATTGCCAAGAAGAAGAAAAAACAAGTTTACTTATTTCTTATTATTATTTTACTTTAATAACCCCAAAAGGGTTAACCTAAACCCCTTTTAAGTGACTTAAATTTTATGGTGACTTTGTTAATTTTTCCCCAGAAACAATAACATCATTAGTCTTGTACAAAATCATACTTTTACCATGATATAAAAGGAAAAGTAGTTAGTATACGAGAACAAGAAGTTAGTATAAGAAATTTAAATGCCACAACCACCAAGGGTGTGGAGAATATAATAAAGCATTGCAGCACTGGAGCATTGACCTCGATGCTTTAAATCAGGTTGGCTGCAGTTGACTGCAGTCGCTGTTTGTGCCTATAGTCCTCGGATGCATTCATGCACAATTGCCTGGTTAAGCGCAAGCCTTGTGGATGCATTTTTACATTGGCATAATGCAATTGTAACCTAATAAAGTATGTATATGCTTTTGATAGTGATCATATTGATAGATACCTACTTAAACTTATTATTTTTGTGTTCATTTCTAAAATAGGGAACTAAAGCATATTTGAAAAAAAAACAACAAAAATCGGAAATAATTTCGACTTTTAAATTGTAAGATTCCTAGGCAAGAGTCATGAATAAAAAAGATAAGACCAGGTAATATTGTTTTAGAACTCAATAGGTACAGACACGTGCATTGATATGTAAAAACATCGATCCTTAAGACAATGTAAATAAGGTCTAAAATTGGATAAACTTACTGTACATATTTTCAAAAAAACTTTGTCTCAGCATCTTAGGAGTTGTGTGTCCGAGCCGTTTTATTCGAGTCGTGTGTAAATACACAGTGTAGTGAATGTACAGTCGGGATGAATAAATCGTGACGTCAGCGAGGCGCGCCGTCCCGGATCAAAGATCGACTCAGACGCAGGGACTGTTAGGGATGTCATAAACAAATCTCCGAATAAAAAACAATATTGAGTTCTTTGTGGCCAGCACCTTAGGTACACATTCATTTCGTGATGATATTTTTTTTTATCTTGGTGAACCTATCACCTTTCTAACCTCCTGCTGATAACACGCATTGCTTTATGAAAAGCTAATTAAAAACTATCTGTTTTTTATTGATTTGACTATTTTTGTCCTGGCCTATATTGTTGAGTATTAATTTGTATAGAAATTGATGTACCTAATTTGTATTTTTTTAATAAGTTAATATTGATATTAAAATGACAGGACTCTGTCTGAAATAAATATTTTCAATTGGTACCTATTTAGTGAAATCGTTTCAAATATCAAATTTTTTTTAGAAAAATATCAAGATAATGAGATAAATTGAGACATTCACCATAATCACCACGGAAGGTGTGTTGGAATAAAACTTCAAAATTTAAGGTGCCTCACCAGGAAGGTTTTGGTGTATAATTTATGCGAACAAAGTCGCTGGAAAATGCTAGTTATCTAATAAATATATGTTTTTGCCACAACCAGGTCTTGTTACCGGTACCAAATTCTTAAATAAAGTACCGGAAAGTACCGGTACTTTGCCCGCGGCTTCGTCCGCGTGAATTTTCCACGAGAACAGTGCTTTTTCCCAAAATTAAAGGTACCTTATGTCCTTCTCCGTACTTCTAACTATGTGTAATTGTGTATGCAAAGTTTCAGGAAGATTGTTTCAGTAGATAAAGCGTGAAGAGGTTACAAACAAAAAAACTCACTTTCGCATTTATAATATTAGTTAGGATTTTGTACCGGTATATTTTTAATACAGCCCTATCCTGAGGCAATGTCCTTTAACCAAACGGAGCACAGAACCACATTGTGATGATTTAACTGACTCGCAATGAGCAAAAATAGTCTTTTCCGACACTCAGCCGCTGAAATACTGACTATTTGCTACTTTGCTAGATAATCAGAGTACTGTTAGATGTTCTATTGCGTCATTTACTTTTGATCTTTAAATTGATTAGATTTATTAGATTCTTTCCTGATATTCAGTTTTTATTTTACACTTTAGAAGTACCCATTATTTTTTCCTAGTGATAAAAAAAAGTTTTTTTTTGTTATATAAAACAAACTATAAAGCTTCACGCAATTTTTGCACACATATTATTAAATTGTTCCAAACTTACAAATAACTACCTGACCAGGAATATAAAAACCCTCGCCATGTTGCGGAAAAGCAATAAGTAGAACTAATTTCTCATACTGGCAACTAATTTAAAAACCTACTTTACCTTTTATGTTTAAAAAATAAAATCTTCTGCTTGTAGCTTGTACTTTTTTAAATAACTCGTCGTTTAAGTAGGTGTTTAATAGAGATTTTGTCTATATCCGCGCGTGTCATCGCATAATTCGTATAACGGGACATTTTACGATCGGTTTAATACTAATTAATCGCAATAAACCTACTCTGATTCGATACTTTGCTACATAATAACGAATTACCTGCCAATTTACGACGAACTTTCTCAAGTACTATTTCCCAATCCACTTTTCTATCTCATTAATTACACGCCTCAGTCAATATATTCAAATTAATTAGATTTCTTTTAAGAGGCAAAGGAAACCAAGTCACATCAAAAGTAAATTAAAAACAAAAAATGACAGAACTAGGTTTTTGAATTTCGAATCGTTTTCAAGATGCGTCACAGATAAGCGACAGAGAGTTATGAACCTATAAATTGGAGCGACTAAATAGCCCTTGCCAGTATTTTCATGTCAATTTAATTAATTGATATAAGCTCAGTATTAAACAACTCCATTGATTGCTTTATGGGTCTGAGCTCAATGTGTAAAATTTATTATTCATCGATTGTCATTGCGAATTAAATTTAAATTATGAACTTCTTGCCTGATGTACAAATCAACTCAAAAAGAAAAAAATCTTAATTTAAAACGTCTTGTTAAACAACAACATCCATTGAGTACCTACACTCACTGGAAATACAACTTTCAAAGAAAATCCGTATTTACGTAGAGAGCTAAAGAGCGCATCCTAGTCACAAATCTGACCAGTCCGGTGTCTGCTCAGTGCATAAATAACCTCCTTACATTACAAAAAGCGTTATAATTCATATCCAGGCCCTTAATATTCCGATCCTGGCGGCGAATATTAATCAAATACTATACCAAACTGGTTTCCACAAAGGCGAGCAGGTTTATTCAAAGTTAAATAAAATATATACGACGGCATTCCGTGAGATTTATTTCGGAGAAAAAAGGGAGGTAAGGTAAGAGCCAGGTCTTGTCGCAGTATGTTTATAGGCGGTCGGTGTCGCCTCACAATGTATGGCTCTAATTAATGCTTTGCCCTCGCCTTCCAAGATATATTGCCTTTGCGCCAGCATTTCAACTCGCACTTTTATTTTTCTAATGCTCCAACCTCACGTTCGTTGGCGTGGAATAATTAGTCCTATAACTTGTTCTCATACACCGTCTTTTGTTTAAAACGGTATTCCGAATTGATATCGTCAATTAACTAACATCCTGCATCATTTTCCAATCTGATCTTTATCAAGCCATGGGAATCGACCGACGTTCCCATTAAAAAAGAAGCTCTACAGGTACACAATATAACAAGTCTCTCGCGACTACAATGATGCAGATAATAATGGAAGCCAGCTGACGGGAGGTGCCTTAACGTCCGTTGTCATGGCGACGTACGAAGGGTGGCCAACCTGCCTCGCTAACATATCACCGACCCCAACAAAAAACGGATAAGCGCACCCCATCTTACACAGATTTTGGACTCTACCCCATAAACCAGAAGGATCTCTTTCACGCATCATCAAACACAGCTTACGACCTTTCTCCGTAATGGCATTATTGGGATGCGTGTATTGTGTTTCGGGTTCCATCTTTGCTTTTTAAAATTAGAATAGCTATGTCTATCTTCTTCACTCGCGTTGAGAATGTTCATCTTTTCTGCTCTAACCGCACTCGCATAATTATTCCTTTCTCTATTTATGACATTTTAAACAGTTTTTAAGTTTTTGTTGAAATAAGCATGGCCCGTAAATGTTATTACGGCAGTAAAAACGCAGTTACGTTAATTTATAGCTCATGTAAATGCGATATCTGACTCTGGGCGCAGTCGAATGATTTATTCGTTCTTGCATATTTTTCCTTATTAAAATGTTTTTGGGTTTATGTCTGCAATTACTGCATTTTTTATTATTTTTTTTTTGTAATTTATTAGATTTTGTCTAAACCTAAAATATGGTGGTTATCACAATTAAATGTATCAATGTTAAATAACATTCCTTTCTAAAATAAGTACCAGATTTTTTTATCATCGAGTTTAATTAATGAAATCGATATACTATCAGGTGTGGATCAAATAAATCTTTGGTGTTATCTACAACTCTGGTAATAGGCAAATGCTCTCACCTTTATACGAACTTATCTCGTGTTGATTTATATATCTAACCTACATCTAAATATATTTTTAATTAAGAATATAAATTAATTTAATTATAATACATACTTACTAGCTTAAAGAAATTAATACCTATTATTAAAGATTTTCATGAAGATCATTGTGACAAATACTTATTAAAATTTTCTGTTATAAATGAATATTCTTCAATAAAATTTATTTTATAGAATGTTATTTAATTACTTACATAAAAAATCATTAAGTACAATTTGTTCATATGAAATTCTTATTTAGGTACCTCCTCCTCCCTCCCTCTCAGCCTAAAGACGTCCACTGCTGGACAAAGGCCTCCCCCAAGGATTTTATCCATGGGTGGTTTTGCCGTAATCGCCACGCCAATTTAGGTACCTACTTTGACTTATATTATGAAACGTAATCTTCTTGCAAAAGCTATATACGTTCTCTTTATAATTAAAATTTAACAAATAAGGGACAACAAGTTGAATATTTTCGGAATAAAGAAATAAATCCATTAGCCATATCTATACGCGTTCCAAGCGCTACACCTAAAGGCCAGCCTACACGGTCGGACATTCCGAGGTTCAGTTGGTCCGCTATCAATTTTATACACGATGGGACGGCCATTTATCTTGCCTTATTTATTAGCTGACTCGGAAACCAGTTTGAAACCCGATCCGAGGTAAATACCACATCCACCGGCCTTCTGAACTTATGTAGACCGTACGTGAGAAATGTGCTCGTTTTAAACACTCCACGTTGTTTGATCAGTTAGCTTTGTTAGTTTTATCATGGATACACTATCGAATATTCCATTATCAGCAAAGGGTTGACTTTCACAAATTCCAAGAAATGACTTCACTGAGTTGCGCATAAAGAGTCACCTTACAAAGCATTAGAAAGTTGCGCAACCCTTTTTTACGCATCCCTGACTTTTTGTAGCGATTTCTTTATAGAATAAACACTATTGTTAGTTTGCGGACCGTTTGCTCCTAACCCTTTCCGTTACTTTTTTGCTCCGAAAAGATTGTTTCTACTTATTTTTATTGCCTCCACTATGGTTACTTTTTCTAACATTTTTTTCACAACCGTTATTGGATATCGACTAGGACTTTTAACTTGTAAGTCTGATAATTAATCTACATTAAGGTTGGATTCAGTAGCGGATGACTCTAAAATTAACTTTAGTGCAGCAATAAAATATTAATGAGCCATTAAAATCTAAGATGGTATAAAAGTGAAATTTTATGTCCCCGTTGAGGTGGTTTCGCGCCGCGAATCCATGCACGAGATGCTGCAGGGTGATATATGGAGCAATAAATCGGTTTTAAATCCATATTATAACTGTTAAAAACAATTATGGTTATTTATGTTTACCTATTTTATTGATATTGCTAAGTTGATTGCCCTGTGGGTATTGTAACTGGAAACTATCCAGGTCGATATATTCATATACGTTTTCTTTGTTTCCAGGTCCAAATGGATGTCCACGGAGGCGGGGGCGGCAAACTTACACGAGGTTCCAAACGCTCGAACTAGAAAAGGAATTCCATTTCAACCACTACCTGACTCGTCGGCGCAGGATAGAGATCGCGCACGCGCTGTGCCTCACAGAGAGACAAATAAAGATTTGGTTTCAGAACCGACGCATGAAGTTAAAGAAAGAGTTGCGCGCTGTGAAAGAAATAAACGAGCAGGCTCGCAGGGACAGGGAAGAACAGGAGAGAATGAAACAGCAACAGCAGGAGAAGCAATCGAAGCTGGAAGGGCAGCACCACGGGCACCACGTGACCCACCACCACGACCCTATGAAGATGCCCATCGACAAAGGTTCCAACGACCTTCTCAAAGTGAACAAAGTCCCTACGTAAGGTGCTTGTGACACCGTTCTTGACTGACCCTGTATCATATAGTGTGAATACATGAACAGAAGTGTTGCGTCCAGACGGACTGTGCAGCGTTAGTCGTTTCGTATCCTAGTTTTATGTTTTGCGGCCGAAGGGCCTCGTTGTGGAGGCCTCAGACTCTGTTCGTATAATGTTCCTTTAGTGCGAAGGACTTGCCTAGGTGTTCGCTGGGTGGACAGGCTGGTGATGTGCTTTAAGCATTTATTTTGTTGCCATAACCACACCTTGTATTGCAATAATATTTTACTAAAATTTACAAAAGCGTTAGATTCGATAAGGTTATGATGCCCGAGTGAACTTCGGTATTGTTAGTTAAGATTTAAAATCTGTGAATCTCATAGTATTTATTGCTACCACTTACTCTAATCCATTATGTTATATTTTTATTAATAGATATTATATTATGTACATTTTGATGTATATTTTATTATTTGCCCGCTATTAGCGGGCTGGTTATGTTTTGTCGGTCACATTTTTTTATGATTGTGAAATTTGTTGTATTTTATCAGTTGATTTCGAAAGAGTTACTTTTATTTTCGACCAGATTGTGATTCACTTCAGTAGTTTAAGTCCGCAGATTGTTGTATGATTTGAGCTTTTAATTTGATAGAAATAATTATAACCAGTGAGAGGCATTGGTAGAATAGTTACCTGGATTTCAAGGAAGTTGATGTTCATTCTTACGAAAGAATTGTATTTCAGTAAAATTAGAAGATTTTTCGCATATGAATTTCTCGAAGTATATTTAAAATTACTCTGCCGATTCTGATCACTGATTATGACAAATAAATTATTACCTGCATAGATAATTCCGTAAGAATTAAAGTGTATATTTATAACAAAATACGTATGGAAGTACAATTGCAAATAAGTCTTCGTCATCAAGCGTTGTGTTTTATACTTTCTGTTTATCAGAATGATTAAGATATTAGGCGGTATTTTTTGATAATTCTAACTAAAGAATACCATGTCCATTAACTTGAAATAGATCGAGAACAAATGAAAATGAATATAAAAGGAAGGGCGCTTGCAAACGTTGCAGTGCCATCGAATTCCAAGTCATCAGATGTTCAAAATTATATACGTAACGATGATACATATAATAAATTACAATAATGTGACTAAATATAAATTTTACACGTAATATTAAAGTTGAGTAGTGTAAGTGTATTATACATAATTAAATAGGTTCGACTTTGTATGAAGTATTTGCTAAGAATAATGGGTAGATATTTTCTCCAGTGGTAGACGAGGCATTCGTCTTTTGAGTCATATTTCAAGTTTGAAAACAACAGCTTAATAACCTTGTTTATGTATTCAAACAAACTGCTTTTCTTAGAATCAGCGCTTGTATTTTTTATGTTTTTTTATGTAGCCTCACACACATATAAATTTGCCAGATGAGTGAGTACCCATACAGAGCTTTACAAATAGCCAATAACGTGGAGTTTTCCTTAAAAAAAAGAAGAAAGAAGCGCTCTATTGTTACATAACAATCTCATACTTTGCATATAAATACAAGCCCCTTATCGTACTTGCTTTCAGTGCTACATTGTGCCAAAATACACTAGTTTCTACACCACTACCTTTCTACCGCGTCCAAATTGTTTTTTTACTCGAATACGTAATATCTGAACAAAAATTAGAAATAAATTAGTGTTGATAGTCACCATTATACGTAAATTAATGTCAGGGTAGAATTAAAGAAATAAATAGATATCTGTATTAAAATTGGAATCTTCGCTTAATTTTGATAAATCTCCTCTTGATATCTGTCCACTGTGTTATTCGTAAATAGTAATTCAATGTCGTGATATCATTAGAGAAGTTTTAAGTCGATAGAATAAGAGAAACCACACTGTCATTGCACGACTTATTCCATACATTCAAGATTCTGAATAGAATTTATTTATTACAATTTTTTTTGAAAAATGTACCAACTTTCCGAAAATAAATTTAAAATTCGTTTGTCTTTCGTATATAGTCGTAGTATTTTAAACAACCTATATTAAAAACGAAAACTACCTTTATATGTTTTGTTATATTTTTAGTTGTATCTATTGTTCATCTTACCGGTATTCAATGAGTCCGAAGTGAAATTTGTTGATAGCCGCAAGATCATCATCGTCATTATCATTGTAAACAAAAACTCACCAAAATTTATTTTAATCCACCGTTAGTCACAAAAGAATAAAATATATTCAACTTATTTATCACGTCGAATTCGCTGACTACATACTACTGAACTTTCAATTTCTTTGTAGTAACATACAGCATAAGGTTGTCATTAGTAATAAATTTCCCCATCTTACTTTAACTATAAAATCGAGAATGATTATCGAACAAAATGTACTTAAGTAACTTTGGTATAAGTAGGCTTTATAAATTATAATGCATAGTTATTAATCGTAGACACTTGTAATAAATTTTAAGCGTAATCCGATGATTAGTATTGAATTAAACGCTTAATTATTAGTATATTCGTGATTGCTACATACGTTTGAATTTTTGAACAAAAGGGGACGGAAGTACACAATGTTGAATTTCGACTAAAAATTAACAGAATTTGTGTATACGAATCGAATTGTTATTTGTTCATTTGATGATCCATAAAGTTTTTCATTATGACATCTTGTTTTAATGTTTTATGGGACTGTGCAAATTAGGAACCGTTTTGAAGCAGTAAATTGGTTGTTTCCTAATCGGCTATTAAGTTTCGTTCCAACAATAGGCAAAACTTGTAACATAGTAATGATACTTGTACGTGTACGTCCATGATTTACTGCAGATTTTCTTTATTGTTTCTTACTCGTAAAGTTGTAATTCAGAGAAACAATGAGCAATTTGTTAAATAGATTATATACGACCTCCATCCGTAATGCTGTCTTGCCATATTGCTAGTATTTTTGTAGTCGGTAGCTACCTATACTATAACCTTACTGAGTATATATGTAAATGAATGGCGTATCTTTGCTATGCAAGTGACTTTGTACTGCAGTTAATATATTTCATTCTAGAATATTCTACGTGCATGCAACATCGAATATATCGATGTTTGCTGTGTCTATCGGTAACGTAAATGCGAATTCAAAAATCAATATTTCTGCGTACCTATCATACTTAACGCTTATTTTTGATAGTACTAGAAATCCTCGGAGCTTTGCATAGCAAAGCGTCTTTTTTGTTTTCTTTAGTTATTTTGATCAATTTTTTTTACTGATTCCAGAACTAATATACAGTTCAGTTCATTTTCTATTAAGTTTTAATTGTTGCGTTATAAACGTTACATTAATTTCAATGTTAACAAGACTTCCCTTATTAGTTAAACGATCAATTTTATCTTAACATAAATGTAGCTATGTATGTATGTACCTATATCTATATTTTTGAAAATAGTTAATAAATCGTCTTAAAATTAAGTGTAAATAGTTGTGAAAGTTTATGTGGCGCATTATTTTTGTTTATATTTCTTTTTTGTTTATGTTATGTATTTATGTATTGAGATTTGTGTTTAAATACTTGGCCATAATGCCTGGTACCATAAATGTATTAAAGAAAAAATATAGATTCTTTAAAAAAAACTAAAGTTGTAATAAAAGTGGCTGTATTATAGTTACTCAATTTATTATACGGCCTTATTGTCAATAATGTCATGGTAATTTTTCCTGAGAAATTATTTTATAGGAAAATTATCCATGATAGAGAAGTGCAATCAATAAAATAAAATTACAACTTTAGTTTCACTTGTACACGTGTCTCGAATGGTATTTATGGTCAAGTGTGATCGATTCAACGTGACTGTGTCGTGGTATATAAGCAAATAGTTGGGTGATTGTATATGAAGCCCGCATTGAATATTGTAATATTAATTTCAAAAATTCAAGAGAATAAAGAGTTAATAAAATAATGTCCTTTTTTGTATTTTTTAATATTCCTTTGTAATCTAGCAAAAATATTATACTTTATCTAGTAAAATATATCAATATATGTACCTATATAAAATTCTTCCGTTAAGTTACTGACAGACAACGCACAGCCAAAATTACTGGACGTAGAAAAGCTGAAATTCGGCTTGTACATTTCTAAGGGAGTATAGGAGAGCACTGTGAGATGATATCCTGAAATTCCTACGGAAACAAATTGCTGGGCCCATGCTGGTTTATTCTATTTTTGGTAAACTATGTATTAATGAAACTACGTACATAAAGAAGTACCGTTTTTAAACCAAAATTTGGGAGTATTTCTTATTAAAAGCATATAAATGGGACTGAATTGACTGTATTGACCAGAACTGAATCTATGTATCTATTTTCCAATTCATAATACATGTTACTGAAATATATGAACAAGGGAGGTTATAAGTTAGGTATATAAATTCCTGAAGTAATAAAATAAGTTTGGTAAGTAAACTGGGAGGGTGGCTTTTGCCCAGCAGCTAAATAAAAAAAAGTAAACTGAATTATAATCAGGTGCAGTTTGCCACATAGAAAAGTATACCACCTGCAATACGATTAATTATAAAAAGTAGTACCTATACTTTTTCATGTGCCCCACTGTACATTGGGTTGCACCGTTTTATTTTGAACTGGCAAAACAGTAACCTTAACCGAACCGGTTAGGCAAATATGACTTGCACTAGTTGTCACGTAAACGTTACGTAACTTTGATACTAACCCTAACATAAATTTCAATTTCGGTTAACAGTCGGATGTGTCACTGAAAATAGTGATTCTCAATGACACTCCTACTGCCTAGACTTATTTTAAACTGGCGTAGTATATAATAAGTCTATGGCCTAGCGATGTGTTTTTGGAATGAATGAATATCGCGAGCATTAAAGAATCATTCTAATATTCGAATATTTATCTTGAAATGTTTACTGTAGCTTGTGATAGATATGAATACAGTAGAAAAAATCTTAAGTGATTAATAAAGGATTTTTATAAAAATACACCTCTCTTCTGTTAAGTAGGTATTTCATCATATATAGGTAGGTATATTGCCATGCCTTTTTGTTTCCCATGAGGGTAGACAGATAACATAGATTTCCATTTTTTACAATTCCAGCAGATCTCTCTCATTTCCTCTATATACTCATCATCATCACTCTTTTTACACAAGCTCGCCAGTTGTGGGTGCTCCTTATATCTCCTATTTAAGATGGTTGACTATTCCATTTACCTTTTGACTCTAAAATACAATTTTCTTAAGAAAATACGTAATGGGGGAAAACAAACTTTAAATATGAAACTCATCAATACTAAAATATGAAAGTAATTAAGGTTCTATTTATTTTTTTATTTATTATTTTTTTAAGTTCTTTCAAATTTCGTAGCTACATAATTAAAAAAAAAATGTCGCCTAACTAAAGAACAATTAAATCCATACTAATATTATAAATGCGAAAGTTTGGATGTGAGTTTGTGAGTTTGTGAGGATGTTTGTTACTCAATCACGCAAAATCTACTGGACGGATTTCGATGAAATTTGGTACAGAGGTAGATAATGACCTGGAATAGCACATAGGCTACTTTTTATCCCGGGAAAAAGCACTGTTCCCGTGGGAAATTCACGCGGGCGAAGCCGCGGGCAAAAGCTAGTACCTAATAACTGTGACTGCAGGAATTACTGATGCTAACGCTTCAGAAGTCATGACAATACGTCTTATATCTTTTTCTTGTTCAGCGAAATATTTCACAGTAAAAGGATTTGTATTCAGCTATGATGATGGTAAGACTTTGAGCCGATGTAACCCTATTGAACCTTTATCTTGTCACTGCATACTTAAAACAATATTAATTCCCACCAGAAATAACGACCCCTCTGTCGGCAAGTCGTTCTTAAAACAGTCACTGTCACATATATTTCACAGAAAGAAAGAAAAAACATTACCCTAATAGTTAACTACCCCTAAATACCAATAACGTTTGTCGGAGCCCTGCCAAAAACAAACCATGAGTTATATCCATAATGCAATATATTCTACCATTCCGCCATTTTCCATTCTCCACAGACACTGCTGCTGTCTAATAAATTTCAGAGCTACAGAATTCACAATAGGTGGGACTACACCACACTAAATCGAAAATCGCTTGCCGAACCTCCACGCCTTTTAAAAGAGAAAGTATCGCAAAAAATCTGTCTACGCAAGCGATATTGCACTTTAAACGCAAACAATTTTTTGCTTCGACCTTTCGTCTGATACTTTTGCCTTATAGTTTTTGTTGATAGTTTTTTTCGAGAACCCCTATCTAACATTACCTTTATGGCGCCTGATATCTCAAAGAGCGATCATAGCAAATTCTAATGGCTCTTAAAATTGGCTGAAGTCGATATAACAACCAAAACAAATTTTGGTGCTATTTTATTTAGTGTTATGGCAATTTCTACTGCTTCTACCTTATGAAATCAATTCAGACATATGTTTATAATGGGGTTTCGCACTTTTTAATGGTAAATACTATAATTATATTTTATAGAAGCACCTTAAAATATAATTCAGCATTAAAATTTTGGTAGGTACTTTCTTTTTATAAGTGTGATTTTGGTTGATATTTTGTGTACTTTTACCAAATTACTAACTGAACTACTTTTGGCTTTAACATATAAACATATGGTACCTAGCAAATAAAAGACAGAAAAGTGAAAAGTACTAATTTTAGTACTTAAGCGAATTATGGTTAGAGTTTTCCTAAGTTACACCGGACTGTATCGGTGGAGGTATATAATTAAAACTATTAGCATTGAGCCTGGTGTTGTTTATGAAAACAGCTGAAATCCTATTTGCTGTCGGACGATTAAATAGGTATACGTTGCTCTGACGGCATAGTGGGCCAATTTCATGGTCTAACGCTCCCCTGCAACGGAATTCCCAATACGTGTCTTGGTGCTTTTAATTTTGGGGATAAAATTAAAAGGTACTTGAATTAAAAGATAGAGAAATACCGTCAGGGTTTTAATTTTGGGGATAAAATTAAAAGGCACTTGAAGAAAACTGAAAGATAGAAAACTGTCTGATATTTGAAAGCGTACCTTTTAATTTTATCCCCAAAATTAAAACCCTGACGGTACCCTTAGATCACCGAGACAGGTTTTTTTATGTTACGAGTAATGATCAAATTGTTGGTGTAATTTATTTTTCCAAAAATATTTGCATCGTAGACGTTTTATAGCTTCTTCTTATTCAATCCCATTTCGTGGTAGACAATTCTTGTCTTGAGTGATTGAATGAATATGGCAACATTGCTGAGTGTAGTTGTTTCAAATATACTCAGTAAGTACAATAAAGTGTCATATGCGAATCGTATATAAAAAAAAAATCGCGTTCATTTATTTAATTTTTCTACATCGCCTCACGCCATCAAGAGCTTTTCTCATAACTTGAGACCGCGTTGCACTGTATGAGGATTTCTTCCACGTACGATGAAATATATTTTCAGAAATGGTACCTACACGTAATAGGAACCCAGCTGAATTGAGCATGGCGACTGCGATCCGCTTGCAAACTATTCGGAACGATAGAAACTCCATTCTTTTATTTCGATTTTGCTTTTATTCTATTGAGGAAACCATTCTGTTTCATTGTGTAAAGTTTCGATTGGAAAATTAGAAAGGCGAGTCATTTGGCACGTGCAAAAATGCCTTGATTGTGTCATTGGAAAATGTTAATTTCATTTAAATTTTAAATATGTAGTACATTATTTGGTACAAATTAATTAAAATTTTCACAAAGGAACTTGAAATGTCACGATTTTACTTTTTATTTGTAAGTATATTTAATTGAAAAATATATACTACATATACATACAAAATATTGACGCTTTAATGCCTAACATAAATATATTCTTATAATAATAATTTGATACGTTTTTGTAGTGTCAATACATTATTATTAACGCCTGGAAACTGTAGTAAATTAAAACTTTTGGAATCCAAACTATCACTAAACGATTTTCTTGCGTTTTGCTACTAAACTATCAAGAACAGAAAAAACGTTCATTTTATAGATTCAATAAGCCAACATTGAAAAAAAGAATTCAATTAATACAAATCTCTCAAAGTCAATATAAGGGACGAAACTATCGGCATATCGATATCGTAAACTGTTATAATAGCATATTGGAATACCGACGCTACGTGAAGGTACTGAAGAAAAGGTTTCCAATGCGTCTAAATTCAGCCAGATCCTGCAGTATCGATTTAGAGACGTTTATAGTCACATAGATAAAATAGACAACGATAGAATCGTAGTCGTGGAAATCTAGACTGTTACGTGTTTAAATTGGCAAAGGCCCCGCCCGGCCCTTTGGGCATTATGGCAAGGTTATTGGAGCCTTAATGCAGACATTTAGGCTATTTACAGCTGCTAAAGTAAAATAAATAATTTAAAATGAGACAAGCATAAACAGTATATTTTCTTTTTGTCAAACTTTGACTGATATATATATACGTTTTTTTTTATTATTTTCTTTTTTAATTAAATATTATTCCCCAATTTATGAATTAAAAAATATCGTTAAAAGTACAGAAAATTGGATTATTTGCAAAGTTATCAACAGCTATAGTCTGGACATATTTATCATAAAGGTCAGCATTTTCATTTGAACAATCGATTAATTCATATTTCGTGGTCTACGTAGATAGTTGGTCAATGTTTATCGTGCTATCCCTCCTCAACATAGCCATAAGTATCGATACTAACATGCTTCTCAATATCGAGAGGTTTTCCTTTTTTCTAAACGGATTATGCGCGAGTTATGAGCACTTGAATCGATTGATTCTTGCTTCTGGCTTGTTGCTGTTTGTAAAATTTTATATCGATATCAGAAGTGTATTGTTATAGATACTGGAATAAAGTGTATTGCATCTAGTTTCCATCCAGGGACCTTAAATAAGCCCTACAAATCCATGGGTCTGGGTAAAACAGGGCGTCCTACTAATTCTATCTCCTATGTTTGGTTGTGAAATATTTGTTACTCAATCACGCTGGACGTAATTCGATGAATGAATAAATGAATGAATAAATAAATATTTATTTGCAGTAAAAGTTACAGTTAGTCCTAAATGATACGAATGTTACTTGTATGATGAAATTTACATAGGTAGTTAAATATCGGATATAGTACATAGGGTACTTTTCTCCCAGCGAGGCTCAGGGCGCAGCTCATAGTCATATATATACCTTAGGTGTATATTTTATATTTTTAATAGTTGGCTCATTGGAATCTACTTAGTTGTATGATTCTAAATATAATTTTGATACCTACCTTTATATCCTTTCCTACTGATTTATTCATATTTGAATGTCTTGATCATCGGACACTCTTATAGGTTGCTTAACGGTTTTATGAATATTAATTTAAATACCTACAAGCTCTTGTTCTACAAATAGTGTTTAGAAGACTAGGCACCCTGTAGCGAGAACATCGTCTCAGTATGATTAATATGTAAAGCAGCCCATGAAAAATGTACCTATATTAATTTGTATGGTAAGCTTGAAGCAAGTTGCCTTTTAAAGAAGTTATACCAGTAAACTAATTTTACTACAAGCAATGAGATTATAAAATTGTCGACCGAAAAAGGGATTCGTTGCAACTCTACTATATTGTATGTAGGTACTAAGTGAATACACCGAATTTGATAATAATGAAAGATAACTAGCTGCGCCCCAGGGCTTCGCTCCCGTGGGAATTACGGGATAAAAAGTACCCTATGTGCTATTCCCGGTATTTTTCTGCCTGTATACCAAATTACATCGAAATACGTCCAGTAGATTTTGCGTGATTGAGTAACAAACATCCTCACAAACTCACATCCAAACTTTCGCATTTATAATATTAGTAGGATTCATAGATTTGATATTTCATAAAATTCAAATAAGATTAACTTAGGTCCTAATCCTGACTAATATTTATAAATGCGAAAATGAGTTTGTTTATTTTTTGTTACCTTTTCACGATTTATTTACTGAACCAATCTTCCTAAAATTCTGTAACACATAGTTAAAAGTACTGAGCAGGACTTAGTGTACCTTTCATCTCAGGAAAAAGCACTGTTCCCGTGGGAAATTCACACGAGTGAAGCTGCGGGAAAAAGCTAGTTATAAGTACATTACTAAACAAAAAAGAATTACGAAATTACAAATTCTTCTAGAACTAATATTTTTCTTGCTTAAAATATGTTACTCACATCAATAACACTCACAGTAGTAGGTACGTAGACCCCAAATCGGATTGTAGCTATAACTTATACTTCTAGACGGCGACATAAACATACTAATAAATATTTGTAAATGTTATGAGAAGTTACAAGCACTTCTATCTCTTGAGACGCGTTTGTTTAGTGTGCTTTCAGCTGATATTTAGTACCTAAACTAAAACCTAAAGGGTAAATTAAAGTGATTTTTTCTTTTACATTTGACTCGTATATTCAAATTTAAAAAAAATTATATTTTTGAATCTGAAAATGGGATCATCGTAAAATTTTATAATGCGGTGTTTCTTATAAGAAACTAGCTTTCGCCCGCGTGAATTTCCCACGGGAACCGTGCCTTTTCCCGGGATGAAAGGTACCCTATGTCCTTCTCCGTACTTCTAACTATGTGTATGCGAAATTTCAGAAAGATTGGTTCAGTAGATAAAGCGTGAAGAGGTAACAAACCAACAAACCAACAAACAAACAAACAAACAAACAAACAAACAAACAAACAAACAAACAAACAAACAAACAAACAAACAAACAAACAAACAAACAAACATACAAACAAACAAACAAACAAACAAACAAACAAACAAACAAACAAACAAACAAACAAACAAACAAACAAACAAACAAACAAACAAACAAACAAACAAACAAACAAACAAACAAACAAACAAACAAACAAACAAACAAACAAACAAACAAACAAACAAACAAACAAACAAACAAACAAACAAACAAACAAACAAACAAACAAACAAACAAACAAACAAACAAACAAACAAACAAACAAACAAACAAACAAACAAACAAACAAACAAACAAACAAACAAACAAACAAACAAACAAACAAACAAACAAACAAACAAACAAACAAACAAACAAACAAACAAACAAACAAACAAACAAACAAACAAACAAACAAACAAACAAACAAACAAACAAACAAACAAACAAACAAACAAACAAACAAACAAACAAACAAACAAACAAACAAACAAACAAACAAACAAACAAACAAACAAACAAACAAACAAACAAACAAACAAACAAACAAACAAACAAACAAACAAACAAACAAACAAACAAACAAACAAACAAACAAACAAACAAACAAACAAACAAACAAACAAACAAACAAACAAACAAACAAACAAACAAACAAACAAACAAACAAACAAACAAACAAACAAACAAACAAACAAACAAACAAACAAACAAACAAACAAACAAACAAACAAACAAACAAACAAACAAACAAACAAACAAACAAACAAACAAACAAACAAACAAACAAACAAACAAACAAACAAACAAACAAACAAACAAACAAACAAACAAACAAACAAACAAACAAACAAACAAACAAACAAACAAACAAACAAACAAACAAACAAACAAACTGTTTGTAATATAATTGCTTGGAACGAAACACGGGCGTTTCGCATTGCTGCCGCCAGAGGGCGTTCGGGGTTTTCACACTGCTAGCGCGAATGGCTCGCGGACGGTCGCCATTGCATTGCCCTATGCGATATCGGTTTGATTTTTAATACGCGAGAGGTTCCGCGTTCTTTGATTGCTAATTAGCTTGAGTTGTGTTTGTGAATTTCCTGTTTGTTAAATAACTATTGAACTTTGTGTTTGTGTACCCGTCATGGTGACTTTTTCTTGTGAGAGGTGAAACGTGGCTGGCTGTTCACATCTGGCTGTTCCCGAGTGAAACTACGGGAAGAAATCTATTTATTTGTCCTGGGGAATTGAGATCTCAAGGGTTAGGTAGGGTGATTAGGAATTCCCCCTTCCCGAAGACACTCAAGTTTGGATCCGAAGAGAAAGAAGATTTAGCTTGGTAAGTGTTTTTTAAGTGTAATTAATTTATAGGTTAGGTTATCATATAGGGCCCTGTAGCTCCCTTCATAAGCTACGGTGGTAGCAGACTGCGTTAAGTTATTTAGGTTTTAGTCGGGCAAACGTGGTGCCGCGTGGAGATTTCTTCCCGGTACTTATTTTTTACCGGTGGTTTTTTCCCGGTGAAGTTCCGGTACAGAATTCTTCCCGCCGCTTCGTTTGTCCGGATTCGCTCTGCGCACATTTTCTGGCAGCAGAGCGTAGTTGCTCTGCACATTTTCTGGTAGCAGAGCGTAGTTTATCTACCCTCTATTTGTTCGTTTGTAAAAAATAATTAATTGTTTGTAAAAATTATTAGATTTTTCTTAGTTTGTTTGTATAAGAATATTTGTAACCTTTGTTGTATTTGTTTGCGGTTTGTACCGTGCGTTCCGGGTTTGTGCCATTCTCATACCTACCGCGGTTCTTCGTGTAGTTGCTTGATTTTGTTGTTTTTTATTTACCTTTTGTTATTTTTTGTTTGTGACTTGACGCGATGGCGAAGGCCTCCAATGCTAGGGCGACACTCGCCAACGAATTGAGATGGTTTGTGACGGCCGGAGGACTCCTGTCCCGGAAGGACAGGGAGGGCGCCATACTGCTAAGAGCGGATCACCTCCACTCACGATTGATTAGCGCGGAAGCGGCCATGGCGGCGCTTACCGAAGCCGATCTTACCCCGGAGGCCTACGCAGGTCACATGGCGGACATGGACCAGATCCTGAGTCTGCACGATGATATCGCGGAGGCGGTGACCGCAATAAGGGCGAGACAGGCTGGCGGACCAGCCCCTCGCACACCTGTTAGACAGGAAGGACCAGCGGTTACTGGTCGGCTCCCCACCCTTCAGCTGTCCCACTTTGGGGGTAGGATGGAGGAGTGGGTAGCATATAAAAATATGTTTGAGTCCCTGGTCGTAGCACGACAGGATTTGTCGAAGGCCCAGAAGATGGCCTACCTCCTCTCCACTCTTGAGGATGAAGCGCGGTCGCTCATCCAGCACCTCCGGGTGGAGGACGACCAGTACGATACGGCTTGGGAGTTATTGAACTCCCGCTACCAAAACTTACGTTTGTTAGCGGATGCGCACGCCGCACAGTTGATGGCCCTGCCCAAGGTGGCCAACAGGGCACAGTTGCGCCTGCAGTTGCTCACGCCCGTTACAGTGGCCTGTAACGCGCTCCGCACACTGGGGCTGCCGGTGGACCAATGGTCTTTTTTGTTGGTGCACATTGTATTGGGCAAATTGCCCAATGACATCCGCTCGCGATTTGAGCGCGAGAATGCGGAACGGGATAGCACCACCCTACCAACATTCACTGACTTGGTGAAGTTTTTGGAGTTTGAGGCACGGGCTGCTGAGAATACCATGACGGACTCAGCGCCATCCAGAGCGCCTGAACGTAGGCCCTTGGAACCCTCATGGCGAGGGAGGCCCCAACAGGGACGGCAACCGCCACCGCGTGGAGCTGGTGCGCGGGTTGCACACACGGCAGCAGTCGCGAGGGACGCGGACTGCCTGCAATGTGGTCGGATGGGCCACAGCCTGCTGCAATGCAGGGACTGGCAGGGACTGCCAGTACAAGATCGGCGCCGCATGGCAAAGCGGCATGAACTTTGCTTTTATTGTTTGGGCGGTCACTATGCACGTGACTGTCCCAGTGCCATACCATGCAGTGCATGCCGTGGGCGGCACCACGCGATGCTTTGCATGAACCGCAACGGGGATGGCACCCGGATGTTGAGGCAGGGGTCCCCTATGGGCGGGGGCGCTCCTGCGCGAAGCCCTCCACCACCGGACGGAGGACGCGGCTTCGCTCGTCGCACCCCCTCGGGAGGGGGTCGCGTACCTGCGCGGGTCTTGGCGGACCGGGACCACGCGCCCCAAGGTCATGGCCAGTATGTAGCTGGCCAGGCCCCGGATAGGGCCCCCATGGGCGGGGGCCCTAGATCGGACGTGAGAGTGGGGACACCCCCTCCACGCGGGTTACCAATGCCCAACACATGCAGCCGCAGCGGTTTTCTCCGCCGCTGCACGAGTACCCACGGCTGGAGTACCACCCGCCGTACCATATGTATGGCCGGGCCGCGGGTTATGCCCCCTCAGATGGGGATGTGCACTCGCCCGCCATATTATCCGGGTCAGTGGCGCGCCCCTGGTTTGGAGAGAGTGGGGAGCCCGTAACTAGCTTGCTCCCTTGCTGGGACAGAGCCGCGGACGGTTCTGCTCCCTACCGCGGTGGTCCGCGTATGGGGTCGTAGGGGAAGCCATTAATTTGAGAGCTCTGTTGGACTCAGGGGCTCAAAGCAGTTTGGTTACCACTCGAGTGGCACACCAGTTAGGTTTAGTCGTGGAAGACTCGCCTGTGCCACTTCTTGGAGTTGGTGGCATACAAGTGAAGTGTCTGACGGGCCAGACACTTGTCACCTTTTCTTCGCTGAAGTCCTCCACAATGAGGATCACGACTTCGGCTATGGTAATGGATACCATTGCGGGTTGGCACCCTCGACAGACATACCGCCGGGTGTGTTGTCTTTGGTTTCGGGTCTGGATTTGGCCGACCCCTTTGTCTTTCATCCCGGCCCAGTGGACTTGCTCCTGGGCTCGGACGTATTGGGTTGGATTTTGTTGGGTACACAGAAGGCTCTGGGTTCGTCTTCACTGATGGCAGTGTCTACGATTTTTGGTTTCGCCCTGATGGGCCCTGTGTTTGATAATGGCACCGCGGAGGAGCCACCGGTTGTCGCATCTGCGTCCTTGGCCAAGACCATGCAAAGGTTTTGGGAGGTGGAGGAGCCACCTATGAGTTCCAGGATGGATCCGGAACACGCTGAGTGCGAAGCCCTTTTTCGATCAACCACGGAGAGGTTGCCCTCCGGTCGGTTTGTAACTAGGTTACCTTTTGTTGCCTCTCGTCCTAGCCTAGGGCAAAGTAGGGCGCTTGCGGAGAAACGACTGCTGTCCATGGAGCGACGCATGCAGCGTGACCACGTACTTCGCGATAAATATATTGAATTTATGCGCGAGTACGAGGATTTGGGTCACATGTCTCCGGCTCGAGTTGATTGGAGCTCAACTGAGCATTATTTTTTGCCCCACCACGCGGTGGTGAAGGCCTCAACAGGCAAATTGAGGACCGTCTTCGATGGGTCCGCACCCACTTCGAACGGGGTTTCGTTGAATCTGTGTTTGCATTCGGGTCCCAAATTGCATAGGGACATAATTGACATCATCTTGAACTTTAGAAGACATCAAGTGGTTTTTGGCGCGGACATCCGGATGATGTTCCGCCAGACAGTCATACATCCTGAGGACAGGCGATTCCAGTTGATACTGTGGCGTGAGCGCCCTGAGGATCCTGTGACGGTGTATGAACTCAACACAAACACGTATGGTTTGAAATCTAGTCCCTATATCGCCATCAGATCATTGCTTGAATTGGCAGAGCGGGAACGGATCCGCTTTCCCCGTGGGGCTTCCGTGCTGTCACGTGACTTGTATGTTGATGACGTGTGCACCGGAGCCCAAAGTATTGAGGAGGCCCTCCTACTGCGGGATGAATTGATCGAAATATTGAAGACAGGTGGCTACGAGCTACGTAAGTGGTTGTCTAATGAGCCTAAAGTTCTAGAAGGGATCCCCGAGGATCACCAACAGAACCCTCACCTGTTTGAAGATGTGGATGATCCCAACAGGATAGCGGTGCTGGGCATGCAGTACCAGCCGCTAACCGATATTTTTACATTCCAAGTGGACTTGGAAATACCAAAGGTCTGGACTAAGAGAACGGTGTTGTCCGTAATAGCCCGTATGTTTGATCCAAGCGGTTGGATCAGTCCAGTGATATTCTCTGCAAAGTGTCTTCTTCAGAGACTTTGGACTTTGGGCGTCTCGTGGGACGAGCCGCTGTTTGGCTCTCCATTGGATGATTGGCTCGAGTTGTTTTCATCGATTAAGGAAGTCAATCGGATTGCCTTGCCTCGTCGAATATTGCCACCCGGGAAATATCGAGCCAGCCTGCATGGCTTTTGTGACGCGTCGGAGCGAGGCTACGCCGCGTCAGTCTATATGCGGACAGTTGACGCCGATGGCCGGGTCAATGTCTCGCTTTTGTTAGGGAAGAGCAAGGTCGCCCCCATCAGGACTAGGCTGACTATCCCCAAGCTTGAGTTGAGTGGAGCTCACCTTCTCTCTAAATTGTTGCATCACGTTGCCAGTGAGCTGGCGGCCACGGTCGAGATACGAGACATCTTCGCCTGGTCGGATAGCCAGGTCGCGCTTGCATGGTTGCGCGCGGCCCCACATACCTTGGAGGTTTTTGTGGGAAATCGGGTTTCCCAAATCCAGAATATCGGAATTGATATAACATGGAGACATGTGCCGGGAGAGCTTAACCCAGCGGACTGTGCTTCCCGAGGTTGTACGGCACCAGAATTGGTGTCACACCCGCTCTGGTGGGGTCCAGAGTGGCTGATGGGATCAGAAACATCTTGGCCTGTCTGTCAGACAGATGTTACTTCTTTGAGTTTGACCGGGCTCCGTGTACATGCTGTAGTCGCTGAGACGACGTCGGAGCCGGATTGGCTACTTGCTCGGTATAGTAGCTTGGATAAGCTTCTGGGTGTTACCAGTTGGATTAAGCGTTTCATACATAATTGTAGAAACCCACAGGCAAAGCGGTTGGAGCCGATTGCAGGTGCAGAAGAGCGCCGGAGCGCATTGTTGCATTGGGTCCGTGTCGTGCAGACCGGACGGTTTGAGTCAGAGCTTCGTATTTTGCGCGACGGACGCGCTAAGTTGAAGGGCGCGGTCGCTCGTTTGAACCCGTACATCGACTCGGATGGGCTTCTTCGGGTTGGAGGCAGGCTCCGGAAGGCGGATCTTCCATATGAGACTCGCCATCCTCTGTTGTTGCCCAAGGGCGGACCCTTGGTGCAGCTTTTGGTGTCTGATCGACACATTCGTAACGCCCATGCTGGGTGCAATGCTTTGTTGGCTATTTTGCAACGCGAGTTTTGGATTTTGTCTGCCCGAAGAGCAATCCGTAGTGTCCTGTTTCGATGTATTGCATGTTATAGGTTGAAGGCATCCACGATGCAACCACAGATGGGTGATTTGCCCGCTGATCGAATCCGACCTTCGAGGCCGTTTGACGGCGTTGGAACCGATTTTGCCGGTCCCTTTTCGATCAAGGCTTCTCCCTTTCGTAAGGCCCGTATTGTGAAGGGCTATTTGTGTGTATTTGTTTGTTTGGCCACCAAGGCTGTCCATTTGGAGGTGGTATCGGCTCTGACTACGGAGGCCTTCGTCGCCGCGTTGGATCGCTTTGTTTCGCGTCGAGGTCTACCTTCCCTTATTAGGTCTGATAATGGCACAAACTATAAGGGAACTGTAAATTATCTTAAGGATGTTTCTGTGTTTATTGATAAAAATTGTACTAGTTTAAGTCAAATTGCTGCCCAAAGGGGAATAACCTGGAAGTTTAGTCCCCCAAGTTGCCCCCATTGGGGAGGGATTTTTGAAGCGGCTGTGAAATCCGCAAAGACCCACCTCCGCCGCATTATCGGAGAAACGGCTCTAACTTTTGAAGAGCTGGCCACAGTGTTTTGTAAAGTTGAGGCGGTCCTCAACTCTCGTCCTCTCTGTCCGCTATCTCCAGATCCAAATGACTTGGAAGCTCTCACCCCTGGTCATTTTTTGGTGGGAGGGCCTTTGAATGCCCTGCCCGAATACCCGTGGAAGGACGAACGCGTATATCGGTTGTCGCGCTTTCAAATGTTGCAGCAAATGAGCCAGGACTTTTGGCGTCGCTGGTCGCTTGAATATTTGCATTTGCTGCAGCAAAGAGTGAAGTGGACAGACAGGACTGAGCCTCCCAGGGAGGGTGATCTAGTATTGTTAAAAGAGGCAAATTTGCCCTCATTGCTTTGGCGACGAGCTCGCATATTACGTTTGATTCTTGGCGGAGATGGCACTCCGCGTGTGGCTGAGGTGTTGGTCGACGGTTCGATTTTAAGGAGAGGTGTGACCTCTCTCGCCCGCCTTCCCGTAGAGTAAGCTAGCGGTCTGCTTCTCAGACCGGGACGGGGGGATGTTTGTAATATAATTGCTTGGAACGAAACACGGGCGTTTCGCATTGCTGCCGCCAGAGGGCGTTCGGGGTTTTCACACTGCTAGCGCGAATGGCTCGCGGACGGTCGCCATTGCATTGCCCTATGCGATATCGGTTTGATTTTTAATACGCGAGAGGTTCCGCGTTCTTTGATTGCTAATTAGCTTGAGTTGTGTTTGTGAATTTCCTGTTTGTTAAATAACTATTGAACTTTGTGTTTGTGTACCCGTCATGGTGACTTTTTCTTGTGAGAGGTGAAACGTGGCTGGCTGTTCACATCTGGCTGTTCCCGAGTGAAACTACGGGAAGAAATCTATTTATTTGTCCTGGGGAATTGAGATCTCAAGGGTTAGGTAGGGTGATTAGGAATTCCCCCTTCCCGAAGACACTCAAGTTTGGATCCGAAGAGAAAGAAGATTTAGCTTGGTAAGTGTTTTTTAAGTGTAATTAATTTATAGGTTAGGTTATCATATAGGGCCCTGTAGCTCCCTTCATAAGCTACGGTGGTAGCAGACTGCGTTAAGTTATTTAGGTTTTAGTCGGGCAAACGTGGTGCCGCGTGGAGATTTCTTCCCGGTACTTATTTTTTACCGGTGGTTTTTTCCCGGTGAAGTTCCGGTACAGAATTCTTCCCGCCGCTTCGTTTGTCCGGATTCGCTCTGCGCACATTTTCTGGCAGCAGAGCGTAGTTGCTCTGCACACAAACAAACAAACAAACAAACAAACAAACAAACAAACAAACAAACAAACAAACAAACAAACAAACAAACAAACAAACAAACAAACAAACAAACAAACAAACAAACAAACAAACAAACAAACAAACAAACAAACAAACAAACAAACAAACAAACAAACAAACAAACAAACAAACAAACAAACAAACAAACAAACAAACAAACAAACAAACAAACAAACAAACAAACAAACAAACAAACAAACAAACAAACAAACAAACAAACAAACAAACAAACAAACAAACAAACAAACAAACAAACAAACAAACAAACAAACAAACAAACAAACAAACAAACAAACAAACAAACAAACAAACAAACAAACAAACAAACAAACAAACAAACAAACAAACAAACAAACAAACAAACAAACAAACAAACAAACAAACAAACAAACAAACAAACAAACAAACAAACAAACAAACAAACAAACAAACAAACAAACAAACAAACAAACAAACAAACAAACAAACAAACAAACAAACAAACAAACAAACAAACAAACAAACAAACAAACAAACAAACAAACAAACAAACAAACAAACAAACAAACAAACAAACAAACAAACAAACAAACAAACAAACAAACAAACAAACAAACAAACAAACAAACAAACAAACAAACAAACAAACAAACAAACAAACAAACAAACAAACAAACAAACAAACAAAAAAACAAACAAACAAACAAACAAACAAACAAACAAACAAACTCACTTTCACTTTTATAATACTTGTATTAGTTAGGATTCAACTTTACGAAGGTATTTTTTATCATTTTTTATTTTAACCTTATTTATATTTTTTATCGTTCATAGATCACGTGTATTTACTTACATGATTGTATATTCCAATGCTCGTGAATTAAAAATAATGACAAACTGATCATATTTTATATGACGTGAATAGAATGAATCAACACGAATACATAAATGTATGGTCATTGTCAATACCTAAGTAGTAATTCTATAAATATATAATATGTATACCTAATTCTCACTGCGAAAACTCCCTTCACAAAATAAGTCGACGTAAGATTAGTATACAGATTAGGAAAATTAAAACAAATAGTCTATCGGCAGGGCCTTTATCTACCAAGCCTTATCACTTAACAAGATAATCTTATAACACCATTTTGTTATCGCTCAGGACATTTGCAATCAGATAATTGAATCCTTACAGAAAACTTGGAACGTGAGTTCATTAGGTGGTGGGATATTACAATACAGCATGTATCAAGATTCAAGTAAGATTCACATAGATACATACATAGAATCACGTCTTCATCCCTTACGGGGTAGACAGAGCCAAGAGTCGTGAGACTCGAAGGCCACGCTTAGCTGAATAGTGGGCTCTCTGATGGAATGGAGATTAAGGTATAGTAAGATTTAATTTTTGAAAATAAAATTTATTTATTTAGACAAAAAAAAAACTGTGACTAGGTGCTAGAAAGAAAAGAGAGTCGGTGTGGTGTTTTGAAAATTGAATTATGGAAAAATTTATAGTTAATGATTTGATTGGGCATTATAGAGTTTTCATCTTTTCGATTTATTTTCAATGAGGAATTATATATCCACGGAATTTGTACTGAAAACATTATTTTCTGTTTAGAATAGGGGACCGGCCAATGTACCTAAGATAATTGTTAAAAATATGTAATTTTATGATATAATACATATAATTAAACACATTTTGCGACTTTTCAGCGCGAGTTTATTCTCCAGAGCTAATTTATTCGAGTTCAAATTTTTAGGGAAAGTCCATTTTCTACGCGTGACGTCATATGAATGCACGTTTAGTTAGGGGCGTTTTGGTATCGCCCAAACATCGCTTAAAAATGTGAATTGTTTTTTGCTATATCTTGGGAAATACTTTGGTTATTTATGTAATTCTTTTAAGGATGATTCTATTATTGTGAGATATTTCAAAGGAGCATTAAAAAAAAGTTGTCCGGTCCCCTATTTAGTATTTTTTTTACTATAAGTGATTAAATATTATATATTCCCTGTAAGTATTACTAAAACGCAGCACAGCACCGTAGAACCTTGGCAGCGCAGATAGATAACCAAACAAAGTTGCTGTAGGTCAAATACTAATTTACATAAAATATCGTTGTTCAAGCCAACATTAAAATTTACGAACCAATTTTAATGATATACGACACCAGTCTAACCACGTTTTAGAATAATTATTCAGATTTATGTTGGTTTATTTAAACGACACAGTTACTTGCCCACCTTGTTGGGTTAAATAAGTATTAATAAGCTCCTATAGTAAATTAACCAGCGCTGTATTGATTTTTAATCGATCATTATATGGATTTATTGACATGTCTTTGTACTTAATCGATTTGAAATTTGTTGCAGTTAAGTAATTAGTTTTAATTTGTTAACGTTGATTGAACAATGCCGTTCCATATTAAACAATTAGAATTGGTAGATTTCCTGTTAAGTGTTCAATAAAATGAAACTCTTTTTATCAAATATCATACTATATTATATAGAGAGGCGTAAAATTGTATTCTCAAAAAAAACTAGTCGACCGAGCGAGCGCAGCGAGCGAAGCGTCTCAGTTTCCACTAGCCGAAAATTCTTTTGTCTGTCCGGATGTTATCGCCTACAGGTCGCATTTCTGAACCGATTCTTATGAAAGTTTGTGAGCAGGTTCGGTAATTTTATAGAATTTTTTAGTCGAGCCAGTTTTTCGAAATTTTATAAAATGGCGATAATATATAAAAAAAACCTTATAACTCAGCTATTTAAAAAAAAATCAAAAATGTCATTAGACATTTTCGTTATCCTTATTAAGACGCAACTTTTTTTGTATGAACAACATAGTGAAATTCAATAAAACCGCTATAAATCCATATATTAAATTCTTATACGATAGTTCACAAAAAAATAAATAGATGGCGCAGCAAAGCTTTTAATACTCGCACATTCATTTAAGAGTGACTTGATTTATTGATTAAAATGAGATTGTTTGAATTGCGTGTATTTTTTTTTAAACTGAGTGCGTTTGACCTCTATCTTGCCTGATGAGAAGCATAGATGAGATCTAGGGTGGTACACGCAAACTGAAAAAAAAAACTCAAGTATTTATTTGGTTAATGGTATTGTATTTTGGTTTGCGCAGCAAACCTTTTAATACTCGCAAATTCGCTATTGTTATTTTTTCATACGTTTACAAGAGTGACTTGTTTTATTGATTAAATAAAATGAAATGGTTCTTAAATATCATATAGCTTTTTTTTGTCTTGCTTGGCTTTGAATTGTGAGTATTTATTTGGTTAATGGTATTGTATTGGGATTGCTTTAATTGGTGGAATTATGTTGAACTTCTCTCAGCCTAAAGATGTCCACTGCTGGACAAAGGCCTCCCCCAAGGATTTTATCCATGGGGGGTTTTGCCGTAATCGCCACGCTTGGCAGGCGGGTTGGCGATCGCAGTGTGATGGCATAGTACGCGGAAAGATGCTGCTGCCCATCCTCCGGTGTTTTAAATCCCTTAGTCGCCTCTTACGACACCCACGGGAAGAGATGGGTTGGTGCTATTCTAGGGCCACACCACAGGCCATAATGGTTAGAGGGCCATAGGATTCATTGTATGATTAGAATCCTATTAAAAAAAAGTAATATATACGTATATGTATATAATTAAGAAGAGGGCGCAACTGTGCTCATGTCAACTTCGACTCCGTGATAAATCATAAATTAAAAATATTAAAACGCCCTGAAAGACTTATATCTGTGAATATTTTCGTGGCTACATCTGTGCTCCATCATTGGAAATGTTATCAACGTATAAAATATACAATGTGTACTGAAAATTAGAGGTATCCTGATTATAACAAGATTTGTGATAACACTGTGATTTCGAAGTCATATTGAGAAATAAATGCATCGGAGCAATTACATACAGGTCAGTCCTCCATGATATTTACGAAATTAGACTCAAGAAGAAAGTTGGCTGTTATCAAAGCATTATAACCTATATTTTATTTTTAAAAAAAGGAGGTACACAATCCACAATCTACCTTCACAACTAATACCAAAAAATAAACATACCAATAACGCCATCTATCTGTGAGGGGCAAAAACAAATATTTATTCTTAAGCTATTATCATCTGGCGACAAGTTAGAGAACCGATCGATAAAGTCATGGAAACCATCATGATTGTTTTGAAACAAATACAGTTAGATATATCAAGTCAAAAACAAGATATGCTAAGTATGGAGGAAAGAATAAAAGAGAATATAAATAGAAATATTGATGAAAAATTCAAAATCATAGAAGCCAAAACAAAAGAATTGGAAGAAAAAATAGTTCAACAACAAAAAACTATAAACTACTTAGAAAGAGAAATAAAAAAGAAGAACGTTGTATTTTTTTGGAGTCGAAGAAACTGAGCAAAGTTATGAAGAGCTGCATAGTATGAGTTTAGACATAATAAATAATTCAATGAAAATACAATGCCAGAAAGAAGAAATAGAATGTGTAAGAAGAATAGGCAAGAAAAGCGGAAAGGTAAGACCTATAGTGGTGACACTTACAACTGTAGGAAGAAAAATTGAACTTTTAAAAAACAAAAAATCTCTTGAAAGTTCTACTTTTTACATTAAAGAAGACTTTCCACCAGCCGTCCTTCAAAAAAGAAAAGAGCTTCAAAAAGAGCTTAAGGAAGCAAGGGACTCAGGAAAGAATGTGGCTCTGCGTTATGACAAAATAATAACTGTCACAGAAAAGGGATTTTCAACTGAAGTAACAGAAAAATCACCGAACGAAAGACACCTATCAGAATTACCAATTAATTACAGAATGAAAGAAATTTCAAAGAAAAATAAAGGAAAATATATTACTTCCTACATGCGTCAAGGAGCTTCGGACTATCCATCGCCTATCGAAAAACCACAACAGAACAATAAGTACCCTCTCTCCACCTTCCCCAAGCCGGCTGGTCCCCGTGGGGAAGTAGACCACAACCCCCTTCCTGAGTATAAATGTAGTGAATAAATATAAACTAAGATATAAATATTATAAAGAACATAGCTGTAATAAAATTTACGTAAAAATAAATAATTATAAGAACTTAATAAATATGTTGATGTAAAGATGAAGTGCAATTTGAATGTATTTATTTTGATTCATGAATAGAAAATTAAATGTCAGTACATATTTTAATTAAATTGTAAAAAGAATATGATTATTTAATAAATTAACAAATGTATTTATTCTAACTTAATTGTTAATATTTCATTATTATTGGCTATTTAGCCTAGATTGTATTTTAGCAACGTTTATATAAAATAAATTAAATCTAATTGAAGGAGATGAAATCTGAAAATGTCTATAGGTAGGGGGAGGCCTATACGCCGCAAAGGCGACTTCCAATAAAGTTAAATGAAATATTAATATATAATTTGAATTATAAATAAATAAATGAATACCTATGAATATTAATATATTTATAGTTATTCAATTTTAAATAAAAAAAATTAAAATGTGGTAGAAAACAAAAACAAATATTTAACCAACATTTGATAAATATATGTACCTAATTACCATATGTATCAAAGAATAGAGTAGTAAGAATAGTTTAATATTTTCAAATTTAATTTAAAAGCATGTATTAATTTGGTTGAATAAAGGGCTTTTTTATTTATTTTTTATTTATATGTATATAATAGATTCGATTTCAAACTGAACTAAGTTGTTGCGCAAATTACATAAATATACATATAACCAATAGGTCAAACCATGCATTTCTGACGACTGACGACCTCCGTGGCCTAACGGTCATCACGCCAGACGGCCACACCAGAGGTCCCGGGTTCGATCCCCGGTCGGGTCAAGATGGAAAATAATCTTTTTCAGATTGACGTGGGTTTTGGATATTTATCTATACATATATGTTTTTGTTATAAAATATAGTATTGTTAAATTAGCATCCCGTAAAGTCTTGAACTTACTCAATCTGTGTGATTTGTCCGTATATATTTATTATTATTATTTATATTATTTCGAGGCGGAAAAGGCAGGTTTCAGTCAATTTTTTAGTGGTATTGACCAACCACAAGAACTTTTTACTTTTTTTACAGCATTGGTAGGTTGGTTTCAAAACTCTTCTAAGCCAGGGACACGGTAAAATATCGGTTATTTCATGAAAGGGCTCGCGAGGTCTACTGTTCTCACAGAACCACTAGTTAAAATTATCAGAGTTATCACACTGGCGCCATCTCATCTCCGGGCCGGTGCAGCAACAACAGAAGCAGAGAGCCTCAAAAGGCGCAAATATGTGGTTATTGGCAGTAACTACATTTGTGAGTCTTTTGGGGTGGAAACGTTGGGTCCATGGAGTCCATCAGCTCACCAGCTTTTTATTTTTATTTCAAAAAAGCTGGTCGAGGTATCCCGCCACCAACGGGCTGGCAGCTTCTTTGGCCAAAGGCTACGTATTGCCATACAACTTGGCATTGCCAGCCTTTTGGGCACGTTGCTGCGGGGCTACGCTCTTGAGGGGCTTTACAACTTGTAATTATTTTTTATTTTTGTATTCCTTAATTTTAAGTTTTAGTATTTTAAATTAGCTTGTATTTTATTAATTTGTATTTAACTGTTGTTGCAATCAGAGTTATACAATGCCTATACCTCATATCTTACATACATTGCCCATATATATGACATTTTTTGGTTACGTAAGTGTATGATTACTTCCCATTAAAAAAAAACTATGACCTGATTTTTCAACTATAGTCGACAACAAGCTCTTATGAGCTACAAAACCTTAAAGAATCGATATGAAATGCACTTGATGCACGGAAAATTCGAGTCCGCATCTGCATTGGCTATTCCGGCCAGTAACTCCTGCCGCCAGCGGATAGCGACCGCTTTGCGACTGCGCGCCAACTTGCTAATGGTCACATTGATTTTGCAGATAGCAGGCAGGTCGGATCGTGGAAACCTACCTCTCGTTCCGGACCCCGAAGAAGAACCACACAATCCCATGAAAATTCAACTCCAATGAACCGTTTATTCATAATTTAAAACGCAATTCCAGAACCGACTCCGCAATGTACGCGGAAATATTCGATGCTGTAGAGATGCTTATTTTGGTTTTACGATGTTGGTACACAGGCTCGGTTAGGTAGGTATAACAATAACTATATTATTATTACCTATGTTCGTTTCAACTGAAGCTACGTTCGTACTTTACGCTCAATGACGACGAATTGCTATTGGGAAGGAAAATCGTTATTATATAACAAAATGGAATATTACTGTCCTCGGGCGATTGAGTTTCGTGAGGGAAATTCAAAGGAATATTGAAAGAAATAGGCCCTTTCCTTTTTCTTATTACTATCCTAATTTGATATCCTTTAGGAATTACTTAGGTAGAAGTTAGTTAAGTAGTTGATCTTTATTGTTCTACAAAATTATTGTATTCTTCATTTTCATTTAGTACATAATTTACTGTTGAAAATGGTAAATGCCAGTATTTTATAGATGTAAGCTTTTTTAAAAAATACACCTATAAAATACAAATTGAATCGGCAGCATTATAAGACAAACAAATTAGGGACTCCTCCCGCGGGTGTAGTTAGCTCATAAATTGCTGGCAATTTAATTGGATAGTATTAGATCGGAGTGAGCCGCGAGCGAGCAATATCAGGCGTTACTCGTACATTAACTATCTGGCACAAGTTACGACTAGCCAGCTCGTTTGGACCTTCTGATTGCTCTGTTTACTCTGACAAGTGAACTTGCAAGATAAATATATAGGGTATCATCAAAAGTGTGAGCAAGAGCTAATTTTACGACTTAAAGTCAGAAATTCAGTCAACTATTGAGTCCACCGTATCATTTATTTATTTATTATAAAACCAGTATTACCCACTATAGGACAGGCGTGTAAAACACGGCCTGCCACCGGTGGACAACCGCACGGCCAGCTCAGTGGTGCGTTATGTAGGAGACTCCGGAGTGGGTCGGTGGGTTCTTGTCGCTCTGTGGAATGTTACATTTGAAGAAAGAGACCAGGTGTATGTTGTGTTTCAATTCTAACCAAGGGCGCCACCAACTATTAGTTGGAATCAATTAAACAAGTTAATTGTTTATATATCAAGTTAAATATATTACAGGAAAATATACATATTTGGTAAACTCACTTTTTAGTAGTTAAATATCCTTATTCCTTATTACTAATTCTTTCTATAGGAATGTTTTACCAAATCCTTTCTTTTCTTACATGTTTCTTAAAACAAACTAGTTAAGACTAAAGTCTAATTATCATAACCTATGAAAACACATGACATAGAAAAATGTCCTTATTCTTAAAGTTGGTTATGAGACCTACCTCTTAACAAAGGTTGAGAGCGTCCTCTCTATGTGATAAAACTAGGAACAAATCATATTAGGCAAAGTCGCTGCCTTAAAATAAATTCTAAAGTTTAAGTTCTAATTATAAAATGGATGTTACTTGGTAAATCCCATTCAGGTCCTTTCCTTTTCTTCCAATAAACTGTATCACCTCGTCACTCTCAGTAATGTAGGAACAGCTGGGGGTCCTGGATTGTTGATTTGGAGACCCCTGGCCATGTGGTCTTGTATCACATGGTGGTCGGCAATCCTCTTTGCTTATAGGAAGTGTTATTGTTTTTCTGGGATAAATAGGGGTTATTTATCCAGAGAAGGTGATTACCCTTAGGGTCAGGGTCATTGTAACCAGTATGTACAACGAAAAGAAAGAAAAATATAAATGGGAACTCATTCTGAAGTAGTCATGTCACGACATCGAATTACGGGTCCAAGCCCGAGGGAAAAATAGTTTAAACGAGTAAACTAACAAAGTATAACACGTGGAACGTGGAATATTGAAAAATAAAGCGTAAACTAACAACTTAAAACCTAAGCTTAGCAGCGGCGTCTTCTGAAACAAAAGAGAATGCCATTAACATCGTGTCTACAATATTCATAGGAAAACTAGCAGGACACCAGAGAGATGAACTCACATGACCGCTCCATCTTATCCTCCACTTATGGAGGTTCTAGATTGCGAGGCATGGAGCCCTGCGGCGTGTTCCATCCGACGCGAAATCCAAGAAAGATCATCTTGGTCGAGGCCTATTTCCTTTACCACCTCAGCCTAGCGTTGACACGAAATCAGAGACAACATAGATTTCGATCAGAGACAAAACCATAGAAATGTGGCATTCATCTCGAAGAAAAAATATAGTTAATCTAATAAAATCCTTGTTTAAATTATTATTCTATAAATTTTGACCAATTACCTATATTATTTACAAATATAAGTAAATAAAAAACATTCTACCAACGCGTCCGTCATCGCTATACAACTTGTGGCAGGGACCATTTCCAAACGTCACCGTCAAATGTCACTGTCAAACGTCACTGTCAAACATCCAAGGTGACAAGTAGACTTTACGTAAACAAACAGACCGGTGTGTTTGTAAGGACGATTAATTAACACTAAAAAGCGTTAAAATAATAGTTAAACAAACAATTATGTGTAATGAATGTGCGAATCAACAGACGCAAGTGCAGCATATGTGAAATCCAACACGGTTGCGTATTATACACGCAACACCAGCTATTGCCCGCGACTTCGTCCGCGTAACTCAAGCCTTGACTTAATTCAAATGACAATAACTTTTTATTTAATGAACCGATTTTGATGAAACAAACTGTAAGTACTTAAATGTTTTGCTGAGTTAAAATAAAGCAATTGGTGAAAGTTTTGAGTAAATCGGTTCAGTACTTTCGGAGATTAGCGTGATCATACATACAGACAGACAAAAAATTCAAAATTTTTTTTTGCTTTCTATTATTCTTTTTAAGTGTCCCTCTAACCTCTATCCATATCAGTCAAAAATACTAAATGTACAAACAAAATATTTTTACTGTAAGGATCGTAGCAGGTGGAAATCGCTATAGTCTCTGCCTACCCCCACGGGAAAAAGGCGTGATAATATGTATGTATGTATTATATATAAATAATATACGACTGACAAGACGTGTCAACTCATACTGCTAATAAATAAGTTTAAGTTCTATTATAAACTTCTACTAATAAAATTTTAATACAGTGTATTTACTACACTAATATTTGTATATACTCAGAGAACTATTAAGCATCTATTATTATTAAATTTTTCCTATAAAGTCAGGTAGATAAAAAGATAGTTTTCAATATACCAACATCATAAAAATATCCGGAAAATCCCAAAAGACCCATAAAGTAACTATCTCGACGATGGCAACACTTGAGAAACTCCACTTAAAACTTATTTGCATTAAAATATAATTTACTGCAAGTCATATCACGCCACGTAAACACTCCCTTTGAAACCGTTGGCCAAATTTATTAGACCTTTAACTAAATGTTATGGATCCCTCT
This sequence comes from Ephestia elutella, assembly GCA_018467065.1. Lineage (NCBI taxonomy): Eukaryota > Metazoa > Arthropoda > Insecta > Lepidoptera > Pyralidae > Ephestia > Ephestia elutella. The sequence goes on from CM031569.1 coordinate 12,024,928, forward strand.
TTTCGTCTGAAAAACAGTGAAGCAAGAGGGAGGCGGAGGTCTAGTTACATGGTTTTTTGATGTTCTAGTGTGTGTAGGGTGAGTTGTAGTCACAGGTGGTGCTGTCAATGTGTGCGGGTTTGGTGCACCACCCTATATCTGGGTTGCTATAGAAAAAGAGTACAGTTGGTAGCAAAACAATTATATCGGATATTCTGAGACTTGTTATGATTTCTCTATACTTTAAGCCTTTGTTGTTCATTTCCATTGTAGGAGTATCTATACTCCACGATTAAATTTTTTTTTATCGGTCTTCAATATCAGGTTCTCCTAAGCACAGGTACTCTTGTCGAGCACATGTGGCACTTGGCCACAGTCTAATGTTTCCATTTTCAATTGCTCCTTATTTTAATGAGTATTTTCAGTTCAGTTATCCTACTTATTACTTCATACATATAAGTCCAGTTTGTTTTAATTGAAGTAGTATATTTGCGGCAAATTATAAATGTAAAACAAATGAATGTAAAAAATAAAATTTGTTTTAAAGAAAAAATGTGTGAAAAGTTTGAACTGGTATTTACTGTACAGGAAATCGCATCTTCAAACATTTTTCGATGCTATTATACCGAGCGAGGGTCCGTTCATCGAACGAGTTCCGAACTCCATAGCAGAACGTCGTATAACACATCAAATGAAAGGCGAAAATCGCCGTTCAGACTTCTAAAACGTATCTAAATCCGTCTTGTTTTGAAAAGAAGGATCTCACCTACAACAATTTTTGACTTACGCCTTTTTAGACTGAACGCTCCAGAGAATTTCCCAGTTAGGAATCAGAAGGTAGCAAGTGACGACTCCTGTTGTGTACGCTAAGTCTTTCTGTAGCCGTGTGTACACAGTCTTATCTTGCCTGTAGCAAGGTGATTTACTATAATTAGAAAGATAGCGGTGGATGCCTTTTGTTATAATTTTCCAGGCTGGCTCACGAGCGTTTTCCCGCGCAAACTCATGAAAATGGCCGCCATTTTGTAATGTGCCTTGTTTTTTGATAAGGGTATTAAAATAATGGCGAATTCGGACGGTTACGACGTTTGTACTTGTGTAGGTGTTTATCTAGGTACATAAGTACGTGAGCGCACATTTTGAATGCAAATTGGAAGAGTTTAATGAAATTTTATTAGTTAACTTAACGGTCATTTATTAATTAATATCGAGCTATCTTCGTTAATTAATTTCTAGAATAGTACCTAGCTCTATATGAAAATGGATTCTTATTTGTAACGAAAAATTGATTTCAAGTACAGAAAAGAATGGAAATAGTTTTTTTAATAATGTGGATTTTATTAAAAAATTTACTGTTTACCAAAAAAATCTAAGTGCATTCGTCCAAATACTACAAAAACCCTGATAGTTGTACTTATGCCTCTGTTGTCCAATTGTATCAAAACTCTATTTCAACCACTATAAATTCCCCCAATAATTAATTTAAAATGCAATTTTATAAACAATCTGTTCATATCAGCAAAAAAAGTCCTAAAATCAGTATCCTCAAATCAGAAATATGTAACAAAAAAGTCACTATAATAACTAAATACCTATTATTTTAAATAAGTACAAGGTTGAAAAAGTAACGAAACATAAAAGATCATGGTCTTCTCTGAGCTTTCTTATTGGACTTCCCGGCAATCTTATCCCATTCCATCACAATTAGAGTACAGAATAACCCAAAATTTTCATACGAACATTCTCTTTCACATAATCAAAAGATAAAGTAAGTACAGAAGTATAACTATCATACCGGTTTAGTGACGATTATGTTACCTACCTTATGTTTTTGTTACATACAAGTGCAATAGGATATCTCAATCTCAGGAAAAAAGGCTAGCACCTTCGATCAACTACTAGCTAGCGTTGCAGGACTATCGATAGTTTGACAATCGATAGTTGACCTTGAAAAATAGTCACACTATAGTATCGATACTATCGATAGGCCTATCAATAGTGTGATTATTTTTCAAGGTCACAATACTATTGACACACACAACTGACATTTCCCGACTTTGACAATTCACAACTTTGAAGTTTCAAGACTTTGTGATTACTTGATAGCAACAAGCAGTTTTTTTTAGAATGTTCATACATTGCTCTAATAAAATTGAAATAAAAAGAATTATGTTTGCATTAATTGCATTAATTTCACCACTGCTAGTAATTAAGTGTAATATTTTGGATTTTTCGTAAAAAAATTAAAAAAATCCCTAAAAAAATATCGTTAACACTTGCATAAGAAAATTTTCTCTTAAATGACTCTAAATGGTTTATACTAGCTTCTCTTTAAAGCTTTGTATCGAACTACCAAACACCCTGTATAGTTTCTTTCCTATACTATATTGTACGAAGAAATAATTCTATAACTTCCTTGTTTTGTTACATAATGTTATGGCGTTTTTGTGTAACCCTAGTACATATTAATATCGCTATAATGCAAACTCCGCCATTTTATAGCCGAGCAGAACATTCCAGGCGCTATTACTGAAAATTCAGCAACATTCTGACGCTGTAGGCTTTACATGTATTTCTCTCCTTTATAAAGTGCTTTTTTGTTTAATTTTGTTTGGAATTCTCTAGAATACAAATGTCTTGTTTGTAATTTCAACTTAATTTAAATATCATTTCTTTTGTTCGTTTTTAACAAATAGAATATTTTAGGCAATTTGGATGAAAACTAAAGTTTTCATACCAAATCTTTGGTATACCAAAATAATGACTATGTACCGTACTATGTTACATAGAAAGGCGATGTAGACTTTCGATTAATGTAGGTATGCATTTATGGAAGTTAGTGGAATCGTAGGATGTATACTAGGGTGTAACCGAAAAACTGTTTTTTTAGCTTTGCTTAACTCAAGACGTCTCTAAAGTTGCGAAATCGATCGTTTATTACGAAAAAAATAGTAATAAAAATATATAAATAAATCGTGTGGGCTATACCAGATCGTCAAAGTTTTGAAAATTGCCATTATAAGGATGATATTTCGCTTTTTCAAATTTCAGTAAAAAAGAATACTTATTATTTTTTATACCTACTTAGGTATAATCAATACACTACATTTTAATTTTCCTGTAAGAACACGTTACCGTAGTCTTCCAATTTGTTAGATAACATCCTTCAAGTTTCGTCGAGTTTCAACTTAATTTCATACAACAAGACATGAGTTTTCTTCGTTGCCTAAATAACTTTCTATGCCATAATAGTCAGTTGCGACTGTAAGTTCAATGTTAACATGAATTTAGTGGTTTTTAAATAATATTGTTAATAATCTTGAGATTCAAGTATAAATACATCTGAATTAGATGGATTGACTCCTCTATACTTAAGCTTAAGTTCGTTCTTCACAAATAAAATTATTTTTATGACGTCCTTCATAGTAGGGAGTTGCCGATCGTCAGGTTCTTTGTATGGACCCAAGAAAGTGCAATTAGTCTTCCTACGCCTAAGATTAGTTATTTAAAAACTACAAAACTCGTGTTAACACTGAGCTTATAGCCGAACTGACTATTATGGCATAGAAAGTTATTTAGGCAACAAAGAAAACCTCATGTCATGTTGTATGAAATTAAGTTGAAACTCGACGAAACTTATAGGATGTTTTCTAACAAATTGGAAAACGATGGCAACGTGTTCTTACACGAAAATTAAAATGTAGTGTATTGATTATACCCAAATATAAAAAACAAAAATTATTCTATTTTTTTTTAGTTCAGAAAGTGAAATTTAAAAAAACGAAATATCACCCTTAAAATGGCAATTTTCAAAACTTTGACGATCTGGTAGAGCCCACAGGATTTATTTATATATTTTTATAATTTTTTTTTTCGTAATCTACGATCGATTTTGTAACTTTTGAGACGTCTTGAGTTAAGAAAAGCTAAAAACACTGCTTTTCGGGACACCCTAATGTATACATCCATGGCCTCATTATATCCTATTGCTTATAAGTACTCAGTAGGCAGAATAGAAATTAAAATTATTTAGTAACAGACCATAAATTTGTTTTCACATCAATAGGTAAAAGTTAGGGTTTTTTGTTTTTGCATTGCATCAATATTTTATCGATTCCAACGTAGGCTTCCACAAGGAAAATAATGAAAATGAGCGTCATAAAATGCTATTATTTTCAAAATCTAAGCCTATAGATAATTGTACTAATGGGAACAAATTGAAAATTTTCGGATTTCAACGTTCAATTTTCTATCTGCATGGAACTATAAAGATCCGGCCGTGACGTCAACACTCCGTAACGTTTTATTCAATTGCACGGAAAATCGCCCGGATTTCTGCCCGCCCAACATCCTCATATCCTATCCCTTTCGAGCCCACGCTTTCGTCCTTTAGGAGTGAAAGAGACAAAGGCAAAGTTATGGTAATTGACCGTAATACAAAATAGTTTCAGTCTAGACTGTTGGAAGTTGAAAATTACAGGCGTGACTCGCTCTGGTTAAAATATATTGTAATAGAACTTTAAACTTACGCTTACTTAAATTTATGTGGGTGTACGCGTAAGGTCTTGGGTTCGCTCATGAGCGGTAGCGTACAATCATTCCTCATTCTCATAGTATGTATTCTATGGATAAATTAGGTAGGCCTACCTATGCCTTTAGTCTTACCCTTGGTTATCCATGGAAATCCACAAGACCGTCACTCCCGCATTATGCCAAGACCGTGTGCCTGTGGTGATAAACTAAAATGCCAAGTCACCGCAAAGATTACCGATATAGTTGGCCATCAAAGAGCAATTCGGACCTCCACGCACGCTCTCCCGCTATTGTGGCCGCTTGCTTCAAAATAGTTACCTACCAATTGAATATACGTACTTTCTTTAGTCAAATCGGAACTAACACGTTTACTTTCTTGTGTGGCCACTTTACGAATTTCGTAAGATCCCTTATAGATAACTTGTAAACTTACAGTAAATTACTTACATTTTTATTTTTTATATGGCATTAAAATCTCATGAAAAGGCCTAGTGAGCTAAACCAGGGCCACACTTTACAAAACAAATTGGATAGGTTGATTGATTAAAATACCTCTAACAAATTAGAATGTACACTGTTGGCAAATAAATAAATATGGAATATAAAAAATTTGCACGACCGTGGCCGCTAAGTCAAAAAACTTTTCTAGTATGAAGCAAACTATATTCCGCTGCAATCGCAAAATTCCGCTATCTCTTGTAACAAAACCATTCCCTATAGGATAGTGCGAAAATTCTCGGCTTTCGTAATGATGAACTTGAAAATGCTTAATTTCGAGAGTAGGTTGTAAAGTAAATCTGCAAAGTGATTTTTCTTTTATAGCTAAAGCTTTTACTGTTTCCTTATACTTATAAGATACTGTCTGTACCTATTTGGGAGTAAGTCGGCGGGTTTTATGTTTTTCAAAAGAGACTAATACAATCATGGTAATAAGAGGCCTCAAGCTTAATATTCTGAAGCTCTGTCTATTCTGTCAGAAATAAAAGCTTTAAAGTATGTACCTTATTTGCAAGTGATTAATTAAGCAAAGTAGATAATTGCTATGTGCAAATAAATCAATCATTTATAATGTACTGTTAGGTAGAATGAAAGCTGCTGCTTGGTGATACTTTGTAGTAGATGGTGTGAGACCTAATCCAGGTATCGGAATTTGTTAATAATACTAAATTACAATAATAACATAATAGCAATATACTTAATATTTTTTTGGGTCATTTCTTAAATATAGGTTATATCATTCATACTATAATCCAAATTATATCAACGATCAGAATTTTTCTACGACGAAGTCGACGAATGCTTTATATGAATGTTAGAAAAAAACACCTGCGGTCAATTTAAAACAAATATAAGGATACCACAATTACCTGCCATGGCTTTATACCCCCATAAACCTCCAAGAGTACCCATAAAAGCATTATTACCTATTAATTTCACACCACATTAGCGAAACATACAATAAAACTTTAACATTTCTGACAGTGATTTCAAGATTTGTGTTAAGCGCCACCTATGGGTGACTTTTGGAGATAGAAAGAAAAAGATTATGGCATTTATACGGCTGAGTTTACGACGTCGTAAAAGTATGCAGTAAAAGCGAAGGGCACGCACGCCCTCTGTTAATAGTTGAGAAACCGATATTGCGGTGGTGAGGCCTCGAGATAGATTACTTCAGGAACGTACGAATAACTTTCCGGCGATTGTCTATTTATGGGTGTGGGCCGAATTGCGTAGTGATTACCTTATTACTTGTAATCTGAAAATAAGGTCTAGTCTAGAAATCGAAAATTTATATTTTTGTAATCATTCCTAAGTCAAACTTATTTATTTTACTAGTCTTAATTATGAATAGGTACTATGTACCATAATACAAACAACTTAATTTTCAAAGCTTATACAAGGGAATTATCAAGCAGAAATTCTAAAATATGTAAGTTAAGTATCTACGTAAGATATGTTTAGTATCATGCTTAATTTAATAATAATCATTTTCAAAGTACAATAAACGATACATCTAAACAAGCCTAACAACAAAAAGCAAAGAATAGTACCATAAAACCCTAACTGTTTCATCCCGGCACCCTTGCTATCGTTAAATTTTTATTGACTCCAAACTGCACGACTTTAAAAATATACAAATTTATGGTCACTCAAACTGGAAACGATTATTCAACACGTCGTAACTATTTTATTGCGCCAATATAAACAAAACATCAATTTGGACAGCAATGGGCCCTTTTCTTCTTATCTTAGCATCTATCGCTAATAACAAGGGATTTTATTGATTTACCCAATCAATATAGTTAACCTAATTAATTGATATAATAGTGTAATCTTTAATATAGTTGAAAAATATACCTACCTAATTTTTTAAAAGATTAACGTATTTTCTAGAGTATTCATTCCTACAAGAAGTTCAACAAAGTTTGATATAGTTTTTTGAAATTTTCTTAGTTCATACTAGGTATACTAGCCAGTTAGCCAGTTATAGAAATTTATCTATGCACAATGATGTAAACAAGTAATATGAATTGGATAGTACCTAATACGTAGTTAAGAAGGTATATTGTATAAAACCACAAGATAAAAAAACTAAAAAGTCAAAGAATTTGTGTACAATTTTGACAATAATTATATAGGTGGTGAGATAAAGATAAGGAAGATTTTTGAACTTTGCTTATTGCACGCTACAGCCGTGCGTCTAGAAATTCATAGAAAATACATTTTTAAAATAGTCAAGAAGCATCTATTGACAAATATGAAAACTAATACCTAACTAAACATACAAATAGCAGAAGGTAGAAAAGAGCAACACATTCTACTAACACGTAGCATGCTAAACGTTGCGTGCGTAAATGCATAGATGGCACTGATAACGTGCTTTGTAATTTTAATTCTGGATTAAAAGTTGGTGCTATGGTCATTTTAGATTACTATTCTACCAACAGATGGTACTATATAGAAAATACTATTTCAAATAATGTGAAAAATCTATGGGAATAATATTTTCTGTTTTTCTAAAAGTTAGTTGTTTAAATAAATGTTGTTACCAATTATTTTGAGTAGAGAATCCTTAGGCACAGATAACTATACTTTTCCATTTTTTGAGAAGCCAAGAAAATATTTTTTTTAATTTTGATAAAGCGATAGTGAATTGATCAATGGAAACTATGTATAAGATCCTATCACATGCATACCTAGTATGTATATAATTATTTAACACAATCAATTAATTTAATAGATTATCCAGACTATTAAACAATAAACAATATTTAAAAAAAACTGAAATAGAAAAGTGAGATTTGACTGTTTCCCTCAAATTTTGACATCCAATTATTACAACAAATTATTTTTTAATTTATTATTTTAGTTTAATATCTATAATTTATTTCTTTTTGTTAATTTTCTATATGCTTAAAATCAATAATCACTTTTTAAATAACAGGCAAGCATTTTTTATATAGGTTATAGTAACCACGCGGTCTGTATTTGAGATAAGTATCTATCTATTTACTCAATTTATCAGAAAATATTTTTTTTAAAAGAACTTAATTTTAAAAATGGCATCTGGATCATTGACCCAAATGGACTTTATCGCACAAATGAAAGTTCGTGTCGTCCGAAGATTGAGATATTAGATCTAAGAAGAAGGACTTACCTTACTTACATTTAAATACTTCCTAGAACTTTATTTTCAGGTATTCACTGAACAAAAGTATCAATAACTCTTATTTAAAAACTAAATATCAAAGCCATCCAATATTTATTAAGCGACCATATTTACTTTAACTTGATTTATCGTTTATAACACAGAATTTATTTAATTTATTTAATAATCAACTTAATCAACATCACGGCTTCCTACAAGCAGACTAAAAACTTAAAACTGACTAAAAACCATACTACATTTGGCTAACGGTAAATTGTAAAGTAAGGGTTTATTTTTATGACCTACGCAATAGTATTGCCTGTTCTTTGTAAATAGCCGCCGAGTAGTTAAAGTAACCCGTTAGTTAAATTGCTGTTGTAAAAATTATTTTGTTTGTTTTCAGGTAAAGCCGAGTTTGATTGAAGACTGACTTTAAAAGGTAAGTGCACGCACATGGTGCGCTATACTTAATATTTAATTATTAATTTTATTGGCGTAACTTTATTTTTTTTAATCTAAAATAAATATGTATCATTCGTTAAAATATTAAGTTAAACAATGTCTAGGCAACTCTCCTAATTAATAAGAATAACTAATTAACAAACTTATTTTTCGTACCTAATTAATCGTACCTGAACTTCGAATTCTGGGCTATGTATTCTAGAAAATAATAATTGTATAATTTTAATTAGGTACATTATTTTTAGTTTTAATGTAGCGTGTCAAGTATGTATTTGCTACTGGTAATAAATGAAGATTTATTGTAACTTTTCTCCTTTATTTTGTGCAGTTAAACATAAATAAATTTACCATTTCATTTACATCAACTGATCTTGCTACCTAGTTTGATCATATCAACACTTACCACATACCAAAACAAATACATGATATACAAACTACACCAACCAATTTGATTGCATCTAGCTGTATAAAAACATTAAGAAAAGAAAAAAAATATAAAATTACTTACTTACAGAGCTATGCAAAGATAAGGAGGTTCCGCAGGTAGAAAACATTTGCCCCGTGGGTATTTTATTTTAAGACTAGCTTTTTCCCTTGGCTTAGCTCGCGTAAATTTCGTTTTTCATCCTCAGGAGTTTCCAAAATTTCTTTCTTCGCTATATAAAGAACCTTTGTGAAAAATTTATTTATTTATAGTTAGTGGCTGATTATTCGATAAATAGGTAGGTATTCAATTTCTTAACAGATTTTTTTTACAAGATGGGTTTGCTCTACGGTGTAGCGAGCTTACCCAGAAGTCAGCGAAGCAGCCTATTCACTCTGGTTTTGAAAAGAGTCAGAAATGTAAGAAAGCAAAAAGAAATATGTAAATATATTATATTTACTTACGTTTTTATTAGTTTTGACTTTAATTTTAATTTGGGTTTATTTTCAGGTATTGGTCTTGGCATTTGTACAATAATATGGAACCCTAAAACATATTTATATGTGCGAGTCAGGAGCCAAGCTTATCTCCGCGCGCCATCTAGCGAAGGCTCCTGACAATTTTTATCGGTTGATTAAATCTTTTCTAGCTACCCCTTTATGGCTGGAGCGTAAATATCCTCTTGTTTTCGTATAACGAGAGATAAAATCTCTAGGTGTCTCTGTTTTATCAATAATATTATATCAGCCACTTGTATTGTGACATATTTAATGTTATTGATACTTTTTGTAATACAGTAGAACAATCAAGTTTCATAGTCAAGTATTTTTTATTTAACTCCCCTGAAAGAAATCTTTGTAAAAAGTTATTTGATGTAGAGGTAGTTTATGAGAAAATTGTGCAAATAATTTGAACAAAAACATAACTCCTTCTTTGGTCAATCGAGTAAAAAGAGGAAGCAAAAATAAAACAATTATTATGCGGATATACTTTATTTCACAAATTGCTAAAACGAACGTGCTACGACGATTCTACGAGCTCTACGACAAAAATAAATAAATCTGGAATATTCTTTAAGCAAGGCGTAGTATTTCCAGAATAATTTACCATAAAATAATAAACTTTATTTTATGGTAAATTATTCTGGCAATATTACGCGATGCTTGAAGAATATTCCAAATTTTTGAAAAATATTACGACCCTTTGTATCATATCAATATAATTTTGTATTATATCAATAGGTTGTAAGGTGAGCGAAACGTAGTATATGTACTCAAAATCTGTATCAAAATAGCTGATATAGTTAAAAGACAAAATAATATAAACAAATGTAATAAATTAGCATTAAAATTTAAAAATAACAGTAAATCAACATATGATTTGATAATACACTCATTAAATTCCTTAATCTATGCAAAACAAAACGCAAACACAGGAGCCGATGATCATGTTATTAAGGTTTCACAGACATTACGCAGAATTGATAAAAAAAAAATTAGCTACCCAACATTTCCATTAAGAAATCAGTGAGTTATCGTCTAGATATCTGACGATTTATATGGAGGGATAAAGAAAAATCTTAATTTGAAATGAAGATTTGTGTGTCTGACTGTCTCAGCCATTACTGTTTTGATATATACCTATTGGGTCCAAATATGATAAGGTTTCAAGAATCAGAGCATCTTGAAAATAATGTAATAATAATTGGGCTTTTAAATAATCGTTATTACTCAACAATATTCACTTAAAGAGATTACGTTAACTTAATAATAGTAACTTAGTAATAGTAGTTAACTTATTATAGTTACTACTTATGCTAGTCGCTATATTAATTAAGTCTATAAGTATGTACATGTATAACGTTACAAACATACATAATGTTATTGTTATTATAGGTACTTATTCTATAAAGTTTTTCTACGTTGTTTTGTTGCTTATTATATTATTTTTAGGTTCAAAGACTTTTAACGATAATTTGTCTTAATTAGCAAACACTGCGACCGCGGGGCCGTCGATCAGTCGGGCGCCCTAGGTACCGCTGGAGCGATGAGGTACTGAAAGACCTACAGAGCCTCAGAGCGGAAAACTGGCGAGAATTGGTGCAAGACCGCAAAAAATGGCGTCATCTCGTGTCGGAGGCCAAGATCCACTTCGGGTCGCTGCGCCGCAGTAGTAAGTAGTAAGGAAGTAAGTAAGCAAACACTGAATGAGCACTGAACTAGCTTCATAGAAGTAATCAGGAAGGACAATCTACGAGTACCTATATTTTTTTCTCGGTATTGTTGTGCGTTTTCATGAAAATTGTGAAAACAAGCTTTAGACAACGTTGTCTGCTTACTGTAATTAAAATTAAATTAAAAATTCTTTATTTTTGTACCATTAACATTAACTTATTTGTGATCGGGATCTCCATTTAAGTAAATAATTACCTGTGTTAGGAGATCCCGCTCTTCAATAACAACAGTATGTACATATTAAGGTGCTTATATAACTAAATCTAAGTAATTAACTCTATCTTTTCGTAATTTTATTTATTTTATTATTTCATATTATTTCTGGTTGTATCTGTTTTGATCACAAACCAGGGTCGGGATTCAAAGCTCCACTGAGAGCACACCAGCTGTTATGTTCTTTACGACCAATTAAAATCTATACGGGGCCAATTAAAGCAGCGTTTCTTTATTAGTATTGTATGGTGGGTTTATCTGAACTGGTCGGTATGTGTCTACTTGTTTATTATGCTATTTCACTATTTAGGTACATGTTAGGAAATACTCTAAGGAAATGGGCTGCTGATCTGGTAAAGAAGATGTTATCTGGAGAATATATTTGTCTTCATTTCCAGTGTAGAAAGAGAAATCAGTAAATGAACAACCAGTAGGTAGTTTGTTGGAAAATTTTAATAGACTATTTTTCATGCGTTTCCGGTTTGGAAGTAAAATTTTAAAATCATGAGGGAAAATTATCACTAAATAAATAAAGGCATTAACTTTAGTTTTATATTTATTTTCATTAAATTCTCTTGTTTAACAATTTTTTATTCTATTTAAGATAAAATCTTATCAGAATGGATTCCAATACAAATTTAATGAATTATTATAAATACAAACAGTTTCATATAGAGCCTCTTTCATCGTGGTAAGTATACAAACTATATATGAATCCTAACTAATATTATAAATGCGAAAGTGAGTTTGTTTGTTTGTTGGTTGGTTTCTTTGTTTGTTACCTCTTCACGCTTTATCTACTGAACCAATCTTTCTGAAATTTCGCATACACATAGCTGGAAGTACGGAGAAGGACATAGGGTACCTTTCATCCCGGGAAAAAGCACTATTCCCGTGGGAAATTCACGCGAGCGAAGCTGCGGGCGAAAGCTAGTGATTTAATAAAATGAGAATATTAATTAACGGGCAGTATTATGTGCTCTTTGTAAATTTTGAGAAAAATCTAAAATTTATTTGCATCAAGGTATACTTATTTCAGTATGCATTAGCAATTTTTTATAACTTTAGATCTTTAGCCAGCTTCGATCTCCTATACTTTGTAAACACCAAAAGTTGTATCAGAAAATCCTCTTCAAAGTAATCACTTAGCGAATACGTTTCATACATAGGCCGAGGTCAACACAACAAATTTTCAATTGCCCTGGATGCTCGCAAATTCAGCTCAAATGTAAATTATTTTAGCTAGTGCATTATAAATATAATTGTAGGTGTTTGAGGGCGGGAAGCTCGGGAGCCAATCGGGAGGTAGCTTTCCCTCTGGGCGGCGCTTGGTACAAGAATAATGTTGTTCCGTCGAAGCCTCAGCCGCGCACGCTGCCTGCAACCAAATAGATTCATGTTTAGCAATTTCTTATACGATATTTTTCTGTTATGGAAGTTTTCTTGTTTGTTGATAGGAATAGAGAACAATATTGATAATGCATTTCCACCAATACTGCAGGTGCAGGAAGTTACCTCCTGTTTACTGCTGATATATTGTAGTATTATTTAAAAACTTCGAATTTGGGACATAATGCGACCTATACTTTCTTTGCGTCAGAAAATTATCACTAAATAAATAAATGAAGTCATTAGACATAATGACAAAATATCTATACAGCAGCATAGGCCAGGTATTTGATAGTTTCGTGTTGTATTGAATCGAGTCGCATTGGTGTCTGTAGTTTGTTACAGCTAAGCTGCACTCCGGAGCTTCGCTCCCGTGGTATTTTTGGGATAAAAATCACCCTATGTGCCTGCTATTCCCGTTAAATATAAATATTTTTCTATCCGTGTACCAAATTTCAACGAATTCCGTCACATAGATCAAACTCATACCCAAACTTTTTTCATTTTTAATATTAGTAGGATGACAGTGTTAATAAAATAATATTAACATTAAAACATTTACGCTTCATAAAAATATGATATATAATTAAATAAATTAATAATTGAATAAATGATTTGATTTCCAAAAATACCTTACACAAAACCTATGTATTTTTCAAAATTTTTGACTTGTTTGACTACTATAAATTTTCGTGATAAAATATCCTCAAGCAAAATCCGCAACAATATTATTAGTATTATAAAACCTAACCGTCGAAAATTAAATAAATTATACATAAAAGTATTACTAATTTTATTATCATTAATTACAAGCCATTCAAAATAAGGAAAGGACAGTAGTTCCCATCAACAATCAAAATGTGCAACATGATACGTGTAAACTGCCAACGAGGACATTAAGTGCCACCAAATGACTCATAAAATTGCCCAAATATCCCACAACAGATAAATTTATCGGAGACACGTCATCCAGGTCATAAAAGCATCCTGTACGAGCTACCGACATCGGGAACCGTCAAACAAAATATAAAAATCAATTTACTTGCACTTCCAGCCATTATGCGACACCAAAATGACTTCATTACTGCCATAAAAGCACTAAAAGTCACATACACGTATACAATGCACGCTATGATTTAAATGCTACACAAATCTAAGTAATAATACTTATTATTGTTAATTTCCAACTAGTTCGAGCCTCAGCACAATAAATTCCCGATTAGACCCAAGTGTCAAGCGAAAATTATGTGCAAAAGGGGAGCCATTTTGCTATTTACCTGGAGTGGTATGAAAGAAGTTTGGAGTAATTTAAAATCGACCACAATGTATATGAAAAAATGCTATCTTTTTGTGTGTGTGAAATTCAATTTTGCACGAGTAATGGCGCTGCTTTCTTTGTTCGCTCCGACAAAGTGGATTGGAATGTGTTTTTTTTAGATTGATTTATTTCGTATTAAAAGCACTTGAGAAAATGCGGCCGCAATTTTCATCTGCTATTATCATACATAAACTCATGGCAATCAGATTAATTTTATTGTTTGTTTATACTTTTACGTTTCTGAGACGTAAAAAATAAAGTTATAGTCATTTTATAACAATTATATCACATTCATCAATGATGATAAATATTTGGTAATTTTCAGCTTTAGTCACTTAAAATCTAAGTTCAGATAAATAAGCCTATCAATATAAACTAAAACTATGAATGTTAAAAACAAAGTTGGTATCTAATTTTGTTTAAATACTTTAAGATCTCATTTACACGATATTTCGGTGAAACAAAGGGCATAGTAACCCTTCCGACGCAACGCTTAAAAGTCCATAGTCCGTAGTCGAATTCTTTATAACGACCATTTATATTTTTTCAAGACTTATTTATGGAGTCCCTAAGGAGCAACCCAGGCAGGTGGTCCCTACTTAATCAAGATGTTACAGAAAATAAAAAAACTTGTAGCTATATTTTCTTTTTTGCTTGAATTACAGTTTTGTTCGGCGTAACTTATGCGACTTCGGGAATACTTTTTGTTACATTATTTATATAAGGTATTTTAATTCGATGGGAAAGATGTATGTTGTAATGAATACATTAGTAATAAAGTACGGGGTCCGCGGGACCAGTTGTGTGCAATAAAATAGCCTTACGACATGTTAATGGGTGAATGTTAATACAAATTTAATAGAAACTTACCGGTTATAAAATTTTGGAATACAATGTGAGTCGTAATGGATAGTAAGAGTTTCAATTGAGATATAGTCTTTTACAATAGATATTGGGGTTAAGTAAGGGCCATTGACTTCAGCTTTATTTATCCGGATCGTATTTCTATGATATTAGGGTAAATTCGTTAGAGATGGCCATAGTTTTGTTGGTGGGACATAAAAAAAAAGAATTGATATTTATAATCAAATATTTATTGTCGTAATAATCTTTTGTGTTTAACCTTTCAAAAATCAGCAACAAATGATACGTATCATTATAAAACATGAAAAGACATATTAAAAAAACAAATATAGGACTGGCTATCTCTCCCTCATATATCAGTGTGTGTTGGCCATAGTCGTACGGGACAGATGGCCACTAGTCTTCTTGCCTTTTCCCTTTCCCTTTTTAGATGTTGTTGCATTACTTTGTTCAGTTTTTTGCTTCTGCCCACATTTGGCACACATATTATCAAATGCGGTACAGTTTTCATGTACCCATAAGTTGCAAATGACACATTGAAGCCAATCTTCAATTAAGCGGGTTTCATAGTAATTTTCGCCGCATCCAGCGCAGTTATCAGCCTCATCTGCTATTTCTTCCAATGAAGTATCACAAAGTAATGGTTCCTCTTCTTCCGAACTACTAACGGAATCTTGCCGGATAGCTTTTCTTTTCCTTACTGTATTTATCTATACCTGAAACTTTATGGCCATCTCTCCTTTTTTTTGTCCGGGAGAGATAGCCATACGAAATTCAAACGTTCGAAGTGCAAATAGGACACAATTTTGAAGTTAGAATACAGCTAGAAACGTGTTATGACATTAAACTCACAAAACATCAATATACAAGAAAAACAAATATGTGTTTTACAATGGTAGGTAAACCAACTAAAAATTTTTTGCAGTACTGTATAAAAACAAAGCTTATTTACTCACTTTTCGGTTTTTTTACTGCGGAGATCGCTTATGTGCGTTGCTCTCTAGTGTCGGCCGCAGTGGACTAAATTTAACGTAACGCCATCTAGCGATTATTCTGTGAATTATTGAAATTGGCCAACTCTCCCGTATGGCCATCTCTAACGAATTTACCCTATGTTGTACTTGATAGCTATCATATAGCTGATCAAATTAACAGGCTAAATAAGCTATGATAATAAATAAATATATACGGACAAATCACACATATAATAATTCAATTTTTCATAGTATACTTGGGTAAATTAGGCTTGTAGAGATTTAAAATTTATTAAATTTAAGAAAAGATGTTTAGTTAGCCCTCTACCGGATACTCAATGAGACACAATATAATTTTTATTACTTTAATAACTGCTTTAGTTAGCAGCCTTGTGTCTAGTAACGTGTAAACGTATAAAAAGATATAAGACAGGTAGGAACATATCACCTAAAACCTATTTTTTTGCCTTTTCAAAACGCCTGTATTTGAGAGCCAATAAGAACGAACAAATCAACTCTCCCAAGAAAATAAACCACAAGCAAAGATAACTCATTTACACAAAGCCATGTAACACAGCTAAATAAAGCAAAATGGCGGCGATCTTAACTCAGATATCACTTGATTTAGCCATCCCACGAGCCAGATTTATTTTATAGTCTGATAGGTTTATGCGGATTTTAAAGTGACCTTTAAAGACAGTAATAATTTCATCTCGAAGTCATATATTGTGCGCTATCCAGTCATTTTGTACGGAGTCTTGAATTATAGCTGGTTTGTTTTTCACAGTTCGAGATGAAGTTACTCGAGCAGGAAATGTATCTAGTTTGAAATAAGAGAAGTTATAAGTCTTAATATTATCTCGTAAAATACGTGTATTTCTGCCGTCCCCAAGATTTTTCCCCATTATTGGGTCAACAAAACGCCGACGATTAATAAAAGTTCAAAAAAAAAACTTGTAATCTACACCACTCTTATAAAGTTTATTTATTTATTTACAAGGGTTTTTTTAATAAATTCTATAGACAACTTAAAAACAGATAGTCATTTACAGGTCCTCACATCTAGAAACGGAATAAAGTAACATTCAATTGTTAACATTTGTTAGTTTAATAATACTTACATAATTAAACTTAATATAGGTACCTATAAAGCGGTGTATGCAAAATAAAACTGAATCTCTATAAAAATACGTAAATATATTATAGTTTGATAGATATCCCAATAGATGTCGCCAGCACTACGATATCCCGACATAACTCTCTCTAATCCACTCCAAGCGACCTAAAAAGTCCCTCAGAAAACTTATCTGGCGAAGGGCAGGGGGCGCGAGCCAACAAAAGATAAAAGAGATATATAAGTGGCCCTGAGCAGTACCATCAAGTCGTTACAACAGCACTAAAATATTTCAAATTGTGCCCAATGCTGTGGAAAACGGAAGTTACGCTCGGCCCTCTCCCGCCAATGGCTCGGCCATGTTTTAAATTTTGATACTGTCTCGCTCTGTGACATATTTTTATGTTTCGAATTCAGGTTTTTGTTTTTTCTCGGCTGCCAGTATGTGCGCTGCCTAGTTTGTAAAATTTAAATAATGTTTTCTGGTTATATTTTTACTATGCAGTCCAGGCAAAGAAAAAATACACTGCGCGAGGCCAATCCAGTATTTTACGATAGCAGTTCTTTTGCAACAATAAATTTTAATTAGCTTAATTGTTTAACTTATGGATCGTAGCGCATTTTTTATTTTATTTTATACGTTTCTTATAGCCTAGCAACAATCTTTCTCCAATAAACTGTTTTCACAAACATTTCAACTTCAACCAAGACTACCAGATTTTAAAAAAGGACAGTGTTATCCTATTTTCTATATAAATATTTACGTACATTGATGTGCATTTCCATTTATTTTTAAACAACTTAATTTATATATCATCCTATATACTTGACAGATCAAAGCAAACACCAGCGGGGAATATAAAACCCATAGAAAAGTCCATAGATTCCCATGACTGGACAATAGACAACAATTAGATGAGAACTCAAAGGGCGATGGTAACGACCAGCAGGGTCAGTAAACATGCAAATATCGGGATTTCCCCGGTGGCCCCTATAGAGTTATAACAGTTAGCGATCCATAACTTTGTTAGTTCCACGGACAGCGCTGTTTGAATTTTATTGCCTTCGGAGTTCTAATAGGAAAGGATCTAAGCTTGATCAAGGGTGGAAATACACGAAAATCATATTTAATGTACGTTTTAAAGTTCGTTGCTAAATGCCTATATATCAAACAAACCTTGAAACTTACATATATTATATATAGCATAGATTTATAAAACTGAAACAACTTCTTGACAATATCTATTATGGTTACTTCTTGATAATACAGTGTATGGACATAGCTTTCGTCAAAAATTTCGGGATAAAAAGCCAGATGGTACCCTTATTATGAATGTACCCGGAAAGCTGCAGTCCGCGACGAATGGCGCCGTATTACAAAAATCACCACTCATCGTGATTCATAGTGACCACGACCACTCTGGCAATAGTGTAGCGACTAAGAAGAAGATACCCTAAGTATTTGCTATTCCTGGTATTTTATACCCGTTTACCAAATATCACTAAAATCCATCCAGTAAATTTTTCAGTAGATTTTAATAGTTACATACTTTTCGCCTTTATAATATTAGTAAGATACTCACTAGTGCTTATATATAGGTAGTGTTCAGATACCTACACAAACATACGAGAAGCAATACTAGAACAGATATAGAGACATCGAGCCGTGTTCAATGTGCCGTGCGACTATTTCACGGCCCGTGTCCGGCAGTGTACGTACATACACCCCATTTATATTATGTATTTCTATCTGTTTATTTTATCCTTTTAACTATTGCTTTATTAATTTCTACTAATTGTTTATTTATACATTTAGTTTTCTAGCCTAAACTAAACAATCGATGTTACAATAATAAAATTTCAAAATTTGTTATACCTTGCTGGATGCTTCCGTGCTGACAAAAGCGATTTAGTTAAATTTGACATCAGCAGTTGTGATAAGAAACCAATGACCCGGTATTTATTTAGAATGGTGATAACTGTAGTTATGTCACACTAAAATACCTACATATTTAAAACTCGCTAACACACAGAGACTTTTTCTCTTTGCTTAATTAGGCATCTATTATTACCAATGAAATCAGGCGATCCTTTTATAAACTTGAATTTAAACTAATATATATTGACCAATATAAATATGAAAAATATTAATATTAAACTGTAATTTAAATATTACAAAATCAAAACTTCACTAACGTCTTCACAGATGGCGTTATAAGTGTAACTAAACATTAGAAAACGATTGCTATAATACAGATGATTAAAAGCATTTTTTATATAAGCAGTTTTATAGTATTCTTAAATAAAAGAGAATTAATTTACACCTTTTGTCCTAAGAATATTATTGTAATCAACATTCCTTTAGAACAAGATAGAAGTTGATATGAAAAACTAATCTGAATCTAAAAAGGTTCCGTTTTGTTTTCTCAATCTTCACCGTAAGGGAAAATGTGAAGAAAATTTTATATGTATATATGTAAGCCCAATAAACCCATTGTCTTGTTGGCATATCTCATAAATTTCATATTCAGTGAATTATGCATTGAAATTTGAGCCTCTTTCAGCCTCTTTTAGGTGTTCTGAAATTATTCAAATATGCATTCGGTTACACATTCATTCCCTTTTGAATAAAATGTTTTATGATATATGACGTTTCCTTGGCGTAACACTCCATTTAAAACAATAAAAATTGATATTATGTTACTAATATATAGTAAACGGTAAGTAGAATTTGTAATCTAATTTGCCAAAACTAATGTTGGATTGATATAACAGTTGTCCGTATTTAGGTACAAACTGTATTTATTAATGGTGTACGTACCTAGGTCATTATCATTATAATTCAGCTTCGTCACGCGCGCGTAAGTTAACTTAAATCTATGCTTAATTATATATATTATGTAACTCGTAAAAAACTATCAATGACAAACAATATTTTTGATTTTTGAAACTTATCTACAACTTAAAATATTAGGACCTACTTAATTTTGCTTTCTGTAAGGTAATATGGTATATTATTTCTACGATTGTATTAAATTTAGTCTATATATATCTGTAACTAGGTCTCACAACCTATGATCATATAAGTACAAGGCGTTCCCATATCCTAGCTTCCTAAGATCGTTATTATTGAAATAAGATGGGGCTTGGCCCATCTAAGGCACCACTATGGCCATAAAGCCCATAAAATCGCATACCTATTGCTTCCTGCGTGTTCCCTTCCTGCCCCACAATGCCTTAAGGTCGGAAGGTCGCGTGGAATGACTGTGACGTCGTTAGCCGCTTTAGAAATGAAGCTATTTTCTTAAACTTATTTCATCTACCTTCAAAAATCTGGCGACTCGGCCCGCGGGTCAAGTGAGCCCGAGTCGCCGGGATCATCAACAAGTCTTTATCAATTTATTTCGTGAAATTAATAAGCAAATGAATAATTTAAAAAAATATGTTATTTTGTTCTTTCATATAAGTAGTATTAGTCCAGTAGCTTTACACATCACCGTATGCATCAAATTTGGTACTTCTGTTTTTTGCAGACTTGTTTATGATGTTGGCCTAATGAATAATCCAAGTTTGTGACCTCGAGGTTCGAACGCAACATTGTCAAAAATCGAAAAAACCGCGATAAAACTACCAAACTACCAATTTTGCGCAGTCTACTCCATACTGTCAGGCAACAAAGTTCTGAATCAAGGTCCCTAAATAAAAAAATTTCTTTCAGCCATTATGACCTCATTATGATCATTCATCATAGTGATAGTTTTTATAAAGTAGGTACCTGTATCATTTCCCACACTAGATAACGTAATATAAAAGGGAGTGAGTCCGTGTTTTAATGAAAACATTTCGTTTTGTTACATGCGTCATTATTTATGTTAGCATATCACGCGAGGCATCTACTAATGATCCGAAAGCTTTTCGATTTAATTTTAATTAGCTTTAGTTCGTGGTGTCACGTATAGTAGTTAAAAAAGAAACTTCTAAATCTAAAGTGGGTAAAAACAATCAACAAAAACCTAAAAGAAGAAGACAAAACAAATGTAGTTAAATAAATTTGTGGATTTGGACGCTTTTTATTACCGTTAAGGATAACCACATCAACTTTTGACTCTGTAGGACGTGCGTCTCACTTCGTTTTTTCAAAAATTGGCTTAATCAATCGTAATGTTCATTTTTTATTTTGTTTCTAGCCATTTGTCCCACTGCTGGACAAACTCCTCCCCTACTTCCTCCACGCATCTCTATCTTTGGTCTTTTCCTTCCATGTTCATACATGTTTTAAAAACTGGAATATCTACGTTTATCAGGAAATGTTTTTCTCAATTTCCTTCTAACCCACATTTCACAAAAAACTACAATACCAAACAAATATATAACCTACAACGATACGAAGCAAATACGCTTTCGGCAATAACCGGGCAACATTCTAACAATTTAATACCGCATAAACAATACAAATACCGCGGCTGTACGCGCCTCCGGCGTATGTAGCAAACCATATTTATCGTCTATGGTATTGTGGTACGATCGTTACCGTATATTTGAGAGTGGGGGCGTACAGGGTGTCCTATCATGAATCCTGATACAGACCTACCAACCTAACGAGCACCGCGCATTTCAAACCAAACGGCTGTTATTTTCTAGAAATTGCCATACTTTGGGAGGTCTTGGCGTTTGGTTTTGGCATAAAAGGGTTTTGTTGATTGGACAGGGACACTCCAGGCCCTCAGTGACCCGTGCCATGTTAATAGGTTTAATCGCCCGAATAGTCCGTCTCAGCAATTTATGTTTCATTTTCGATCCCTTTATACGCTCGGGATTATGCGACCCCTACTTTGATGCGTTATGATGATGGAGATATGTAAATTTGTAATTTTAATGCTTGATTGTAGATGTTTATTTGGTTTATATGATGCTGTGTATGTATGGTTGTTCAGTATGAGATATAACTTGTTATGTGGTTTATTCTCGGTTAGATGGTACTAGTTTTGCCATAATCGTATCTCTTTTTAAGATTAGGATACAAAACGTTAATAATTTAAATGAATAAAGAGACGCAAACTCTATCCTTTCAATTTTTTTTGTCACCTGATGGTAAGCGATCACCGCTGCCCATGGACTACTGCAACACCTTCCTTCCTTTGGCCTTTCAATATGTAGAGAGCATTTAAATTATTATTGAAATCAAGATTTTGCTTTAGATATAGTGCATATGAATATATGAACAAAATTTAACTTACTATACCTACTAGGTAACAATATTTAAACATGGGTTGAACAATACTACTATTTCATACAGTTTTCATTATCATATTGTGTTCAATGTTACTTTTTTATTTTTATTTAATCAAAATATTTACAAAATAAAAATAAAAGTCATTTACATGCTATCAAACCACGAAGGTTTGACTGTTTACTTCCATAATGTACTTAGTTCATAAAAAAATATCAACATATTTTATATAATGAATACAGGTACGAACTTTATCAGTATTTAAAACGAGGATTAACACCACACAGTTAGGCCGGGTATCGCTTGCGCAGAGCCCGTCCCGCCAGAGGTATTAACCGGATTTATCCGGATTAATCCGCCCACTACTGGCTGCTTTGTTGCGATATCGGATGTTTATTTTCTATTTTAAATTGCAAATGGATATTTGTAATGCATTAATGCTAATGAGGATATCTGAGCATCAGAAAATGAATTGCTTATTAAATTCCAGGAAAGAAAAAAGATAAATTAACATAATTGATTATTTACAAAGTTGGGTAAACTGAATTTAAAAGCTTTAATAGGTTGCTACAAATTCATGTGTTTCTTTTATTAAAATTACAAAATTTACCAAGGATACAGGATATTGGCCTTGGATAAATCTCCCAATCTAGCGGATTTACAATCTACATTTTTGACAAAATCCAAACTATGAGTCCTATGGATTTAACAACAAACAAACAAAATCTAATCCACAGAGTCTAATCTAAGTTTAGACTCTGTTTATTATCGTGACACTGCTCAAAAAATATATTTTTTTTCTCATTTGGATGTGGTCACTCAGGAATCCCGGCGACTAGGACTAAAATTATATTTTTAAATCAAGTTCTGTTTTTAATTTATTCCCTTATACATTTTTCGCCTTACTGTACTCTTTGGCTTGAACAATAGATTTTTTTTTAATTTGTAGTAGTTTCAGTTGCCGGAAGAAAAAAAAATCAAACATCCGGCGACTCGGACCGCGGTTCCAATGAGACTCAGTCCCAGTCGCCGGGATCCTCATCACTCTTAAGCCTCTGTGACTATCAGACTTTACCTATACCCTTTGAGTATTCTAAATATTGGGTAACGACAGGATAATGCTTGTATTTTAACAAAATAATATATTTTTAGCGGTAGGTACCTAACAAATATAACATGTAGAATTAGACATCGCCACACAATCTCCAGAATCCATCCCCCGCTGCGCCGCGTCGCGTAGAGGGTCTACGCCGTAGCACTAACATATAATCCTTTTCGCTACAATAGCAATTTCGAACTTCCTTGGGGCTTCGGATAATCTTTCTTTATATCGAGCTACGAGTCGCAGCTACGAACATTTTATCTCTCGCTCTAACTTACTTCCGATTCACGTGGCAGACAAGGACGGAACATCTATAGAGTGTAAAGAAAACGCTCGAGTTCTCAATAACGAGGGGAACAGTAATGCGTATTTAAATTTTGGCTCAAGTGTAATAATTTTGTTTTTTAATTTAATTTCTAATGGCGTCGTAGATCGAGAGGGTGAGTGCTGAATAAATAGTTGAAAGCAATTTCAGTAAGTACTTTGGTTAAGAAGCGGAACAATGCTTTGGAATTCTACTAAGCCTTCAAAATGTAAATTCTGCTAAGTATTTAACTTTCAAATATATAATAACTTAAGATACAGTATAGTAGATATTATTTTGTCGTAGCACTTTTAAGTTTTAGGTTGTGTAGCTACTTATTATTCAGTTTATTCATTTTACGGAAATGTACCAAAACTTAAAAAATAATAATTTTGTAACTAAAGTTTTCTTTATTTTGTCTTTATTTCTTTGACTCCAAAATTTCATGTGTGTTCAGATGATCGACATTAGCATTATGTTGAAACCATATTCATTTATTCATAATACCACAAAATCGAAGGTGCATAATGCCAATAAAAATGTTTGTTTATCATGATCATTTTCACTTCACATTAGCCCATTAGACATAGGTCTCTTTTTTCCGCGCAACTTTCTACGGTCCTGCAAACATTGTCACCTAACCATCATGTATGTAACAAGAAAATCTTAGAAATACTTAAGTAAAACTTAGGTATTCCTAATTTCAAAAAATATTTTTTCAATATTACTCCAAGTTTGAATATTCACCGCCACGTTCTAATTAAAAATAACCCCAAAAGCGGCGAGAATCTAAAAATTATCTAATATCAATTTCCTTATTAATTTCGGGAGTGGCAAAAACGTTACTTCCATAGCCACTTTAATGGGTAATTTTCATAAACAAAGTTGAGAATCCCCGAGGAAGGGTGAGGGGTGAGAGAGGAGGGAGCTCGGGGGGGATTGGCGCGGGTTCCTTTCCAAGATAGAAAACAGCTCTGGAGTCTCGTATAATGGGTTTTTGGAATAGCGTCGTCCGTCTTGCGCCCCCTCGGCCCCCCCTCGGCCCCCGGGGCGAGAAAGGATGAATTCTTATTTCCTCATCGCAGCCGTCCGGTACCAACCCTCCTTAGATTGCCTTTTTCGTGATACCTCCGTATAACATAACAATGGCTTGTTTTCAATTTTGCCTCGTTGTTCCTTTTCTCTTTGAATTATTTGCAACACAACGCTCGAAATAGGAATGCTCGTAGTTTCCATAATTGATATTTGTTTTTTATAGAATACTAGCTTTCGCCCGCGGCTTCGCCCGCGTGAATTTCCCACGGGAACAGTGCTTTTTTCCCGGGATGAAAGGTACCCTATGTCCTTCTCCGTACTTCCAGCTATGTGTATGCGAAATTTCAGAAAGATTGGTTCAGTTGATAAAGCGTGAAGAGGTAACAAACAAACAAACAAACTCACTTTCGCATTTATAATATTAGTTAGGATTGTGTCAAAATAAAACAAATTTGTTTATTGTGGCTTTATTAGAAATATTGTTAAAAAAATGGTAGCTGCATGTTTCTTCTGTATTTCTGCTCTTTCTGCAACAAACAAAAAAGTCGAATAAAAATATTGCTATTTCGTTGAATATTTTCAAACAATTTGAGTTTTCATTTACAATCATCCAAAACTATGTCAATTGGCGTATTCATAAGCAGCGTAATACACATAAGTACATATGTGTACGTTACATAAAGCGTATTTGCAAAAGAGAGTGCATTTGTGAAGTGTAATGCGAGCCAAGAATAGCTTGACTCTCTGCCAAAACACGCAAAACATTCATATAAATTATCTCGCTATGAACTAGTTACTTGTATACTGTAAAGGTCGATATTATATATATCTGAATTCCGATTTTGATAAAACATTTTTAAATAAAAAGAGACTGCTCCTTATTAAAATATTATTTAATAAAAAATAAAATATATATTTTTAATTTTAATTAAACTCCCTAAAAACAATCTGAAAGGTTAATCAATAAAGAGGCAATCATTGAAGGGATGTGAATTTATTTTATGACGCCATGATAACTATCTTAATGTAAACACCTAATAAACCAGTTGCTAAGCATAACAAAACTAACATTACCAAACGTATTAGTACTCATAATCAGTCGCCGAAAATCTGCGTTCATCCACGAGACACCATTATGAAAATGCTTAACTTGGCATCCAGTTTTACTCGGCCTGAGAACGAAGGGAATTTCGCCTCAATTTCGTTGTTTTCTTAAGGCTGGAGAAGATGGTGGGAGGTCTTGTACAAATGGCGATTATATAGCAATCATAGCAGTTGTCTGAAATGAGAAGTCTCCCTTAAAAGGATAAACAAGTAACGTGTGTGCGAAACAGCCAAGACGCGAATTCATATTTTACTTCCAGCCTCCCTTCTCTGGCGTCTTGCGATATAAGGAACCTTGCGTGGGTAAATTACTGCTCAACTTTGAGGAAAATGTTAAACTAGCTTTAAAAATTTGTAAAAATAATGTCATAAAATTTGATTTATAGGATTTAAGTACAAGGTCAATCTTCCCAAAAAAAATTTAGCTTTTTCTTAAAGTCCTGTAATTTGGAAAACGATAGGCAATTACAATTTGTATAAAAAAAAGCTTCCCTTAGCTAAAAATGTAAGAGACAAAGTATTTTTTTAGGATATACTTATATCAGATAGGTGTCATGTAGAAAAACTCGTACCTATAATGTTATGTTATATCTGTTTATTAATATTTATAATTTATCTAAACAATATTTTTGCTATAAGTATTTTAAACTGGTGACGTTTTGGGTAGTTTATTTGCAACAATTTTATAAATACTTATTTAATTTTGGTTCATGAAATAATAAACTCAATTTGATGATATAATAATTAGGTAACCTACAAATATCCCTATTTTCATATTCAATTCTGACCCAGTTTAGATACACTTAAAACCTAGGAAAGTACTACTACTGAATCCCAAAGCAATAATATTCAGCAAGTTCCCAAGTGGAGCCACTTTCGAGTCGCCCCGCGATCTAATGTACCAAAACGTTCCAGTTGCACCATTTCGCCATCAAAATTGCTTTCCTTATATCTTCAATAAATGTTTAAAACATTCCGGCAAGCATGTGTTTTATAGGTTTTAGGGCTTGTTATATTAATTTTACTGGTTTTCATATTTATATAAGGTTAAGGAGGAACGTTTTAAGTTTTTTTGGGTCACTTCGCCGTATATTCATTAATTTTTTCGAGAATTTTTTTGGGTGCCTATTTAAACACACTCAAACTTAAATCTAAAACACTATTAGTGTTTCTAAAACAACGAAATATGTATATCATTAATTTATTTTGTCATAATAAGTAATTTACATGTATACATACAGTAGAGGATTGCAAAATAGTAGATTTTGATTTGCAGCAAATTTATTTATGCCTTGTTCACGAAGTATATAAAGGACCATGTCTCATACAATAACTATATCTTACACCACATTATGAAGCACAGAAACAATATTTATATTTTTACCCAGACAATTTGCCCCCCATAAATAGAGTCTAGAGAATAACAATAAAGCGGTAGGTAGTCGGTCCGCCTACCCTGGATTTATGCTTATCTCACTGGCATAAACCGTATTAATGCATATAAATATATCAAGGAGGAGACAATAGGGTAACCAGATCGAGGCATTTTTACGGACTTTTTTTTAACTAATAGGTAACGAAGACACAAAAAGACAAAAGACACAAGAATACAAAAGTCATATCGATCAAGATATTGTACCAAATTAATCTATCTTGATATAAAATTCAAATTTGGAATTACTCAGACAGACAGAACATTGTTGCAATCCAAAATAACTGCTTGCTCTCTATTTATTTTATAATTAATCTTGCAATGAAAATTAATAATAACAAAATACAGACAATGGTATGATGATAAAACTAAATAAAATTTAAGTATGATTTCCTTGTTGGTGGCGTTAGTTGCCTGAGACATATCAAAGTCCCTTGAAAATACCTTGCAATAATTGTCCTACGTGACGCGTGACCAGGAATTTTCTATTACCGCTCGCCGGAAATACGACCATCAAAATTTACCAGCTCCATTAATAGCCCAATTCCTAATATTTCCAGTTATATTTAAGAGTTTTAATAAATTAATTAATATAAAATACCAGACAGATGACAGTTATAAACAAATGACTGACTTTATAGAAAGATTTTTATTTTTGTTTACCTAAAATAAATTGTAGTTCAAACAGATGGCTTTAGGTACCAGTTCGAAATAGTTCTAATTGGTACCTAAAGCCATCCATATATATAAATTGAGCATACATAAGTTATATTCTTACATAGTCTCCAATCAGCTAGCGTGCACGTTTCCTCACAGCGTTTTCCTTTATCGGAAGCAAGTTGTAATAAAAGTAGGGACAAAAATAAAAAAAGAAATGTTGGACACCCCAGTGGCTCAGGAAGCGAGGCCCTTTCTCCGGCGGGAAAGTTGTTCGTTTCCGATGTTTGCCGTTTTCCCTCGACCTCCG
The DNA here is from genome assembly GCA_018467065.1 of Ephestia elutella. Classification (NCBI taxonomy): domain Eukaryota; kingdom Metazoa; phylum Arthropoda; class Insecta; order Lepidoptera; family Pyralidae; genus Ephestia; species Ephestia elutella. The sequence goes on from CM031569.1 coordinate 12,053,255, forward strand.
ACCCGTCCCTGACGTACTACATTCTCCGAAAATAAATACATACGACGCAACCGGAATATATGGCGTGATTCCGGAATTATATCGATTTGTGGCCACTTTGGAAGCGGAAAAGTAAACCTACGGAGTAACTTAGACTTACATTTGGATTATAAATTGTCAAGTACCATATATAATTAAACCTACATTTTATGTGGACAAGTATATTAAGAGTTTTACAATATTTTTAGTTATTAGCATAATATTTATGTGATTGTTTCTAGAAATAAATTTTTCAATGTTTATTAAACTAGTTTGGTATGATGCTGTAATTAGTAAAGGAAAATACGAACTCATTTCGTCAGCGTTATTTATAATTACAATTTAATTATAAAAGCCAGTTAATATCAAAAACCGATAAATTAATAAGCACTTTATATGATAATTATAAAGGCAATAACAATATCTCATTGACCTCATTTTTATCTCTTACTTTGTCAACGTTGTATACCGAAGTAATTTTATAGGTATTGGATTTTTTTATATCAGGAATAATAATTTTTAAACCAAAAGTAGTATTTCCCACGCAAACATTTATCAAATCCATGGACCCCATTAAAATGCGATCAAGATATAACAATATCAAATTTGAATTTTATCATGGCTACAATCAAATATTTATGCTTAATTAAAGCATTTAAATTTAAATTATTTACGTATACCTGGCGTCAAAGTACCTTTAATTCACACATTTTAAGCTACTCTACACCTATTTCAAAGGATATTTTCTTCAGTTGATAATATACATATCTGGGAGAGATATGTAAGGTTAATATAAAAATTAACGGTAGCAAACACTTCATTTTAAAGACAGGAAATTTGATATCAAAAATGCAATAAGAATGATAATTTATTTTAATAAGTATTTTACACATTATTTTATAACACTTTGTCTTTTTTGGAAAAATACATGAGTTTGTACCCTATAGTTACTTTGATGAAGAAAAGAAAGGTGTACATTATATTCGTCTGTGAATAACACGAGTTGCAGTCAACAATGGTACGATAGTGACACAATAAACCTCAAATGGCGCGGAACTTTTTCTCTAATGGTTTGTTTAAAAAATCTCACAATTTTCATTGGTGTTTCCTCAGGGGCCGCGCGTAAATCTTCTTTATTCGCCTCCTGAGACAGTCGCTTTTGGCACAGAATAATGCAGAGAGAAGGCGAGAGTTTAAAAAAATATTTATGCGCTCCATAGAAGCCTTAAACTAAATTTAATAACTAATAGTATTAAAAGCTGGAAACATGTAGTGATTTTTAATAAACGTACCTATGTATAACAATTTAAAACTTAAAGTTTTTATCGGGGGAGTTCTTTCCTTTTCTCATTTTTATTTTAATTTCTTTGTACTTTTTCATTCACTTGCTTGATATAAATTTGCCATTGTGGAAACCTTTTAATTACTTTATTTTCTTCTTAGAGCTATAAAGTCTTTGCTCGCCTTTTCTATCCTCATCTGTAAACACACGCTTTACTTCTATGTTTTCCATGTTCCGTGTCTCGAGGCAGTCGACTTTTGATCAGAATGGCTTTTATGTGATGTTTGCGTTCGCTGTATCTTCATGATTTAGTATTATGGCTGCGACTACATGACTTTTTCTTTCCGAAGTTACTTAGAAATGTTACCATTCTTTAGGCTTACAAAGTAATCATAATGATCGTTCTAGCATAAATGTAAGAAATATTTAAAAAAATACTCATTCGATATCGGTTTGAACAATTAGGTTCTTTTTTATCACTACTATATGTCTACGTAAACTTAATTAATAATAGTTAATACCTCATTTTACAAACAAGGTTTTGTTCACGAAAACATTACATTAATAAAAACTTTTAACATAATACTAGGCACAGAATAATACGTAGTTAGTACACACGAAGCCTAAATAAAAATAAATCTGAACTTAACTAAGAAACATGTTCATAATAACCCTACTATGACAAAATGTTACAACACTAACAATCAAAACTATAACAAATTAGTTTTATTCCCCATAAAGACTTTGGCACATCCGCTTCGCCCCTCCAGATTCGACCCGAGTCCACAGAATCGCGTTTACGACGCATAAAAGTTACTCTTTATAGGTACTCGGTACGTAAAAGTGCCGTTTATGCCTTTTTAATTAATTGTCGTGTCGTTAAACGTCGTATCAGCTTTGTGGCGATGCTGATGGTCGGGAAATTGTTAACTGACTAGTGATTTCATAAAAAACCGTTTGATGGCCAGCCAGTTCATAAATGGCTCGTAAAAGTCGCTTGTAAATCGTAAACGGTGTAAATTATGCTTTAAAAGATTTATGAAGCCATCTTTGCCATAATCTGTGAATTTCTAGCTTAAGCTGATGTTGTATGTAGTTGTATCGAGGAATTTGCATGTTTTATTTTTCTGTCCATTATTATGGTAATTTTGGATACGGAGTCTTTTTTAAAAGGTTCGTGCTTTGTCTCATTATTCAAAATAATTAAGAAATAAGTTGTGATTAAATTATCTTTAAACATACTTATAATATTATGAGTGGTGTCGTTGGGCAATAATAATTTTCAGGCCATTCTAGGATGGTTAATTTACCAATTTTTACCATAAATATTAAAATATAAAATCACTTCGTATTGATTTTTAAAAAGGTAATCTATCTACCAATAAAAAGTAGACTTTTTACATTATTTAAAGTCTCAATCAAACTATTACATACTTACTTCCTACTACCTATAAAACAGTACGTAGGTATAAAAAAACTTTTTACATAATTTTAAAAGAAACTTTACTTAATTAAAATATCAACTTAATCGATTCCAAATCTTGAAAATAAATTGCTTTATCAGAATTTCTTACCTACATTTTTAAATTGAAACACTTAATTAACCCGTGGGCGGAGTTCAGAATGTCTTCATCCCATTATAAATTAAATCTAATGTTAACTTATACAGGTTTGTACAAAGGTAAGCCTACATTAGTCACAGCTGGAGATGCCATCTATTCTTATTTACCGACCGGCCTATCCGTGTAATAAATAAAAAGATTCTCCAAATAATTTCTCAATACAAACGTTTTAATATTTGCAGTCGAGATATACCTTACTGTTATTATAATTGAGCCTATTTCCTCACGAGGAAATACAAAAAGACTGGTTGGTAAATTTAAACGGCCGTAGGATAGATAAACAGCCTCTTAAAGAAAACTATTAATAATAAGCGGGTATTCAAAATGCACGTGACGTATGAAATTTATTCCCTCTATATTATACCTATTATTTATATAGTTTTTTGCATATTTTGGTCATCGAAGCTGTTAATAGTCAATGAAATTCTAGTAAAAACAGTTTAATGTTCAGCTTTTATCCCGTAAAATCCTAACCCTGCCACAGCGGACGTATTTATGAGCGCGTCAATTAATTTTTTCCCTCTTTTTTTAACCCTGTCAACAGTAAAGAGTACAAAGTGGCCATAGACACAAATACAAGTGGCTATAAAATGAATGTAGCTGAGTCAGTGAGAGGCGATTGTTGTGCGCATGTGCGGTACATTCCGGTACTTTTATTGATTTCAGTAGCACTAACGGTCCATAAAGCCGACGTGCCGGACTGGAGCCTCCACTCTATACCCCTTATTAGGTACTCACGATTTCCACTGAATTCTTCTTGTTAACTTTTCGAATAGCATTTGACTTTGAGTTCTTTTTTGTTTAATTAACCGAGGGCTTTGGTCGTGGTTAGATTTGTAATTAAACCTTGTTTACATGCTATTAAAGTAATATATTAAAAAACATATATTAAAAAATTAATTTTAGGAACGTCTGGGAAAATCTGGTTAGTATCTAGTTAATTTTCTGATAAATGTATTTATACGAACTTCAGACCATTACCGCATATAATAAATACAGATAATAAAGGTATTCAGTTTCTAGAATAGTAATACTGAATTTGTAATATTTCGCACCAGCAAATAATAAAAAAATAACCTTAATTTCACGTTATGTAATTATTGTCCCATTTCAGGGAACATGGCTTCTTTCTGTCAACATACCTACGATAAATGTCGTCGGTAGTCAATAAACACCCAACGCACGTATTTTCGGATTAACTGCATGGGGAGTCCAATCTTAATTGTCGTAGGAACTGTGGTCACAGCGACCCGTACACCGACAGTATATTATTCTGTTTGCAAGCCTCATTTGGAGGGTTAGCTAAATGCTTTGCTGTGTTGCAATTAATGTTGTTGAAGTTGTTTATTTTTGCTGCATTTGGCTTTTCTATATGCTGTAATGAGAATCTACGATGAACCTTTTTGCAACCAAAAGTTTAAGCTGAGCAAAGGTTTTTGGCATAGCCTTTGTACCTGTGTATTTTGTTTTACTAAAGATAATACGTATGTTATATTATCAAGTACATTATTCCCAAGGTAAAATTATTTGTATTGTAAAGTGTTAAAATGAAACTATGTATTTGAATTTCCCTAGCAATGTAAAAATTGATTATAGTCTGTCTTATCGTCAAACTTTTATATAAGGATTCAAATAAACCTATTAATATACTACCATTGCAATGGCCAAATTGCGACCAAAATTCATAACAAGTGAAAACAAACTAAGAACGAACCGAGACAGTGATTGTCAAACCTAAGCACATAATAATGCTTCGACGTAATATCACAAGAGGGCATTAGTGGGTGTCGCCCGCAATATCGCGACGGCTGCGTTGCCCGCAATAGGGCGTTTATTAAAACAAAATTTCTCGCCGCAAAATGTCCACAAGCCATGGACAAAAGCTTGCTTCATTGTACTTAATAATTAAAAATGTTCTGTAGCAAAATTTTGCAATGGTATTGTTTGATGGTTAGTCTGTAGTTATCGGAGAAAGCCTCACTTACATCTACATTTTTGGACATGATATAACTACAACGAGCAGTAGTAAACTCTTACATTATGTTATTTGGTAAATTACACCTATATTTATATTCCACCGTATAGGTCTAAGTTATTTATTCATGTCAATTTATGTTAATCCATCAAGTTATAATTAAAAAAAATATATATTCAGTACCATTTCTAAAATTAGAGAAGATAAATTTTGTTGCTAAATAACTAGATAAAAGCCACAGAAGAACAAAATGACTAATCAAACAAATCGACAACTGCTCCCAAACCGAAGTTTGAATTGAATCAAACACCCCACTATCTACTTATTACAATATCCAGTAGGTACACAATATGTCCGACCGCCGCCCGGCACGGCAGTGAAGCGATGATTTCGGTACATTTGCTGCGACCGTAACGATGCTTGGAATCGTCTTGATGGACGCTCCGAATGAGCTCTCACAACATAAAGAAATCCCCTTAAAAAGGGTAGCGTTGGGGTGGAATAACAGAAGACAGAGATGCTCAAACCTTTAATATTTTCTTTATTTAAGCACAGAATTTTTTTCTGAAGATACATCTAACAATGTCGTAAGTTATAAAACTGATTTGAGATTTACAATCGATTAAAGCATTTTATTTTATTTATTTTTTTCTAACATAATTAATGTGGCTATTAAAATATAATTATAATACAATACCTTAAGAAATATGAGATGGATAATGATTTAATTTTAATCGTGGTAATATACAACAAATTTTAAAAAATATAGTTGTTAATTACCACTGAGCTATGAGAATAGGAGTTGCAGCTACGCGTTTATGTTCTAAACTTTTCTCTCTTCTAAGTTAACTGCTTAGGTGTTACATGAAAAGTCTTCCTGGTATCCGTATTTACGTAGCTTCCGAATAACTGCGCTGCTCACTGATGGTTATCTGGAATAAATAAAAATATGAACTTTAACCAAGAGACATTAGATTCAAATAAGGTAATTAATTTTTCATGAGTAACCCTTTTTTCCCAATTCGAAATAAAATACTTCGTAAAATCTGTAATTAAAACATCTGTCAAAATGCAGTATAAATTCATAATCTTCTTTTAAATAAAAATATATCTATTTTCTAGAAATACATTTCTATTTTAAAAATATTTTCTAAAAATAAATTTCTATTCTAAATATATTTTCTTAAAAATATTTCTAGCATATAATTATCGTTGGTAAAACTTTGAACACCACTGCGCTTACAGGCGGGCCGATGAAGTTGGTGCGGTTTAGCTGAGGGCGCCGTTTCATAGTGGACGGTCCCTCGGCAATCTAGTCTGGATGAAAACTAAACGTTTACGATGATTAAGTTATCGTTTTGTTCATAATTTTCTAGACTATAAACGTAAAGACCTTAAAGACAGTTTTAACGATAAAATAACCGTAGACTTAATAGACCAATTTTGTTTCTCGCTTGTAGCAAATTCGTGTTTTACTACATAAATAGATACCTAACGACCTGACCATCTAGCTAATGATGATATTCAAATGATTTTTTAATTTCTGTAGTTTGTTAAGGGTTACATGACTCAATGTTTACAAGGACGATACTTTACAAAGCGTTATAAACAAGAAAGTTTGAGAACCTCAACGAGCAAGCTATCGTCGTGGACGTTGCTACAGTAGAGCGGCTTAGCTAGGTGCCGTTTCAGTCTAGTCTAGCCTTGATTTCGAGCTATTTGGTAGATCCCTAGACTTTGTGTCGGAATGGCTTGAATATTCAACATCATTACCATTGCTTTTCCGTCTTTTAGATTCTGAATATGTCTTAACTTAGTTTATTATAAGCCATTCCTAGAAGACAGTGAAAACATAATAATTAATTATAAATTAACTCAGTACTAAATTTAGTAACTTAAATCAATGCTCCCCATTTTATAATTATATAAAACAGCTTAGAGAAACCATACTTTTTGATACTTATCTAGATTCTGAACTCAGATTTTCCAACAATTGAAACAGTTTTTTTTATCTTATATCAAAGAAACTGCAAAGTAAAGAGCATACAAGTTTCCCATAGTCTCTCCCTGCTAATATCCGTACGTTCCCGTGTTTTAGTGCCGAGCCGAGAATCCCAGATAACAGTAGATTTAAAACCTTGTTTATCCTCCGACCAAGATTAGATAATGTGGGAGACTGAGCATGCAATACTCACACAAGAAGAATTCATTGTTAACCTTATTATACTTTATCTGATACCTTACATTACTCTTATTGAATAAAAAGATAACATTTTAGGTAGTTTACTTGTACACAACTTGCAATAGAAAGAGACGAGTGGAAGAAAAAGGGGGAGGCCTTTGCCCAACAATGGGACATAACACCTACAGGTTAGTTTAAAAAAATATATACTTAGAGCAATATTGTAGACGATTTTCATTATAATAGTTAAGGTTTGATTAAAACAATGTACTCCCACTTTCTTTAATTTACAGTTAAGGAATTTAAACTCTATATTACATCACGATTAATGTATTCAGTACCTCAGTAAATTACATCAGAAAAATAACGAAAAAATATTCTTTAGTAACGAACTAAATCTAAGTTACTTTCCATCCGCATTTCTGACCCGGCAGAAAGGGGGAGTAAACAAAACAAGTTTTTCCTATTCGAATGAATAAATAAGACAAGGGTTGCGAAATACAACGATATTCGCATGATTCTTATCTTGATGGCTATAAAGTTCAGATTCAACTGAAAATTTGCAATTTACAGGGACATTCCCCTACGTCGAAAGAGGCGCTTGTTTGATTTGCATGTTTTAATCCTTTCAGATGTCTTGGTCTCAGTTGCGATAGCGGGAAGTAAGTCTGATTTAGTGCTGTTGAAATCTTAATACTCTAATTAACTTAATAGGCAAACGGTGAGGGAGATATTCGAGCGAAGCATCCACTTATTACTAAAATACAAAATTTCTACACAAGTGTGTCCAAATATTAGCTACTTTTTTGATGCAAAACTTTGTGAGAACAGAAAATTGACTTGAGTTATTTTGAATACGCTTCAGTTCATAAAATACATGTAGGTAAATAAACTACTACCATAGTTAAAAATTAACTGAAAATAAAAAAAGTGAGATTTTCCACGAAAATTTCCACCAAAACAACACGTAAAGCAGACGTTTTCGGCAAAACACATAACTCGCTAGAATATCTTAGCGACGGGACTGAACCCGTGACCCGGGGCGATGAAACTAACGACCGAGGGTATCAACAAAAGAGCAATAAGATATGCTCGGAAAAACTAGTGGATGTGTCCCTTAGGAGCTGTCCCTGTATGGGGCAACACGGATATAAATGGAAGTGGATATTGCGAGAGTTGAGTATAGATTGATTTTATGTCGTGACGATGAAAATGTGGTAAGGGTTGGACAGGTAAATGTTATGTTTAGAATTCTATTCTGAAATAGTTATGAAAATTCTTATATCGAATAGGGTATTGAGTATAATTTATATTCTTCATAGGTAGTATTTTTCATTAGTCCTTGTACCTTATCTTCTCTTATGATACGAATGTCCTGCAACTTATAAAGAAATTCCATCATCAGATCAAAATATACCTATGTCACAAAAATATGTCGTTGTCATCTATATCTTCTATACATATAATAAAACAGTAAAAATATTTTGTCTGTACATTTAATATTTTTGACTGAAATGGATAGAGGGAGACCTAAAAAGAACAATAGAAAGCAAAAAAATTTTTTTGGAATTTCTTGTCTGTCTGTCTGTCTGTCTGTCTGTCTGTCTGTATGTATGTACGCGTTTCACGCAAAAACTACTGGACGGATTTGAATGAAACTTTTTTTGTTGTATAGCTATTAAGCCTGGGCAACATATAGGCTATAATTCATTTTGAAAACTGGAACACCTGATGAAGAACCATAACGGAACAGCTAAACTATAAGTAATATGGAAATGGTGCCTTAACAAAAATCGTTCAACCTGATGAGCATTTTCTGCCGACGTATAAAAATTGAAGATCTGGAACATCTGATGAAAAGCTCCAAGAGACCAGCTACACTATAACATATATGGAAATGGCGCCTTAGCAAAAATCGTTCAACCTGATGAGCATTTTCTGCTGACGTATAAAAATTGAATATCTGGAACATCTGATGAAAAGCTCCAAGAGAGATTTTTCATCTAAGCGAACCTCACGCGGGCGAAGCCGCGGGCGACAGCTAGTAGTAAATAAATATGACTAACAAAATTTGATATCAAACACCAACTTGGAAAAAATGATAAGAAAATAAAGCTGCAAGTAAAAAGAAACATAGAATAAGTATACGTGAATAGAGCGCTGTAGTAGCAATATGTATAATTGCCGGGTCGGCCACTCGTCACCGGGATTGCCGCGTATATCCCGGTAATTGGAACAGCCCGGGATTCCACTTTCTTTATTGCGAATAAACTAGTCCCGCACCGGTGCTGTTCTTGCGATTTGGCGTAAAATAGCAGCGAGTATTTACCCTTACTTAGGAAATAGGCTGTTTTGTAATACTGTAGAATTGAAATGTGAATTAAATCTCAAAGAGATCTCAAACACAAATCATAAGTACAAGGAACACTATATTATCTACAAGTTAATCAGAATTAGGGTCTTCTTAGTAACAAAGAATCTTGGAATTTCCTCCTACGTCTTTCTGCCCTCAGTTTAGCTAAGAGTCAGACACTATTTTAACTACAAAACTACTACTACTACTTCTACTACTTTTTACTTTGATGGCGATTCCAATGTTCGGAAAAACCAAAACTGGTTTATGAAACATTGTACACTGTTCAATTATATTGTAAATTGTTATATGAATGAAATAAATAAATTAATTAAAATAGATATTTAGTACAGTGTTCAAAATGTTTTCATCTTTATTTTTCAGCAATCGATATAAAAAATGCAGCCAAATTGAGAAACCCGCTTGTTCCTTTGCGTTATTCCCGAAAAGTAGCGATAGCATTTGTGAAATTTACTGGTTCAACTCTCAAAGTGATGCTCATTACTGAAAGTGTTCGGAAATGATCGGTTATGGTCGGCTCGAACATTAGCGACTCTCCGTGATGACTCGAAATATTTCATAAATTGGTATAACTTCTTGAGTTGTTGCGTGACTGAATTATTTAAAGTTACAATTTTAAATATTCTTAAAACTTTAAGCTTACGTAGAAAAAAAAGACTATTTTTTTCAATATTCTTGATTTGTCTTAAAATCTTCAAAAGAAAGAAATAATCATTTATAGAGGTGTGAAAACAATGTATAAAAATTAAGACAACTGCCACATTTTCATATTTTAAAATACGGTGTATTGTGCTGTGCTAATGTGCATTGCCGACGGCCGCAGATGCGGATAGCCGAAATAAAAGTATTATTACTATTATTTAGCTTTCTTCACAATATTAATAAGTATTTGCTTTGTTCGGAATTTGTCAGTATCAATATTTTTATTTTTTTAAGAAAATAATTGAATTCGTCTCAAAACTTAAAAAAAATTAAACTCCTTAAACATCAAAAATAGGTGTAAGATACAAGATTTACATGTAATAATCGCCACAGATGACAAATTGGATAAACGAATCGTTAACCTGAAAAACATTTCCTTTTATTGTTATGTGAGGCCATCAAAATATTCGAGTTGTAAACATCTATCTTCCGACCCCATTTCCAGGGAACATTTTCTTCCGTACCTACGAAATATTCATAGAACATAGTTCCTCGAGTGCGGACTCAATGGGCGGCAATGAATACCAATTTATATGCGTTTAATGTGCCAGCAATTAAAGTGCTACTGTATAGCGTTTATGCTACCCTGGTACAAGATTTTTAAATTAATACTAAATATGTATTACTTTTGTTTCTTTGCAAAAACAACAACTCAGGACGTGTTATAATTATTCCAAAAATAATGTCGCATTATTTTATATCAACCAACATTTTATTATATTTATATTAAATTTTTTAAACCGATACGAATAACACAAAACGCGACGAAACACAAACAAATCTGCGTTAAAAAATAAAGGTAAGGTGAAATTTATTTGTAATGGCTGCCGTACAGCTGAGTTGATATTACAAGAAAATACACTGCTCGGTCCAAAATTCCCTTTCCATTCGAGCAAAGAACTTGAACAGAAACGCACTGGGACTTTCAGACAGAGGGTGGTCGCTAAGTCTCTACACAGTCGTCTCAGTTTGCCTTGAGAGACAGTGGCAAGGGACTTAAGGACCGCGTCGTCCTCATATAGAGTTGTCAAGGGCGGGGTCTCGTGATGAATTGGAAACATTCTAAGCGGGAGGGGGGAGGGTTTTTTAGGGGAGATCGGTTCAGAAGGGTGTGCGGGGTGTGAGGGGGTGATTAATGACCCCCGATAGAGGGAGCCATGTTCATTATACGAACGGAACGATGTGTTACTTGCCTAATAATATATTTTACTTTTGGTTGCTTTAGACCGGCATTCGGTTGTTATTAGTTCATTATTTTAGGCATTTTTATCTCTTCCGTAGATAAAAAATGACGTCTACTGATTACGGGCAGCGCCTTAATTTTTTTAGGAACCTATTTTCTAAACAATAATTCAGCGGCATCGTTTGATATTAAAAACTGGTAATTTATTTAACTTAATTTCTCAATTTATAAATAAAGATAATAGTACCTAGATTATATTTTTCACGGTCATTTAAGAATAAACTGGCCTCTACAGAAGACAGAATATGATAAACCAACAAAATACCTAGGTACTTAACAATTTTGACCGTAAGTGACCGTAGGTATGACCACCTAATTTTATTTATGGAAAAAAACATTATGAGAATTAAAGATCTTCGAAACACAAGAGCAAGGTCGACTGTTAGATAATGCTTCTGCATTAAGTCCACCTATTGTGCCATACATTGTGTTTGTACAATAAAAGTTAAATAAATAAATAAGAGCATAGATATTAAAATTACATCATTTTATGTAAAATATTATTAATTTGATTATAAAACTTTGGCAAGGTTAAAAAGAAGAAAAAACTACCAAAATTCAATTAGAAAATCAACCTTAGAGAGAGTACCCTTTCTAGATACGTTAGCAACTACTTGGCGAATCGCGACACGCGCGCCCTCTCCTTCAATTATAAGTGAAATACACAGCTAATATCACGTAATGTGCTGTAAAAACTCCGGCTGCGTACGAAGATACGGCCCTGTGTTTCGGCGTCTTATGTGGTTTTTATTAATGGAATTATATTAAAGTTTGGTATGAAGAAATGATAAAACTGTTAGTTGTATGTCTTATATTGAATATATGACATGAGCGTTATAATAAATATAGTATTTACGTATATTTTTCGTTTGTATTTAAACAATTTACTAAAATATGTCATATTAGAGTATATAGGTAAGTAAAAATGATTACAAAATTATATTGGATTCGATTAAATTTATGAAATGCTACAATTACAGCTGTGATATTTTAAAATATTGTGAAAGTACTTTGTCTCCTTTCGGAATATAGATCCAACAGGTAGAGTCCCTTCGGAGAAGTTGAAATAATGTAAAACATTATGGTAAACTAATGGAATTGCTTTATAGGATAAAGTGATGAAGAACGTATGAATAGACTTGAAATGGGCTATTATAAAATATGTATTTTTTACTTCTCATTTGACTTTTATAAGCAATAACAATAAGAACATCAATCATGATAACTCACGTCAAGATATTCAAATTATATTAAAATGCATTCTGTTATTCCAAACAAATTGTCAGCTTAAACGCTTGTTTTACACTAAAACGGTGTTCAAAATGCATTCCCAGTCACTATTTACTTGCGCGTTCATATCACAAGAACAACAGTGACTCACAATTGAGTATTCCATTCGCACGCCGCATTTAAAATAGAAACAATGGGCACATTAAAAATCCGCTCGGGAAATATCCCGGGGATCCCGTACCTCAAATAAATCGTGAGCTTTCCGCGCAAGCCATTTCCAAAGGAGCGTTTTCTATTCCGAGACGCGCTCCCGTTTTTCTTTCCTCCCGCTATAAGAGGAGGCTTACCGTGGGGGGTCGCGCCCCGAAAGGTTAAGTCGACGTATAGGCCGTTATCAAAGTTTATAAGTAAAATGGATGATAATTATTACAGGTTTTATGTATAGGGCGTGCGTTTTCAGCGCAATCGCCGCGAAAGAGTTCGCTGAATTGCAAATTCGTTTTATGGCAGATTTAGTTTACTTATGAATATTCTAAAGGATTAGGCGTAATGAGCGTTGGGAGAAAGGACGGCCGTGCCGTGTGTTCCAAAATGCTAAGTTGGGATAATTCTATAGGTATGGAATAACAGAGTTTAGTTAAAGACATACTGACATATCTATTTTTTTATTTTTTATTTAAAATACAGCATCACCCAGTTATTGACACAACTCACAACATAATGTTACTTTTATAAAGAAAGCTAGAAAATCTGATTATTTTTTACATTGATTCGAATTAAATATTTGTAACACAGATTCCGCTAGACATGCAACTGTGATGTGAACCATGTTGCTAATAATGTTTACTAATTTTAATTCGATTCTTCACTCGATCGTTAAAAATAGGTTCGAAGTTCTTATTCTTTTAAAAAAGAAGTAGCTTGTCATGCCTTAGGCTCAATAAAGCCTCACAATATACTCATGTACGTACAACACAGTGCGGTAACGACCTCGGAAGCGCCATACACCACCGCAAACTTCCAAACACGCCGTCTCTATTTACATGTAAATACTTTGAAAAAGTAATTTTCGCTCTTCCCGCCCTCGAGATTGCGAAAAGGCGCATTAAGCCTCCAGGTGATGCATGATAACTGTTATAGCCGAATATAATTTTCTCAGACCCACACCGCCCCCTTAATCCCCGCAAAGAGCCTTAGGAATTATTCCTACAGATATTTACGGTTTCGTAAATAAATAAAATTATGAACGGTGTGTACAGGGATCCCACTAAGTCCAACCGTTGTTTATTATTATACCTATATTAAGTTGTTTATCTTTTTAATGGCCGCCGAGAGTTATACGGGTTGGAAGGATTTATGCTGTGCGGGATAAGGAGCCGGGGTAAAAATGCCCGAGTCAGATTCCTTGCCGCGATTGCTTTTTAAATTTAGATGTGATATTGTTCTTGGATATTTGTGGCCACGTACTTGTTGAACAAGCTCAGGACTCAGGATCAATATTCAAAGTTTGTTTTGAGATAAGAAATTTTTAAGGGACAATTTTTTTTAAATTCTAATTTATATGGTGTAACAAACTCTTTTATTAAACTTACAATAGGGAACCGGATAAGGTATGAGAATTGTTAAAAATATGTAATTTTATGGTAGAATACATATAATTAAACACATTTTGCGACTTTTCAGCACGAGTTTATTCTCCAGAGCTAATTTATTCGAGTTCAAACTTTTAGGGAAAGTCCATTTTCTACGCGTGACGCCATATGAATGTACGTTTAGTTAGGTACGTTTTGGTATCGTCCAAACATCGCTTAAAAATGTGAATTATTTTTTTAAGTACTGTGGGAAATACTTTGGTTATGGATGTGATTTTTTTAATGTGAGATATTTCAAAGAAGCATCAAAAAAAAAGTTGTCCGGTCCCCTATGATATAATGTTAAAATCCGACGTAAGTATACGTATATTTTTTATTTTCCAAGTCAAAATGATCTCTTGTATGTAGATAGTTAAAAGTAAGTAAATTTATCTATTTTTGTAATGTTGTTAGTGGTAATGTTTTAAAGAAGTACTTACCAGAAAATGTAATTCTGTGCAAAACGTGAATATTTTAGCTAGGTAGTTATTTTCCCATATCACTGTTACTTATTTCAAGAATATTATGAAGTTAAAACTCGCGACTGTTTACGTTCAAAAGTCTAAATCAAACTGCAAAAGGGTTTGTGTTTTAGGTGCTATTTTACTGCCGTAAAAAGGTGTATATTTTTTCGACACAGCGGTCAGTTTCCGCTAATAATAGAAACAATATTGCGCAAAACACAAAACGGCTTTTTGTGCAATTCTTTTCGAACAATAAACAAAGAAAGGGTGACAAAGGCGATCAATTCTAAACCCTTTTATAGTCTTAGAAAAACAACCCTTCCATTGATGAGAGAAAGGCTTTTGTTTAACGAGGACCCGTTATTTGACGCAACTTTAAGTTTCTTGGAAGCTTTTGAATGCAAAGTGCATCTTACGTAACGTAGCGAATGCAAGCAGGTAGAATGGGTTCACTAAACATTTATGACAATGGTAAAAAATCTTTTAGAGGTACAAACTTCTCTAAACTACGTCTCAAAACTAAAAAATGCAAAGGTAAGCCTTGCATTTTTTAGCCTTTTATTTCATTAGATAGGTATTATGAATGTTTTGTCACAAAAAGGGGTATTATAAGTTAAACAAACGTGAGTCTTGTCTAGCGAAATAGTCCATGAGTTTACAAGAACTATTATCTTAAAAAGTGTTCTAGGCCAACAAAATAAATTGTCCAATCTAATGATATTTGATGAACATAATGCTAAACAGTTTCCTCTGAACCATGCTAGCCTGCTCATTTCATTTCAATATCAGAATTATCGTCACAAAATTTCTTTACCAATGAATTATCAAGTCCAAAGAATCACAATTCGCTAATCCCAAATTTGTTCCCATCATTGTCATAACCATTTTCGAGGGTAGATCCGGCGTTTGAGTGCAACGACCTCTTGCAAACCCTACCCAAGGTCGTGCTAGTAAAATGTTTATGGTCTATAAAAGACCGACTGAACTGTGTCTGTGTGTCAAGGACCCCAGACATTTTATTGACCATTTCAGACTTTGACGAGACAATATTTACAACCCGACACCCTTTTTGGTTGACACGTTTCCACCATGTGTTGCTAGACTTTTTTTAAAGATTGAAACAAAGTTTTTGTTTTGCAGACAAGTTCCTGCTTCTTGTTTTTGTAATTTTGTAATAACAAAGCTGTGTTTATTGTTAAAAGATATAAAAATAAACAACAAATTGTCAAAAAATAATCAATTTTAAAATAATTTTTGGCACAGAGAATTTTCTTTGTACGTACAAGAGATTCTTTAATCATTTTATGAAAGTAATACTTGAATTGAGCATTTCTGGACATGTACTTAAGTATAAAACTAGAGACATAAAACGGCCCCCAAGACGGAGGGTCTGAAATTAAATATTCCATAAAATCGCGACAGTTCGCAAAGAAAAGCAATATCGGATACGCAAGTGGCTGATGAGGATTTGATGCGACGGAATGGTGCACTCGTAAAAAATCACTAGAAATGATCCCATTTTGATTAAAAAATCACGAGAGCCCACCCTACGACGCTCTCGAATGATTTAAAAGTTTTAATAACAGAATTCTAGTGAAATGACATTATACTTTCAAATTAGGAGTGAAAATTTAATTTAAAAGAGAGACAACTCGCCGTTGAGGCTGAATGAGATTCGCCATCGTAAAAATGTACAGGCTTCTTTCACGGAGTTTCTTTTCAGCTTGCAAAATTTATGCCGCCTAAATCTCTCCGAGGAAAATTAGAAGGGGCTTGTATTTATTAAAGGAGATGGCTTCCACTCGTTAGAGGAATTTTAATCGGCAAACTTTTCCTTATGAATGCGTTGTTCGCCATGACTTTCCAGTTATCTTTTATGACGTTTTAAGCTCTAATTAGGGTTGTTAAGTGTGCGGGAATGAAATCTCGAATGCCTACTTAAATCGTTACCGTCGTTCGAGTATTGTCGAGAATATCGTATCGAGTACGTATTACCATAAATTTCAGTGCAATCTCCTTTATATTGAACATGCATAATTTGATTTGCATTTCTATAATTGAGGTAAATTTAAAATGGAAATCGTATTACGTGGGAGACCTGAGCATGAATAATTTTAGAAGGCTAGAATGCAACTTAGCAAGTTGCAACATAGCTCACAGAACAGATAGCCGTTGGGGCAGAAAAGTTCTCGAGTGGCGACCACGAACTGGAAAACGTAGTGTTGGCAGGCCTCCCACTCGGTGGACCGACGACCTGGTGAAGGTCGCGGGTTGCGCATGGATGCGGGCAGCGCAGGACCGGTCGTTGTGGAAATCCTTGGGGGAGGCCTTTGTCCAGCAGTGGACGTCTTTCGGCTGAGAGAAGAAGAAGAAGAATGCAACAGTAAGCTTAAGCAAACTTGACGAAATTTCTGGGCGCCGACGTGGCTTTTTAACTTTTAATATGTAATTAGGTGGCAACATTAATAAGCTAGCAAACATTGAGTGTAAACTAACGCTGTGAATGCATGAATGTGATATGAGTATTATAATTCGGCGGTAATGCGCCCGCACACGACTCAGCGCGGCTCAAAGCATTTTCATGTATCGCTAATTAAAATACGCTGTTTTGCCGTCGCAAATGACGCGGTCGGTCTACAGTGCGCGGGGTTATTATGTGAATTGATAGTACCTATTTTACACAGTATTTTTGTAATTTTTTGTTCATTTATTAAAAAAATAATTATATTTTTTTAAATGCATCTATGGCAAGTACACAAGTCGGTATTTCATTATATATGATTATCTATAAAGTGCAGCTTAATCTCATTTTGCAACTGTGTAGATACAGTTACATTATACTAGCTACGCCCCGGGGCTACACTCCCGAGGGTACTTCAGGATAAAAAGTATACTATTATGTGCTTTAAAAAGTACTCTGTGCTTTTCCCGGTATTTTTCTACCCGTGTACCAAATTTCATCTAAATCCGTTTAGTAGATTTTACGAGATTGAGTAACAAACATCAAAACATTCGTATTTATTATTGTGAGTGTAATGTGACTATAGTAGGATTATAATTTTAATTTAGCAAAGATATTTAGTGGCTGTATCAAATCAAATTTCCACAAAAATAAAATAGCCATAATACTGCTATTTACATTTCATACAAAAATCCCAAGGCGCAGTTATTGCTCTAATAAAGTATACAAAAAGCTTTAGTTAAAACTGAATTGCTTTTGAACTTTGAAGTCTGAAGTTCAGAAGCGCGTTAACGTCACATTGAGCGTGATTTAATTATTCATTAATTATTTCGGTGTTCATTTGGGATTTCATTTTATGAATAATAAACAAAACACTCGTTTGTAAGATTTATTATATTTACCATAGTTATTCCCGTACTACGTATTTGACGATTCGTCAACGAATGGTTATTATGACACGTCGTCATTTCAGAAGTTTCAAGTAAGTATATTTTTACAAGTTTAGATACTACCTTCGTGGTTGCGTTGTGTTCTTTTATTTCTTGGAAAACTCATTTACAACTATTAAGATGTTAAACATGAAAATTGAAAACAATAACTACATGTTTGATGAAATATATCACTGCATCCAAATTATTCTGATTTAAACTCAAGATGTCTATCTATACATGATTCCCTTTAGAAAAATAACTTACTGTCTAAAGCTATTATGAAAACACAATAATATTTCTGTATGAAATATATAAATTTAAACTCATATTTCAAAGTGTAAATGTCCGTTTCACGAAGTTGTTGTTTAAAATTTCTTGTATAGATCATGTTTTATTATTTACAGTGAAATGGCTTTATATATCGTCGTATAATGAACTAAAAAAATATCTTTAAAGTAAAAATAAAAGATGGGTTCAAAACTTCAAATAAGTAAAGTAGTTAAAGCTTCTAAACAACCGTAAAAACACGAAGTAGTTTTTTTAAGCACTTTTTCTTAAAAAAATACTGTAATTTAATCTAACCAATTTTAGTTTTTTTTTTTAATTAGGTTACTTGTTTATTATTGTTTGAAAATAATTATGTTATTAATAAAAAAATAAAGAAATATTCACCAAACCATATTTTATACGAGTCCGTATTGATAGAGCCGTTGTCAACATACTGTAGGTATATCTCAGAGGGTTGTTATAGCCGAGTATAGCCGAATATAGCCGAGAATAGCCGAGTATAGCCCATAACGAATGCGGATGCGCCATTAGGGCACCTTTTAACGTATTAAAACGGGAGTTATCGCGACCTGGGCCTAACCCAGGGTAGCAGGGTAGCGTTATCTGTGATAGCCCACTCGCGGGGTGAGCTATGGGTCTCATTTTCTGTCTATAAGCGGTTTGTATAGCCTGTATTAGTTGTAGAAATTTTGAGATAGGTGTGGGTTTGGGATCTTAATTGTAGGTGTTTTATAAAATTCCTTTTTTTTATAAAGCAAAAAAAGTAACTTTAAATAAAATTATAGTTATAAGACAAAAACGAATTACAAACAACTTATTAAAATTAGAAAAAAAAAACACGCGCCCAAAAAGTGAAGCATATCCAGTTCACTTTTCTAAAGTTTATTAAAAACATACTACATGTCATTTTCACTAGCTACACCCTGGGGCTCCGCTCCCGTTAAATTTGGTATATAGGTAATGGTATAAAGGCATGTCAACTTTTTAAAATCATGGTAAATCTGCTACACCAATTTTGATATAATAAGTACATGAGTAGAACAAAAAAGAGCAGATAATTCCGGCGTAGGTAGTAAGTATTATTAAATACTATATAAACTCTATAGTATTTTGTATTAAAATAGATCTGATATAGTTTAAAAAGAAAATACGAAATTATTCAAAATACACCTTCAATAATGTACAGTAGAACCTTCGGTTCATATCTATCCAGTCCAAAAGCGCGAAAGCCTCCAAGTTTATTAGTTCCGCCACCCAGGGATAGATGGAAGCACGAGTATGGAAAATGGAAAACCTTTACCTTTGTTATTATAGAACTTCTTAGAATTAATCATTGCTTTTTATACTGATTGTTTTTTTTTTGCTTACAATTTTTATTTTTATTACAAATAAAAAATCAGGAAATCGTTTTTGAGTGTGTCTTATAAACAAATTATGGGATAAAGATAATATAATTATGCTAATCCCTGCATTATTGTGTAAACAAACTTATATACAAATACTATATTATATAATATAACTTTTTTAATTTGTATAAGTAAGAACGCTTAATAATTTATTAGGTTAGTAGTTAAAGCCGCAAAATTATAAGGTATTTTCAATTATTCCATTAAAAACATTGAACAAAGAGAATGGGCAATGAAATTCATGCATGTACATATTTATTATTGCTATGAAATTGTTTTTAAATTAACCCCATGATAAATGACACGCTTATCTAAAACATCAATGAGGCGTCCTCGATTTATCACTTTGACAAAAGAAAAAACACCCTAACAAGCAATAAACGCATCAAAACAATGAATCATTGTTGTGTCTTCCATTTAACACTACGCACCGCCCCTATGCACTCGCCATTTCATATCATTGCTAAATTGGTACAGACAATAACTCTTACTCTTTAATTTAATCAACAACAATTCTACTCGTATACAATACAACCAATATAAAAAGATCTTCTTAAATATACTACCATACCACATTATCAACTAGCGTTTTAAAGAAAACAAGAGGCGCGGAATATCTTTTTATATCGGCCGGTAGGATGTCCATAATTTTAAATAATGTGGGAACCCACGCGTTCATTACAGCAACACTTGCGTTGTTTAACAACAGTGTAAATTTAATTAAGAAGGTCTAGGGGTTTTAAATAATTCTAAAAAGGGTTCGTTAAAATAATTAAAATTAATAGTATTTTAATTGAAAAATATTTTATGTAAGTAAACCATAGTAAATACGTACAAAATTATGGTAGTTTAACTATAAATAAATAGATACACCTCACTTAACATCATTCACCGAAAAGTTAATAGCGTTTGATTCTGCTAAAACTACCTTATACAATTTCCTGAAATTACACTGTATTGAGAATGCTGTTCATCTATATACTCAATAATACATGAATCAAAACATAACACAAAAATAATTGAAATAGTTCTCTATTGTACTTTTATTTTTGCCGAGTGGACAAGTAATAGATCATGTCCAATTTTATTTATTTTTACTGAGAAACAAACATGGCGTCAGCAAAGGGTGTCTCCCCTTCGGCCCCTCACCGGATATTCCACGCGAGTCCACATCGGAAGCGCATCGTTTATTATTTATGACAATCATTGATTATTTATTTTTATCCATCCCATTAAACATTATATGAGATCGTGGAAATATGTAAAAAAAAACATGCCAACATTAAGATTTGCGTGTGAAAAATCAAATTACCCGCATTTTGTGATAAATAAATATGAAGTCATTTTTAATGATACAAAACATGTAAATAAAAACATAATGAGTATAAACGATGTGACCAAAAAAGATATGAGTTATTTTATACTGATTTATTTCGATATTATTTTCAGTACTTTTTATATCATATCAGTAATTAATATAGGTAGTTAATGTAAGTTTTAGGTTATTTTCAACTAACTTTACAAGAATTTATTAGAAAATTATAGAGGTATAAGAAATAATTAATTGTTCAAAATATTTCAAGATATTAAAATGCACGTTAATAATATTTAAACAATTGTTTTAAAGATCAGGGTCTAACATAATAATAAAATTACCTATATTTTTGCTCAAAGATACCTTGTATACCTTGTTATCATTACATAGGTACGTGAAGATGAGATAGTATTTTGTATACATGCCAATTAGCCCAAAAAATGAATATTAAACTACCTTAATTGAGAAAGAAAATCTTTCAAGTTCTCCAACTCGTCCCCCACATCGGAAAGTAAATAAAGCAACTACAACAAAGAAAGTCTCGATGTCAGATAATGAGCGTGGCTAGCGGAAAGGAACGGAATGGTTCGCAATGGGTGGCTCGGGTGGCGAGATGATTCCGCGCCATTGCACACTTTGTTGTTACCCTACACCGCGTCACTGCCAGGGAAAGAATGTTATATGGCACCGCGCGTTTTACAGTATAAAATACCAATGTTCTTTGTCTATTCGAAATATGGCTGGAATAAATTGCTAGATTATATCGTAGAAATATGGAGAAGTGAAATATAGGTGTTATGAAATAGCGATGGCTATATAACATTTTTAAGAATGGATTGTGGAGTGTATTGTCATGTAATGAAATTACTACTACTACTAAAGTTGTATTCTATTAGTACTATTTTACAATTATTGAATATGTAATTATGTATACCTATGTAAAAGGATGGAGTTTGGTTACATTTTGTTCATTTGTGTGGGTTATAACAAATCTTTTGATAGAATATCATGTTTCAACTTATTGCACATCTTTAAGTATGTATATAAAAATATTTTTAATTTTTAACAATAAAGCAAAAGTTTTTTTAGGTGACCGTATTCAAAATGGACGTTTTTCATTCGCCACCTGCATTACGGGTACAAACCCTGTTATTTATCATCTGTATCTGCGCCGTAAAAATGTCAACGTTCGCCCGCTGGCCGCCCGCCTATCGCCACACTATCGAACTCTTCTGGACACAGTGTAGCAACATAGTTGCTATCGTCGGTAGGATATCAATTTCAACCCTCTAAAATGGATAAAGCACCTACTTAGGTATAGAGATTATTTTTGTTCGTGTGTTATTAAACAAGCTGATGAATATTCATATTATTTCCTAAATATTTAATATGTATAACTTTTTTGGACACGGTTCTCCGTCAGGTTTGGGGTTTATCAGTGTTTAGAAACTATTATTATTGTTTTTCATTTTGATTGTTTTTTATAAATAGAGATAATGTGCAAGTAGGCAAATTCCTTTCTCCTTCCCTACTCATAAGCAAAGCATTAAAGAAATCCCTGGAAGAAATCCCTTTTTGGGATAAGTCCACCATTGTACTGTACGCCTCTCTTTTTGTTTCACTATGTTTTGTTTTTTTCTTGTGTGTATGTGCAATAAAGAGTTGTGCAACAAACAAACAAACAAAACAAGCATTTTATAACTTCTGAAAAAGATGAGAGACTGTAAAGAAAAGTTCTACGTTCTATGATTTCTCCATAAATGGTTGCTCAATCAAACAGTCGATCCATGTTATGTTTTGTATTCAGTTTATTTTTGCTTTGTATTTTTAGACTGTGATCATTATTTATTCGTAGACTGTGACGCATCAGTAGATCTTCCAAGCGTCTATCTCAGTCAGAAAATAGCTTAGAAAATTACTACTTTGCGGCGTGATAGGGAGCAGATTGGATATTTATTGAATCTAAAAGTTAAAATGTACTTGTATCCAGTTTCATAAATAAGTACGTCTTTATTAAATTTAGTATTAATTATTTACTTCCATGCTGGTCTGGGAGCGAACAAAAAACATTGAATGTGCCAGCTGCTTCTCTTCCCGCGCAGATTGTAAAAGTCAATCGAGGGAAAGGGCTTTAAACTGGGGATTCCTCCACTCAGGCGATGGGCTAGCAACCTGTCACTATATCTGAATCTCCATTCCATCAGAGAGCCCACTATTTATCTAAACGTGGCCTTCGAGTCTCACGACTCTTGGCTCTGTCTACCCCGTAAGGGATAAAGACGTGATTCTATGTATGTATGTAGTATTCAGTATATAATCCTGTAAATGCCTCTCTGTCTCTCGCTATTTCTATCTTCTACTTTTGTCATAGCTATTTACGTAATACCTAATAAGTCTCTTAAAGAATGACATAATGATGTTTAAATACTAGATGTTAGGATCATTATATAGGTGCTTAATATAATGTCCAAAGTGCCATGCGAGTCACATAAATTCTTAACAAAAACGCCTTTCAGAAACGCCATTTAAATTCACAGACAGTAGGGCGAGCCAACCAAAATAAACTAATTACAAGGCAACACTGCGCAGCCAATTACTACCGTAAATTTATCAGTGTTGCCTGATCAAATAATTAAAAATGTGCCAGTAGAAAATATACGCGCTCGCGCATCCAATTTGCTGGATGCAATGAATGGACGCATGTTGTATTGAGCATCTGAATTTATCACCGGTGATATATTTATATTTTTTTTGCAACATCGCTACCATTTTTATATACGCAATTTGAAAAACAGATGTTTCACTGTAAAAATTAATTGGCCAGTTATTTGTGCAGTTGCAGGTAATTGAGTTAAAATAGTAGTTAAAAATACGACATACTTATACTGAATATTACTTTATGTTTCTTCGTATGGTATGTCCATAGATTTAGAAGTTCTATGATAGAGCGCTCGAAAACCTGTGATTAATCTATGAATATAAATATTTTGAGTAGGTACAAATACAATCGAACTTAAAATGAGAAGTAAAACATGATTTTTCATAATGAAATATTTAAATTATTAGAGTACTTTTCCAACCTCTACTCTGGTATCTATACTTATTGATGTAAGTCCAATGAATTTAATATGCTCTCTGCTCTGTACATTATAAATTGAAAAAAAAAAAACCTATATGGGTATGCCAATAAAGAACACCACCATAAATGCTTACATTTTTAAAATTTTCTATAGATGTGCCTCTGGTTACACTTGCTCTTAACATAATTTAAACAGCGCCTAAAACCGCGGCATACAGCAAGTGCACTATACAGTATTAATGTACTTGTGTAATGTAAAAACCTTGCAATTATAAACACCAATAAATTTTACATCGCACATTACCATACACCAGTGTCTTAGCGCTCGTTTGATGGTAATAGGCGTCAAGTGCCCGCGTGATGCGTTCCACAGCTGATTGGACGTATTTATTGGCTTTATACTTTTCTTTAAGGCATTAATGTGTGCGAATTGAAATATTGGTCGAGAAGGATGCAATTTGAGGCTCGTTGAGACGAGCTACTCCACTTGTTACTTGGTGAACTAAGCTTTGTAATGGATAAGTTCATTAAAATCATATTTATTTTATTTCTTTTTGTCTATTAGATGTACCATAACACTCATGGACTTTAGTGTGTACCTTTCAATTTGCATTAATATGTAGTTAATATTTTATGTTTAATTTTATTATAACTAACCTATCCATAGCTTATATTTGCTAACAAAATTTCTAAATAATTATTTTTTTGTTCTTTTCAGAAACCTTGTTATGCAGAAAACTTGGGACTAAATGGTAAGAGACTAAGAAGAACTCACTATATTTTAAAGTAGATTTTTTTTAAATAAAACAATAACATAATGGCACATTTTTACTTTTATTCGATCAAAATTACTAACAGTATCTTTATAGTCTGTTATAAAATATGAATACATATATTTTAGTAAACAAGTCAGAAGCGTGTACAAACGAGGCTTCAAGGCGATATCTCAAGTGGCATTGCGCAGGAGCACTGAAGAACTGCTTTTTGATCAGGCTCCAGTCCCGGGGTCTTTGAACTTTATTAATCATACTGTGTCTCTGCTTTATAAGTGCAATTTATCTTTGAGAAATATGACGTAGTGGTAAATTACGCAGTGGGACTCTCGCGCAGACGCGGTTATTTTGACACAGCAAAATTATAGAGAAAAGTGCATTTTTATTTAAATTTGCCTGAGAAGTTACTATGGTGATTGTTGAATATATTATAGCCGTTCCCTTCACACAATTTTATCAGTTGGCTCGTTTATCAAACGGACACACAGACGAACAAACTACCTATAAATCAATAAATATAAAATAACTTAAGAAGTTTATCAACGTGATTTGAAATTATCCTTGATTGTATTCTTTTTCAAATGCAAATTGTTAATGAACATAAAGGAGCGGAAAGACAAAACTATATAAAGTCCCTTTACCTAGAGCCATAATTGATAAAAGTGAGAGTTATTGTAGGTAAATATAAAAAATCGTTCAATGACAATATAATAGGTCAAAATTCAGATAATAAATCAAAAAGCCTTGAACATTTTATTTCGTACAGCTTCACAAGGTATTCCGACGCGATTGTGTCATATAAAAAGAAGCAAAATAATGCGCGTCCGTAAAAGGAAACGTAGATAAGTATCATATAGTAAAAAACATGTTTGGGTAGGTCTGCTCGTAAATATTGTGGCAGCATCGATCAACGCCCGCCGTTGAATGTCTTCGCGTACGAAGTAAAGGTGACTCATACATACACTGGCAAATAGTAAATATGTATATATATTTTTAAATTATATAATACTAGCTTTCGCCCGCGGCTTCGCCCGCGTGAATTTCCCATAGAGACAGTGCTTTTTCCCGGGATGAAAGGTACCCTATGTCCTTCTCAGTACTTCGAACTATGTGTATGCGAAATTTTAGGAAGATTGGTGGTTGGTAAAGCGTGAAGAGGTAACAAACAAACAAACTCACTTTCGCATTTATAATATCAGTTAGGACTAGCTTTTGATCGCGGCTTCGCTCGCGTGCATTTCCCACGGGAACAGTGCTTTTTCCTGGGATGAAAGGTACCCTAAGTCCTTCTCAGTACTTCGAACTATGTGTATGCGAAATTTCAGGAAGTTTGGTTCAGTAGATAAAGCGTGAAGAGGTAATAAATAAATAATAAATATAAATAAATAAATATATACGGACAAATCACACAGATTGAGTTAGCCCCAAAGTAAGTTCGAGACTTGTGTTATGGGATACTAACTCAACGATACTATATTTTATGACAAATACATATATAGATAAACATCCAAGACCCAGGGCAATCTGAAAAAGATCATTTTCCATCTTGACCTGACCGGGGATCGAACCCGGGACCTCCGGTGTGGCAGTCTGGCGTGATAACCGTTAGGCCACGGAGGTCGTCAACAAATAAATAAACAAACAAACAAACAAACAAACAAACTCACTTTTGCATTTATAATATCAGTTAAATTTAGGATAGGATGGCAAAACAGCGAACGGGTAACCTGATGGTAAGTGATTTCTGCTACCCATATCCATGGACAACTCAAAACCAGGGGTATAACAAATAGTCTCTCCGGCATTTCAATATAGGGCTATCCATAATGTACGTCACACGAATTTCATGATTTTTTGACTCGCCCGGGTTACAGCTGGTCACTCTAGTCGATTTTTACTCAAAAAGATGTAAAGGTCACCCTTAACAAATGAGTTAATAATTGCTTTGCGAAAACTGTTAAAGGTTTCTGATCACGTCGCATTAACCCTCGTAATTAAAAGGTGCGAAATACTCCAATGTCGTCAATTACCATTCCCATTTACAATTTACATGTCCAATTTACCATTTTTATTACCATTGCCACTACAATTAATTGTCTCGTATATTTTCCTTTTTTAATTTAAAGCTATTAAATATATATACAATTTTTATTCAAATTTTGTAAGTTTCTTTAGATTTTTTACTTTGGATCTAAGTAAGAAGTAAACAAAATAATGTAGAGATTTATAAAGAAAATTTCTGCCTAATATACAACGCAGTGCCTTACCTAGTCTAGTGTTCATGACAAAGTCTAAGATTAATACGTCTGCGAAACTAAAACTAAACTTTCCCGTTGCGGTTAAACTTACGGAGCTCCTAGCGTGAGTTAAACCGGTAACTTTAGAAATTTCCTGAAATTTCAACTCCACGCCACGTTATTATGATAAACTGTGTCTCAGACCATTCCAACTACTTTTATAAAATGACACACAGGGTGTAGTTTGAACGCATAGTAGTGGCCAGCATAAACAACAGGGTGTTCCAAACTTATTTGCATTTACACGGGCCGAGTAATTGCGCTGCGCTTCGGGGAGAACTTTAATTAAACTTAAGTGTCTTAAACTCAAGTAGCTACCTATATAACACTTAAGTATTTAATAAGAAAACTTTTGACTAAGACCGGCCAAGTTTGTAGAAGGTACTAGAAGTTTTGCTGCAACTAAAAACTATATTTAAGGTTATTACAGGTTACTTTAGTAATATTCATTATTTTAGTAAATTTAGGTCAATGGACTAATCCAGCAATGGTCTTATTATTTCAGACCTTTGCTTTTCTATCATGTAGGATTTATACAAAAAGTTTTGTCGCTTGTAGGTATATGTTGCAGGATTCAATTCATCCAATTTATTCAATTCATTTATTGAATTTCTTCTTGAATATCGGTGGGTGAAACAGTAGGCAGTGACTAAATAGTCACTGTCTAACAACATCATTCCCACAAAAAACACATTTCAGCTAACCATGCGCCTGAATCTTGCACATCAGTTTGACACAAACATTGTGAGTTAAATATTACAACGACATATCAAAATGTACCCTGTAAATCATATCTACATAAAACATTGCAATATAAAAGTCAGTGTGCAGCGTTCTAACTAAGCACGGCGCTTATTCCTGATTAAGCCCAACAGTGACGTATGGTGGGCAATTTACTGCCCACCCGGACACAAATTGAAAATTACGACTTGACGGTTTGCCGGTAACGAACGTAAAGTACATTTTGTTTGCGCTACGCTAGATTGTGCGAATGACATTTATATAAATTCCGCTGATCTAGGGGAGGGCCATATTCAGAGGTATACGTTGCTTTTAGTAGGTGTGGTGTTTACGGAAAATATAACTTGATTATGTTTTGTATTTATCTAGATAGCTCTTAGACTAGAATTATCAAAACGAGGGAAACTTTTTTATAGGAAAATAGTTAAACAAAATTGTATATTTATTACAGAGAATCTTTAAATACAAAGAAGATGTCATCTCTACATCTATTTTAACATTTCGTAGTATAAACGCATTCGCATTCACATTGTTACTAACCTAGGTCTAACGTACAAAAGCTTACTGATATATGGTTGAGATTCAAGTAGGTATTAAACAACACTGTTGCGCAAAACTAGGCATTCCTATAGTGTCAGTGGTACACTCGACAACATGTCTTACTTGGTTGACCTTTAAATGATGGTAATAGTGGCGAATTTGCACTGAATTTGAGCGTTTATGTGCTGTTCTCGTACTTATTGATTTACCATCGCTAATTCAGCATTAAGCAATTAAACGAACTATTTTATTAAGGCGATGTCGACACTACCGCGCATTGCAGTCTATAACCAATTAATTACTTGAGGCAATAAATAGCTTACAACTGGTATTGGGAAACGTATAAGCTACTGGGACATGTGCACCAATTATAAGGCATTTATTAGAACTAAACAGAGGACAATAATAACTAACAAGTAATTGATACTAGTATGCATTGTAATGCAAAATATTGTAAGCGTTTCATCTTTTACAACACCACTAATTTCTCTAATTATTTGAATCCTAATACGATAACACTAAAGTCTGTTGTTTTTTGAGAAATTAATTGAATTAAAAAAAAAACATTTGTATGATAAACATATTTGTAGGGACAGTCGTCCAAAATACATGGCATGGCATTCCAAAATACGCACGGAAGCGAAGCCGCGGGGCTCTATAGGTACTAGAAAATATTTAGTTATCTACAAAGGCAAAGTCATACATATGAAATATATTACGAAGGCTGTTCACCTTATTTTTAATTAATACATATTTTACCAACGATTTACCTACAATGTAAAATGTACTTTATAACAATGTTAATAATAGTGTTATCAACAAAATTTGAACTAGGTAAGCCTAAGAATTTTCTCACGTTTCCTGATATGATTATTCAAGGTTAGATTTATTAGATAAGAAGACCTCACAGACACGACACGTAGGTTATGTAACTGTAGACTAAGAGCTTGGTGTCGAATATTCTGATGAAAATATTAATTAACCCAGAGGGTAGCATATAAATATGGTGAGCTGTCAGGGATTTAGAATATCATACAATTGAGACGGTCAGTCTTTTTAATCTTTGTCTTCTACCTTAAATTTCATAGTTCAAAGAGAAAATCGTTAAAGTGACCTGAGATTACCCATTGTTACGCAAAGATTGAACAGCGCTTTATCTATACTTTTAAAAATGGAAGAAAAATCTCAACATAATTACTTATGATAGTGCAAAATCTTCACTTTGAAAATATAATTGCCTACTGATGATCATTTACAATCATCACTGGCTTAAAGCAAATACTATATAAACTCTAGCGAGTTAATACGCGCAGCTCCGGCTAGAAATTGGCAACTTATGCGACACAAGCGCCTCTTCCTGGACGAAGCGGTTGTTTGATGAAACTGTTAAATTTCGCGAATTTATTTTGTTGTAACACAGTGTATTTCACAAATTTAAATGGAATTACACATATATAACATAGTTGTATTTTTTAAATATTAAAGGACCAACATATAACATGTTAAAATGCAAATAAACTGTGTTAGGTCACCTCCTGCCACCAGATGGCTAGTTGCCAAACCAATGTATGGGAAATGTCAAGAGCTGTGCGTATTAACTCGCTAGAGTTTATATAGTATTTGCTTAAAGTACGATAAAAATTACTTGACATAAACTACCAATTTTAAAATTGGAAGTTCGACATGTGACATCTGTCTAAATATTTTTTACTTGCAAAAGACTTTCGCTGATACAGAAAAATATAAATACAATAGAGACAATTTATGTTCCGAAACTAGAGTGATTTTGACGAGTCTAGTATAATGTACTGACAGACGGCCTTTCGCCGCTCGGTGTGCAATAAAGCAACTAGATCTTATTATTTCTACTTCATATTATGTGTAGCAGTCTCTCCGACTATACTACGGCCCGTACATCAGTTGACCACTTAGGTCATGAGAATACGTGACTTCCATTTTAACTAGCCTCTAACAATAGCGTTCTCTGAGTCAGTGACACATTTCGAGATTGGAAGTAAACATTTGAAACAGGATTACAGTCACTTACAGCTCTGTGTCTATATAAGAATTATTTAAGGGAAGAAATTCATTATGTTTATCTCATGTGTGTTAATACGATCTATTTTATGCAATCCATATAAAATAGGCTTAATTTTTACGTAAGTAGTTAAGCAGTAAGGTAGTAGTGTTACTCAGGGTCACATATCTATTTATAAATGTCTAATGAGATCATTCTATACAACAATGAGTATAATCCAATCCCATATAAATTGAGACAAAGCTAAAGTTAAAACACTTTCTTGCATCAAAAATGAAAGATAACATAAGAGAACAAGAAATAAAAAAATGTATTTATATTTTGTCTTATTTCTAGTGCAAGTCTTTTACCGAAAAAGATAAGAATAGAAAGAAGAGGAAGTATTAGTAATGTCTAAATACTATTCCAAAATACATTATGGTTAACAGTGAAATGTGTGAAAATTGCATGTTAGTCTAAGTTTGTACGTCCGAGTATGTATCTAGATGCGATGCAAAGAGGAGACGAGACGAGAAAATATACGCGTAACACGTGCCGCGCTGAGCTCATATAAATTCCACAAGTTTCATTTGCACTACATTTGATTGGTGCAAAAATAGGGTGCGAGCGATTTCTATGACTTGCCTTTTTGTCATAATTTACATTTTATATTATAATCGTAATTCCACTTTGATCAATGAATCTATCGATCGATTATGTTTATCTATATGTATATGTGGCCTGTGGTGTGGCCCTAGAATAGCACCAACCCATCTCTTCCCGTGGGTGTCGTAAGAGGCGACTAAGGGATCTAAAACACCGGAGGATGGGCAGCAGCATCTTTCCGCGTACTATGACATCACACTGCGATCGCCAACCCGCCTGCCAAGCGTGGCGATTACGGCAAAACCCCCCTATGGTTGATACACCCACAACACGGCCCCTAGTCCCCGGCGGCCCCGCTATCCCGGACTCTGGTAGCGGTCACGGTAACGGCGGGGCAGGGGGTGCTAAGAATCCCCGGCAGATGCCAGGCTACCAACCCCGACGACCCTTGGCCCTGGCAACTTACAACACGTGCACACTGCGGACCGACGAGAAGCTCGCTGAACTGGAGGAAGAATTGAGCAGGTTACGATGGGATATTGTAGGATTATGTGAAGTCCGAAGAGAGGAGGACACCATGATCCTCAAATCCGAAACCTGCTCTATTTCCGGGAGGGGCGAACAACTGTCCCAGGGTGGTGTCGGGTTTATCGTCCACAGGTCCCTCGTCAACAACGTGGTCCAGTTCGAGAGTGTTTCGGCGAGGGTGGCGTACCTTGTACTCAGAATCACCAAACGGTATTCGTTGAAGGTAATACAAGTATACGCACCGCCCTCATATCGCTCCGACGACGAGGTAGAGACTATGTATGAGGATATTTCTAGAGCCATACATAGCTCCCAGACCCACTTTACCGTTGTGATGGGGGACTTTAACGCGAAACTGGGCAAACGAAGCGATGATGAGCTGAGAGTGGGAATTTTGGATATGGAACGAGGAATGCACGTGGTCATCTGCTGGCCGGCTTTATGGAGAAGGAGGGCCTCTTTATGATGAACTCCTTCTTCAAAAAGCCAAAACAGCGAAAGTGGACATGGTTGCATCCTAATGGCGTTACAAAAATGAGATTGACTTCATCTTGTCGACGAAGAGGCATATATTCAATGATGTCTCTGTGATCAATGCCGTAAAAACAGGAAGCGATCACCGATTGGTAAGAGGCACATTGAATCTTAGAATAAAACTCGAAAGGTGTCGACTGATGAAGTCTACGCTCCGACCAGCGCCTATCCAGCTCCAAAACCCCGAGAGCTTTCAGCTCGAGTTGCAGAATCGCTTCGAATGCCTAGGAGACTGCGAAAATCTGGACGATTATAATGACAGGTTTGTGCAAATTGTCCAAACAGCTGGGTCTAAGGCCTTCAAAACCCGCCGTTCAAAAGGAACCAAAAAGATCTCGGACCTCACCAACAAACTCATGGAAGAAAGACGAAACTTGGTTCTGCAGTCCTCTGACGAGGCTGCTCAGTATCGACGTCTAAACAGACAGATCTCCAAGTCCCTAACTCGCGATTTGCGCCAATTCAATACTGACCGTATTGAAGAGGCGATTAAGCGAAATAAGGGCTCAAAAGTGTTTGCAAGGGATCTGTCTGTTGGTCAAAGCCAACTGACCAAGCTGAAGACTGAGGATGGCAGAATCATTTCGTCGAAGCCGGAGCTGTTGGAAGAGGTTGAGAAGTTCTACGGACAATTATACACCAGCGTACGCGCACCTGTCAGTAATCTGGCCAAAGATCCAAGAGCCAGATTGACCCGACACTACACCGAAGATATCCCGGACGTCAGCCTATACGAGATTAGAATGGCTCTCAAACAGTTAAAAAACAATAAGGCACCGGGTGATGATGGAATCACGGCTGAGCTTCTGAAAGCAGGTGGAACACCGGTATTAAAAGCTCTTCAGAAGCTATTCGATTCAGTCATACTCGAGGGACAAACGCCTACGGCATGGCACAGAAGTGTGGTGGTACTTTTCTTCAAAAAAGGCGACAAAACCTTATTGAAGAATTATAGGCCTATCGCACTTCTGAGCCATGTCTACAAACTGTTTTCGAGAGTCATTACGAATCGTCTCGCTCGCAGGTTCGACGACTTCCAGCCTCCCGAACAAGCCGGTTTCCGAAAAGGTTTTAGTACCGTAGACCACTTACATACGCTGCGGCAGATTATACAGAAGACTGAGGAGTATAATCAGCCCTTATGCTTGGCGTTTGTGGACTACGAGAAAGCCTTCGATTCGATCGAGACCTGGGCTGTGCTACAGTCTCTCCAACGGTGCCAAATTGACTATCGATATATCGAAGCGCTGAAGTGTTTGTACGAAAACGCCACCATGTCGGTCCGTCTCCAGGATCAAGGCTCGAAACCTATCCAGTTGAAGCGAGGGGTGAGACAGGGAGACGTTATATCTCCGAAACTGTTCACCGCAGCCCTGGAAGATGTCTTCAAGCTTCTGGACTGGAGCGGACTCGGTATCAATATCAACGGCGAGTACCTCACTCACCTTCGATTCGCTGACGAAATCGTAGTCATGGCTGAGACCTTGGAAGACCTAGGCACAATGCTCGATGGCCTCTGTAGAGCCTCTCAACAAGTGGGTCTAAAAATGAACATGGATAAGACGAAAATCATGTCTAATATCCGTGTCGCACCCACTCCTCTAAAGGTTGGAGACTCTACACTCGAAGTTGTTGACAATTATGTATACCTAGGACAAACAGTTCAGTTAGGATATGTATATGTATTTGTCATAAAATATAGTAGGTATCGTTGAGTTAGTATCCCATAACACAAGTCCCGAACTTACTTTGGGGCTAACTCAATCTGTGTGATTTGTCCGTATATATTAGACGATCAAACGAACTTCCAAGTGAAGTTCGATCACTATTATATGAGCCGCTTCATTTGAAGATATAATCATAGGTAGTCCCTTTATCCTACAGGTAACATTCGCACATTTTTAAAGATAAAAACAATTCCATAAACTAAAACGTATTTCCGGTTGTCTACTTGTTACACCCCTACCTGTCAAGCCTCATTCTTTTAGAGTTCAGTATTGCTAAGTGCAAAAACAAAACTTATTAGGGATGGGAGGGCTGGGTGATTATATCTTCAAATGAAGCGGCTCATATAATAGTGATCGAACTTCACTTGGAAGTTCGTTTGATCGTCTATTATATTTCGCCGCTTCATTTTTCGATATAATCATAGGTAGATGTTAAGAGGTGTTAAGTTTTGTTTTTAAATAACACAAGTTTATAAGTAAAAATCAGTCTTATAATTCTCATATAACATAATTAAATGTTTACAAAATATATTTTTTCAACTTAAATACTCCAATGTATTGATAAATGATTTGATAAATTATGTCAATCATACGTTTATTTTGAATGAAAATAAATTGACCTGGCAAAGGATGTATCATCTGATATGGGTCTGTTATAGAAACGTGCAAAAGTTTGTGACTTTTCAGTCCAACCTGCTGCTTTTCTGATGGTTTCTATACTAAGGCCAGCAGTGTGGGCAGTAGACGTGGCCGCGTGTCGCGTGCTGTGCGCGCTGAACGCGCCCACGTCTATCCCGCTCTCGTGTAGCACTTGCTTTATCCAACGACTCACAGTCTGTGTCGTTGCTACTCTGTGTGGGGGGTTTGTGAGTTAATAGCAGAGGGCCCGTGCTATGGGTTCTCAATTTTTGCGTGACAAAAATATAATCTTTGAGAACTGATGCAGGGCAAATACTTACATTTTCTGTAAAGAATGGCAAAAATAATAGAGGTTGTTCACGGCCAGGAGCTGAAGTTTTCAAAAACCTTAGTTATTACAATCTTAATACCATTTTGTTGAATTGATATGTTCTCTAGATCAATTGCTGAGAACGTTTGCACTCTATGACCAGTACTGAGGGCAAGCGAAACTACAAGTTTTTTTGTAATTTTTTCTAGTGGTAAATCGATATTAGGGTACCAGGTGCCAATTAGATTTAGTACAAGTTGTGGATCCCAAGTTTGTAAATATTTGGGAGTAGTAGGTTTTAGGCGATAAGCACCTTTAAGAAGGCGACTTATGCTATCGTCGGAACTTAGTTTGTTAGATAGTAATAAAGATAAGGCAGCCCGGTGTGAATTAAGTGTACCGTAAGAACAACCTTTATTAAATTGATCCGTTAAAAATAATAATACGTACTTCTTGTCGTAAACAAACCAATCAATATTCTCAGTAGCACAGTACTCCCACCAGAGTCTCAACGACACATTGTACTGCTTGAGAGTACCCGGCGCAAGTGAGGACAGTATTAAAGTGAGTGCCTCGGGCGGTGTGCCGCGGTTCTGCCACGCCGCCCGCAGAGCTTCACTGCAGCCAGGGTAAGGTTCTGGTGCAGAGGATGTGGCTCTCTGGAATTTGATACCAATAAATTCTTGTTAGGACCAAAGAAAATTATTTCAGAATCGAGGCATTCCAATAGTAAAGGGAACCATGATTGTGATGGCCAGTAAGGAAAAACCAAGATTCCGCTAGCTTCTTCGTCCAATATTTTTCTTAAACACTTTAGTATGAGAGAAAACGGGGGAAAAGCGTAAAAATAATAGTCTTTCCAATCAATTGTGAAAGCGTCAATAGCTATGGCGTCGGGATCTTGTTTCCAGGATACGAAATAGGAACATTTTGCGTTTGTTCTTGATGCAAACAAGTCAACTTCTGGATTTCCAAATTGTTCTACAATTGTACTAAACACTGAGTCACAGAGTTCCCATTCCGTATCCGGGTTTATAATCCGAGACTCTGCATCTGCAATATTGTCTTTGGTATTGACGTAAGAAGCGTACAACATAATATTCCTTGACTCGCACCATTGCCAAATAGTACGAGCTATTCGATTAAGCTGAGGGAACCGAATACCACCCATTCTGTTTATATAGCTAATGGCCGTGGTATTGTCAATTCGTAACAATATTGCACAGTTCGACTTTTTACTTGCAAGACTTTTTAAACCAAGGTAAGCTGCCATTAATTCCAAATAATTAATGTGGTGTTCTTTTTCTGACATTTTCCAAAAACCATGAGTTTTATTATTTTCGCAGACTGCTCCCCAACCCGTTCTCGAGGCATCTGTGAAAATTTCCAAAACAAACGTTTGTGCTCTCATAGGACAAGATGCTGTGTAAATGTTATTTTTCCACCAATTAATATCTTCAAGAATATTTTTTGACGGAAAAAATTTTGCTTCGTAATTCTCGTTATATGTACACAGTGCTAAATATTTTTGCCTTTCTAAATTCTTTGTGTACAGCCAGCTGTATTTAACAGCAGGGCATGCTGCTGTAAGCGTCCCAATAAATTGAGCATAATCTCTAATTGAACATCGTGGCAGATTTGAAAATTTATCTAGCAACCGTGCAATATTGTTGCGCTTTTCAGTTGGCAATGAAATTGACATATTTTGTGAATTAAATATGAAACCTAAGAATTTACAGTTCTGTGAAGGTTTTAAATTACTTTTCTCATAATTGATTACAAATCCTAGATCGCGAAGAAGCTCACAAGTAGCGTTTACGTTTCTAAGGCAATCAGCGTAATTATCCCCAATACAAAGTATGTCGTCTAAATAATGAACTGATTTATAACCTTGTTTGCGCAGGTGCGTGATGACTTGTGTCATAATCTTAGTAAAAACCCTTGGCGCTGCGCAAAGCCCGTAAGGCATGGCTGTAAATTCATAGGTTGTGGAATTTGATTCGTCACAATGTCTAAAATTAAATCTTAAATATTTGCGGTCTGCCTTGCATACGGAAAGAAGGAGATAAGCTTCCTTTAAATCGATGGTAGCTAGGTAACCATTTTCAGGAGTTAATTTTAATGCCGTTCGATAATCTTCCATTTTGAAGTGTTCGTTTGAAATGAACGAATTTAAGGATTTCAAATTCAAAATAAACCTAAAGCTACCATTTGATTTTGGAGCTAGAAATATTCTCGATATAAATTGATCAGAACATGGCTTGCATGGCTTTATGGCTCCTAAATCAAGTAACTTATTTATGGCAGATAACATGTTATCACTTTCTTTCCGGGAGAAGGTAGACGTAGGTATCGCTGGTTGCGAAACATCTGTCGTAAAAGTAATACAATAACCGTTTCGAATCCAAGATAAAACTATTTGGTTATTCGTAATACGTTTCCAATTATTATAATAATTATTAATCCTACCCGCATGTACCTCGGTTACTGTTGCGCTTGACCTCGGCCTTTCGGTTGCGTCTTGTAATTCGTTTGTGGTTTCCGATTGGCTGCTGCCGGTGGTCTCCTCGCACCTCCTCGCCCCCCCCTCGTTGTCGACGGGTAATGATAGTGAGGAGGAGGTGCACTCCAGTTTCCCGACGGGACGTAGATAGGACGAACAGCCGTCGACGGGACAGCAGCCGGTTTCGTAACCGGGGCAGTTTTCTTTATCTGCTGCCCTTGCCTCTCAATAGCCTTGCTAGCCTTTATTTTTTCGCCTAACTCGGAACCAAACAGCGAATCATCTCTCTGAGTATCTTGTAATACGTGCAAAAAATTCTTATCTAAACTGGGTGTTATAAGCTTTGTTCTGTATTTAGTAAGAGAATAATGAAGGTCGGATAGGATACGACAGCTATCACTAAGGCTTTTGAGGGCCTCTAATTTGTTTTCGCTTTTAAGTAAGGTATCCATGCCTTTATTAATAGCGGTTACACCCAGGCCAAGCTGTTGCTGAAGGCTATGCAATTTTTTGTCGCGTCCCCGGGCCACATTTGGTACCGCTGAGGAGATTTCTGCATTCAGTTTAGGGGCAAGTAATAATTTGCAATTTTCGGGAATAGGGTAGAATTTTAATATACTATCCCGATTATCGTCGGTAAGCCCTTTCTTAAGAATAGGCTGCCATAAGTTAGCAAGGCTATCGTGAATGCTCGGGCCAAAGTCTGGAGCGTCAGACGTGGACTCGCCTAGAGCTTGTAATAATTCGGGAGCCAAATCCGTTTTTTCCGAAGAAGGGATTGGTTGAGAAGATGCGGAGGGCACAGTCCCGATTTTCTCATTTTCTGGTCTCGGTTCAGGTTCTAGATGAAATTCTTCTATCTCGTGGCCAGAGTCTTCGTAGCACTCGGGACGCTCTTCTTCAACGAAAGTAGAAGTCTCCATTTGTTCTAAAAAAGAACGAGACATTTTTTATTATCCTCGTAGAGGGTAGTTCGTTGTTAGTGCCTCTAGGGCATTTTTAAATAGCTTGTCTATAAATATCAGTATGATAATATAGTAGCTAAGTGTAATAAGTACAAAAGTACTTCGAGATTAACGCGCAGTTAACCCCGTTATCGTAATCAACGCGCAGTTGATACGATTTTTTAAAATAAGAACATAGGTAAGTAAAATGTCACTTCACTTACCTTCAATAAGATTTTCGTCATCCGAATTTATCACTCTTGAAGAACGTTTATCTCGTATTTTGCGATTTTTTCTTGCGCGGTGCGCTTAGGCATTTTTAAAGCGCAGCACGTGCGTCCGTTACCTCGCACGAAAAAGGAATGAGGCTTGACAGGTAGGGGTGTAACAAGTAGACAACCGGAAATACGTTTTAGTTTATGGAATTGTTTTTATCTTTAAAAATGTGCGAATGTTACCTGTAGGATAAAGGGACTACCTATGATTATATCGAAAAATGAAGCGGCGAAATATAATTATTTATTTTATTTATTTATTTGAAAATAAAAAGATATCAATGATTTTCTGGACGGGTCTCAGTCTTGAGGGTTGAAAGGAACAAAGCCTTTGAGATTATATACCAAAAAGCAAAACTTGTATTTAAAATGTAGTAAGTAGGTATAGTTCCCATCCACAAACAATTCTACTCTAACCAATAAATTAATACAATCTATGAGTTGGTTATAGATGTAAATAGGATAGAATACAAATACATATTTAGCAACGTATACGAAACAATAACCTTCACAAATTCTTCTAACTTGGGCCCGACAATACAAGGGCATGTTGAACGCATGAACGTCACACGACATCTAAGGTATCTGGATCAAAGTGTTTCCCAGTCAGTAGAATAAGTGTTCTTATTGCAACCGCTGATGGAAACCCCTATGAGGTGAGAACAGACAGTAATGAGCGCTTGTTCCAATTTTGAAGCCGGATCCGGAGTAACAAATACATGAAAAATAGAGAAAATACATGGCTGAAAGTTTTCAGCTACAAAAAGAAGAAAAACATTATTTTTTTTTCGTAATTTGAAATTCGAGTCATAAAACTGGCAGGTAAATAAATAGAAAATAAGAAGAATTGAATTCTATTCAAATATTTAAACGGATCTCGATCGTTTACGTCTAAAATATGAATATATGGGTGGATATGTAAATCTGAATTTCAGTCATGATCCATCAAACATATCTGTGTCATAACTGGAAACTCTATAAAACGGCCGGATTATATGAAAATTATTCACGTCTCACCATGAAAGGCTCACCACTCAAAATAAGGAGAATACGAAAGGATAACGCAGTAACTTTATTATGTCTTAAATGTTCCAGTCAATCATTTTATGATCATGTTGCATAAATCCAAGTCATCCGAAATGATCAAATGGACACAAATAAAGAGCCTCCTGTTAGAATATTACATAATGTTAATTAGTTAAATTTTGAACCAAAAAAATCTTTATCATCCGTATACCTTTCTAAATGTAACGAATTGTTTTTTAATAATTAGCTCCAAAAAAAACTAAGTGGAAATGTATTAATTAGCTATGAAGGTCACAATTCTTCCTTTTAGTTTCGCCTGGTTAGGATACAAAAAAAAAACATCGATTAGTACTGTCTATAGCAAAGAGTTCCTTGTTTATTTTGGTTGATAATAATGATTAGCGTGGCTTGGCAGTAAAACCAACTCGAATTCCGTGATGGAAGATTGTGTGACATCGTGCGATCGATGCTCAGGAGTTTGATGCTCAGATGTTTGACGTCTGCCAAGCACGCTATGACGGCTACCATTATTTTTATATATTCGCAAACCATGTTTCCCAAAATATATATATTATATAAAAAATAGTCGTAAGCATTTGCATCGTTCTGTAATAACGTTATTCTGTAACGAAAGGCTCACCGCATGACGCCCGGATAAGCCGGATGAATACATTTAAGTAGTAAACGCGACAGCCATCCCAGATTTACTACGGTATAATGTAGCCAGTACATAAGTTGTAACTCATAGGAATAACTCGTTTTGATATAAATATGGCGCGCGCGCACATAATTCATACTCTCCGCCTCTACGGCGCGCTAACTCTATGCGAGCACAAAGGGTTTGTTAGCAAAGGTATGAAAAACTACCACGTTGATCATAGATAAACATTTAGATAGATCATGAAAATCAATTTACTGCCTGCAAAGATATAACCCGGTGTACGAATTAGCCACAGTATGAAAATAAAAAATTGGGCCTCCCATAATAAAAAAACTTGCATGTTTTGGAAAAGTTGAAGTCCTACAATTTACTTTAATAAATACGGGAACTCACAATAAATAAGTTATTTTATTTTAGAGTAAACATTTTAATAAATATCCAATTTTCTAAAATAGATTTTTAAACTAAGTAGTAAGTAATCATGTAACTAAGTGAAGTACCTATACTTGTATTGTATTTTAATGTTATATGTTATGTTAGGTCTATTTTTGTATGTATCTATGATACCGACCCACGCTGCGATGTTATACAGTCTACTTCTATATTATATTTCATAAATCTATGAACAAGATATGTACAGATATAAAAATACGTAATATACAGTGGTTAACGTATCTATATGAATAAGATATATAAAATAGAGCTTTATTTATTAGAAAATAATAGGCTTAATAATAATAAAGCCTATTATCCTAATCCTAACTAATATTATAAAAGCGAAAGTTAGTTTGTTTGTTTGTTTGTTGGTTTGTTTGTTTGTTTGTTTGTTACCTCTTCACGCTCCATGTACTGAACCAATCTTCCTGAAATTTTGCATACACATAGTTAGAAGTACAGAGAAGGACATAGGGTACCTTTCATCCCGGAAAAAAGCACTGTTCCCGTGGGAAATTCACGCGGGCGAAGCCGCGGGCGAAAGCTAGTTTTCTAATAAATAAATGAAGCTTTATTTAAAACTGAAGAATACTTGTTCTTAAACATTTATTCTGACATAAATTAGTATACAAAAAAAATCAACGATTTTTTTTATTTTTTTTTATTTATCAAATAAAAGTACATACTTAACTTAAGTCGTAAATAATAACATATAAAAACCCTGAGGTTTGTCTTTATGTTACTAGTGTAAGTTTACATCTATCCTATAAAATAACTTAATACTATATCAAATAATTAATTATAATTCATTATGTTGTTTATAACCGGTTTATGGTAATGGTAGCAAATTATTCCAATTTCTATGTAGTTATGAATCAAATTCACTGCATGTGTATTAAAAACGCAACCAATTATAACTTAAATCCATCATGATTTCACTTCACATTACTTCATAATATAGACATTTTAGCAAACGTTTCAACATACTAAACCAATTCCTATCCCTCAGACTTAAAGTTTAAAATCGCTCATTGCAAAAATGCTCGGGTTTTCTTCAGTATCGTGAGTAGCATGCTTTGCTAATGGGTTGATTATATTCTGTAGCTATCTTAACGATTAATTGCTTGTTAAGTAAAGACCGCATTAAATATTTCAACGTGCACACTAAATAACACATGTACTGGCACTTAATTGAATATTTAAATCTCTTGAATTATCTAGTTCAGGGGTTGTCGACGATTGGTTGGTTATATCAGTTTCTGAAAAAGTCCAAGACAAGAAGCAAAATCTATGTAATTACTATGATGTTAAACCCTTCGATAGATATTTGTTTCTTACATTGGTGTGTGCCTAAATCTATTATAATCCATACTAATATTATAAATGCGAATGTTTGGATGTGAGTTTGTGAGTTTGTGAATTTGTGAGTTTGTGAATTTGTGAGTTTGTGAGTTTGTGAGGATGTTTGTTACTCAATCACGCAAAATCTACTGGACGGATTTCGATGAAATTTGGTACAGAGGTAGATAATGACCTGGAATAGCACATAGGCTACTTTTTATCCCGGGAAAAAGCACTGTTCCCGTGGGAAATTCACGCGGGCGAAGCCGCGGGCAAAAGCTAGTATTTAATATTCAATGTATGTAATTTGAAACTCAAACATCTTTTTAGTACAATAATTATCATTAAAATCTTTTTTACCTTACTTACCCAATTATTTGATATCGTAGTCAAATGCGACTATATATATTTTTGTTTT
Organism: Ephestia elutella; assembly: GCA_018467065.1. Taxonomy (NCBI): domain Eukaryota; kingdom Metazoa; phylum Arthropoda; class Insecta; order Lepidoptera; family Pyralidae; genus Ephestia; species Ephestia elutella. Next base: position 12,095,774 of record CM031569.1, read on the forward strand.
TAAAATTAAATCAGTTTTAATAGTATTTGTCCAAAATACCTAACTACAAGGAAACATTTCTTCAACGGAAACATTTCTTCAGGGCCTATATATTCGTACAGATGTTTCGCACATCGTGCCAAATGTTGCCAATCCCTACGCCAGTGTATTGTCTTGTACAAGTTGTATTAATTACAATAATGTATCGACCGCGCGTGGTTAGATGCAGTTTACATTAGATATCTGTATATGTAGCGATATATCTTACCGTATTTCCTTTCATTTAGCTTTCTTTCCATGATAAGATGGTTTTTTATATTAAATTATCACTGATATAAATGGCAGGACTTGCGATGAACATCTTAATGTATAGAGAATAGTTTACCCTAATCTGAATCTTACTGAGAAGGATATAAGGTACATTACATTCTGAAACAAGCTAATTATTAAAAATAAAAAACACGACTGACGAGTTTTTACTCAAAAAGTACATACAAACATATAAGTTATATACATTTTTGAAATCGCCTTCTAAAGCCCTTCAATTTGATACCCCACTCGATAAGATTGATTAAATTTTATTTTTTTTGTCTGCTATTTATCGCATATATAATCCGCCATTTTGTTTTCATGGTGACGTCATATAGCCTATGTCACTCGGAGGAATGCAAGGAATCTAAAAATACCTCTCACATCAAAATCGGTTAAGCCGTTCAGGACTTATGGTGGAATAAAGAAACTTACATACATACATACATACATACATACATACATACATGAACCCTGAAAACATAAAACTCCTTTTTTGGTCAGTCGTGTAAAAAAGCACTGTTCCCTTGGGATTTTACGCGGGCGGAGCCGCGGACAAAAGTTACTTAGATATAGAACTTAAAAATAAGTTAATGATTCTGATGCTCAAATATACTTTTGAATAGATACTGAACACATCTACTGTAATTTTTTAAACGAATAAAATGCATAAAACAAAAATGGTGAAAATTAAAAACATTTAACTAAATACTAATTAGTGAAACAACTCAAAGCCTTGGTACAGTAGACGAATGAAATCCGAGTAATCTTAATCGGCTACGCTCAATCGAGTAACTATCGATGATTGACTCGACGGTTGTAGCCGGGTCACTTTTTTTACACCGTCAGTAATGACCCCTGCTTTCTTGGCGGCTTTATCGAGTTAAAATACTGAGACTTTCGAAACAATAAATCTTGATTTGGGGTGTCTGTGAGTAATAAACGATAAACAGTGGTTGTCATGTGTATCCGAAATATCTTGAACAGGATAACGAAGTTATCGATTTGTTTGTTTTAAGACCATTGAAGATAATAATCAAGCAGCTAATGACTAAGAAATACCCGTAGACCTATTTTTAATATAGATTTATCTTAGTTAATTACATGTCACGTAGGTACCAATATTCTGTTATATAAAAGAAAATTACTTAAAATATTGTTAAGCATTGTTCTTATTCCAAATTTACAAAAAAGAGACTTTTAAATGAATATCTATGACTATGACTGACTGACAGACATAGTGATCTATCAACGCACAGCCCAAACCACTACGGATCGGGCTGAAATTTGGCATGCAGGTAGATGTTATGACGTAGGCATTCGCTAAGAATGGATTAACGCGAGCAAAGCCGCGGGCGCCAGCTAGTAGAAATATATATTCAGCTAAAAAGAATTTACACATACGTATGTAAATTCTTTCTAGCTGAATATATACTTATAAATATTTAAATACACTAAAAATAAAACCCAAAACCTTCGAAATACCTATCTAACTTGGTATATACTTAGGTGTACCTCTATATATACCTAGTCAGCTATTCTTGCTCAGATTTTAGCTATCTTTTAAAATAGAAAAGTAGAAGCTAAAATCTTATCTATATCGTCTAAATTCCCCTGAATCAACTTTAACTTAGTGTAACTTACACGTGATATCGCCTTGCACGCCTGAACATAAGAACAGCCTTAAATTTTAAGTTGTTACTTAACGGGCACAGATGCCTCACTGAGATAACAGGATGCCTCCTTCTTCACCTTGCCAAGTTATGTTCGTAAATTTAAGCAAGCCAAGTTATTTTTTTTAAATTTATTAACTGACTGGTTAAAATTTATTTAGAATATAATATCACACATCTGAGGAAATAGCTCAAGGAAAATATGGCCTTATTAAGCGCCAATATTACACAAGAATGATCTCAATTAAAATTTAAGCCTAACTGCTTTATGCCAAATTGCTGCCTATTATTGGTAGCAAAAGGTAAAAATTGGTCCTTTCAAAACGCTAAGAAGAAAAGGCTAACTATTCTAAAGCTAAACTATTCGCGAAAAGGTTAGGTAAAGAAAATACAATGATATTAAATAATAAATCTCTGAAGTCACATAAATAGTCTTTGACTCAACACAGCCAGTAATAGTAGGCGAGTAATTAATTGTATTCAACATCAAAGCAGACCTATTGAAAATCTTTTTAATTACTTTAAAATAACCATTTAGGGAGCCGCCAAGCGGCTTGGCTACTTATTTGTCCAGTGGTCATATCTCAAGAACCCTCCATATTAAGGTATTGCTGATCCATTGTAAATTGCCTACAATCGAATTTTTCAGCAATTAACCTCATTCCAAAAAATCTCAGCATTTTAAAAGTAAATATAACTATGTAAATGTTAAGTTAAATAAGTCGCTTTAAAAATGCCATAAATGTTATCAATAAAAGACCATAATTCATTTCATCATTTCCGCCTAAAGTGATAAGAGTTTCACCCTACTTATTATGTACTTCCATGGTTTCACCATAAATAGACGAAAAACTAACGGTGACACATAAAGGTACAGCCTGTCTATTAAGTCGTGAAATTAAATGATGGCGCCACTGGTATGCATGTAGCAACCCTATATAGTGTGACCAAAATGATTTTGATACTAGCAGTTCGTTCAAGTAAAGTGAGTTAAAAAATAAGACACATTATACAGTCATTTATTTCCGTTTTATTTACAGTAGGTAACCTCTGCTTATGAAAAGTTTTACTAAACATTTTTAATTTAACCATATTTGTTTTATAGTTAAAACTAAGATTGGTCACTTTCACTTATTATCGGATTCCAAATATTCAACAACATTAATCGTTTCGTTGCTTTTTCATTAACGGCACCGTCATCACTACAGCTGCTTATATCATCGCCTAAGCGAATAAACAATTCGTCTATATCAAGATACTGGTAGCGTCCTCGCTCATAGTACTCTTTTTTAACGTCTCAACGTAATGGCAGCAGTTTTTCCATATAACGATGTGATGCTGACATTGAAGGCCTCTTCAACAAGTTGCTTCGTCGACTATCCGTCTAACTGTACTCTTTGGTTTTCCTAAAAAAAAGTAAAAAAAATTGTAAAATAATAGAAACAATAACTTATACACAAGAAACAAATAATTTAAATTCGAAATTGATAGAAAACTCGAATCGACTGAGATGTGCCATCATAATGTATCAAAAATTTATGGTCCTACTATAATATGATCTATTTACAATTTCAGTCTAACCTAAAAGTGTACGATGTAAACAATATCTTTTTCCTTTAAAAAATAGTAAATTCAGTATATTTGTAACTTCAGGTAGATAAAAAACAAACAATAACACGATTACATACCCATAATATATGTTGTTCTCCCATAATATCATCGAAATTGCACAAAACTCGTCCAGCCTTGCACTCCGCAAAAGATGGCTGGAAAACTTTAAAAATCAATTCCCGCGTGTGACTCCGATTTACTTTCCTCATTTTTAAAACTTTTCTGCGTAGTTTGGTCTTAATTTATTGCAATTTAACCAAAACAATAAAAATGCAAACGAAAAACAATTCAATATTGTTGACAGCATTGACAGCTGATGTACATACGTTTGGTGTTGCAAGACACATCATCAATGTTAGTTTCTCGAACATTCATGTCAGGACTTTCTAGACAAGCTGTACCTCATTATTCTCATAGATGTTTTTCTTAGAGCTAGAAAAAATTAACAATGTTTTTTTTTCTGTGTCTATGGTTTTTCTTCATCTATTAGTCCGCCTACTGTCATCATCCGTCATCATTAATATGACAGCTAAGAAAACACATTTAAAAATCCGTTTCTTTTTCAGTCAGTGTTAAAATAGTGTAAAACACGTCAGCAAAACTTTATTGTGTAACAATCAAGTTCAGAAATCTCCGGCTGGCCAGCAGGCGTTTATTAAAAAGCTTTAAGCTCAGCTTTAAATCTCGAGCGATAGTTAATTGCACCGGCGCCTGCTTTATTGCTAAAGCTCGCGCAAAGTTCCGGATTTACTCGCTTTTAAAGCTTTTTAACTCTATTTTGTGTCAGATATATTTTCAGATTCAAGAATTGTATTGTTATAAAAGACGAATGTATGCGATTCAATATAAAGTAGTAAATTAATTAGCTAGTAGTCTGTGGTCTGAATAAAGAAATACGATGAAAACCTGAGTTCAAGTAAAGTAATGATTTTTTTTTTATTTACATAGTTCTTAAATAACAAACATTTTTGTATATATTTTTGAAATGTTGTGCACACGCTTGGAATAGTAAGTGGATATTGCAACTCACACGATGCACATAAGTACATAAACTTTAAAGTAAATTATAATAAATTCTGTGCTAGGACTTTTATTGCTTCGTCTTTTTTTTACATACAAAGACGAATGTCATCAAAGGTCGTGGGATACTTCACATTAACAGGTAGAACTAAACCTCATCTTTTTTCGGCGATTTGCAAAATTCGCAAAACACAATAAGAGGTGCCTTCGACGCCTACCGCATCGAAAAAACGAGGACTAACCAACTGATGATAAACTGGTTTCCGAACGGACAATTCGTCTTTTTCATCCATCCCTCTCACACTCAACGCGATCTTGAAATGTGAAAAAAGGACAGAGAATGACCCAAAAGTGGCCACGCAACTTTTATTTATTTCTTAACTTGTTACGTCCACATAAAACATTTTTCGATTTATAAGGTACAGGTAACTTCAGCAATTCCTCGCGGGAGACTAATTTACATCCCATGAATTTTAAATATGGCTGTTAATAAATTATACAGGCGGCACTGGCTGGCTTCGTGTTTACAAAGCCTGCCTACTGTTAGTTAATTAAAATAATAGATAAATTGTTTTATAGCTGCATTGATACCCACATTTCATTAGTTCTGACGTATTCAGGTGAAATATTCTTAAGTGATTTCAATAAAAATGAATTCCGTTCTTCATCTCTGACTTTCTCAAGCTGGCTTTGTGTTTACAAAACCTGCCTACTGTTAGTTAATTAAAATAATAGATAAATTGTTTTATAGCTGCATTGATATTTACATTTCATTAGTTTTGACGTATTCAGGTGAAATATTCTTAAGTAATTCTGATAAATATGATTTCCGTTCTTCATTCCGACTTTCTCAATCAAATCACAGCGGGACGCGAACATTTTTGTGTTTTTATTAGGTACATAACATAAAATTAATTTAATTAATTAGTGAATGAAACCAATTGGTAATTATATTTGTCTGAATATAAATATAGAAATGATAATTTGTATTAAACGTGTTATGTAAAAACTCTTGACTTTTAATAATAATTTTCATTAATGTAAAATTAATGATTTCAATTCATTAACTGTTAATGTTTAAATGTAATGAAGCGGTGGTGGCCGAGTAGTAGCCCGCCTGTGGATACAAAATCCCAGGTTCGAATCCTGCCCGGGCTACATGAGTTTGTATACCAATCTGACTCATGTTAGTTTTCATCGACCACCACTTGCTTCCGGTGAAGGAAAACATCGTGAGGAAACCTGCACTCTGGTTGATGATTATCAGCTAGTGTGTGAAATGGAGAAGGCAATGGCAAACAACTCCATTAAAATTGCCAACAGAGTCGTTGTGTGTGTTTCCAGCCATATAATGACCACGACCCTCAGCAGTCATGAGGAAATACGACTAAAGAGAGAGATAAAAATGTAACGAACAAAATCGAAATGAACTGTAGACCTCCTATAGACTTAGTACAGGATTTCCAATACTTAACCTTTTTTTTTTTTAATTTGTAGCATGATAACCAAAAAAACAAAAAGCAATCACAATGATAAAGCCGTGCACAGACACCTCCCCGGCTCCGTATAAATCGTGCATCGGATTCCTAAGACACTTTAAATCATGCCAATTCCAGATACACCGAGCGTTATCAATTAAATTGGCTTACAATATTAGACTTCCGTTCCTTGGTACAATCGTTCTGAAGTACCACTCAGAACGACTTGGAGTTAGGTTCAGAATACCCTGGAAGCGGCATCGTCAGCTGTATTGAAGATTTCTTGCTATGTTCGCTCGGGGCATGTAGCAAGCAATAAATAAAGCCAAAGAGTTAGTACCAACCGAGAGCGTAGCCAGTTTCTTATCTACCGCCCGTGTTCTAGAATGGGTAACCTTACACACCAAGTTAGATAGTTAGGTGCTTGAACTTGTATATGTTTACTTAGAAAATCTCGACGCTTGAATAAATTTGTAGGGATTTATATAAAGGCTAAGATTAGCTTATCTATAACATAGATTAAAGAAATATTTTTTTTTAGTAATCGAACTTTCGATTTTAGTGATTTTAGTGATCTTTAATCTTTCTGATTTTAAGGACATTATATAAAATTTTCTATATTTAAAAAATTGTGCCTGATAAATTGTTATATAATTTGATTTTGGCATTGATACCGCTATAATCTTCCAAATAAAGAACCGTTCTTTGATATGTCAATAACATGGTAGTTACTTTTAAACAATAGTGTTCTCTAGATCATGATTAGTCAAAGATAACTTATTATTATTATTTTAACGATTTTACCTGTCAAGCCCAAAATAAGTTTATAACATTGAATCTAAACGCAATCAAGTCATTTCAAAACCTGTCCATATTACTTGAGCCACTATAACGATCCGACTCCAATTGTATCATAACAACAAATTATACTTAACCTCAAAATAATCACGCATTTGAATAAGGCGATACAATAAGACATTCTGTGAATTATTTCATTCCAAAGTTACGCACGCAGCCATTCTTTTGTTTACGGTTATTTAAATTTGAGCTTTCAGTTTTAAGCAGTAAAATCTAATTTGCCATGGGTTTGGCAAGCAACGGGGTGCCAGGCAGAGGGGTTGATTTATATTGGAGCAATGCAGTGTGCAGTTAGTATTGATTTCCGTCCGTAACGCCCCTCGCGCGTCGTGCATCTCAGTACGCAACAATGGCAAAAAGCCAAGCATCCAACGCTGTGAAAATAAAAATATAGATCTACCTACCAAAGAGTTCGGATAAAATTTCGCGGCCAAAATTTTGGTAAAAAAATGATATGTTTTCTACAAAAATATCTCAAACTTTTTTTATCTGAAAATATGATATCTACTTACTAAAACTGCTAACGGCAGTGTTTTTAACTCCAATAAACGCAAAGGCATGTACCAATGCAATTATATGTAGACTTTAATAGGTTTACGAAGTCATTTTCTAGAATATTATGACTATAAATTAATCATAGGTCATTGCGCACGTAGTCCTTTTTAATCTAAAATAACTAAAATATTTGAAATTCGTTTTTAAATTTAAAATTATAATAACTGAACTCTACTCAAAGGAGATAAAAAAAATACCTAAACGCCCTAAAAATGGCGGACATTTTGTCACGAGAACAAATTACAGCACATGTGATATCTGGTTGACGAATGGTTCTGGCGGCCTCGACCAACCGACACACTCCCCGGCCGTCGGGGTCATCGACCGACATTTCGGTTATGAAACATATGGAGTATATTGTTGTCCACTTGTAAAAGCAAATAATATTATTAGGTGCTTACTTTTTTCTTATAAATTAATCGGATTGTTTTAATAAGGTATGAATATACTTATACTTACAAAGTACATGCTATGCATATAAACTCCATTTATTCTTACCAGTCCTATCATGCAAGCAATCTTACCATGTCTTTTTGTGATTTTACAACAATATAAATTAAAATGGACTTTTTAGGAAATTACTTTCGTGGTTAATAAATGTTTTACTTTAGAATGTTTAGCTATGAACTAATATTTGATTTATTTTCAACAAAATTCAACAAAAAGTACTGTGAAGATTGTTTACATGATAGGACTCGTAAGAATAAATGGATTTTAAGTATAAGCAGGAGATTTTTGCACTAAATTTCTATTACTAAATACCTATTTAAACTATAGGAATTCAAAGAAGCAAAGTTAATACCTAAGAAATTGGCAGTATGTATTAAACATAGTTTATTATCGTAGCTGTAGCAAAAATGCTACGAGAGCTACGACATGTCTACGAGTACCTAGTTATTTAAATCGTCAATTCCCGCGCATTTTTGGTTTTAACCACGAGTAGATATATTGTAGCTTAATCACTGCTCGTCATAGAAATTATTATTTTTTAATTCTACTACGAGTATACTACTAGTCATGTTATATAGGTATGTAGGTAAAAGTGAAAATGAATATTTGTTACTACTGCACGGATTTCGATGAAATTTGGTACACGGGTAAAATGTAACTTGGAATAATACATAGTGTACTTTTAATCCAAAAATTCCCACGGGAGCGGAGCCCCGGGGCGCAGCTAGTACTATCATATACATGGCCCTGACATCAGCTATACGACTTCGCCTCGCGCCGAGTGACGGCTAACAGATTTGTTTTGTTTGTTCCAAGCATTCTGTATCATATCATAATGTTTAATAGGAAGATCCTTGATAATGAACTCAATTGGAGTTCCCAATGCTATTTTGTAATTGTAATTTAGATAAACAATTTTGTTTTTTTCTGTTATTTCTTTGCACAAGGTTCTAAAGATATGAAATGAAGGAATTTAAAATAAGTAGTTATCAAATTGAGCAAGCATTTAAGGTGGGGCATTAAAAATTTTTTTACCGACAAATTCCTACAACCCCGATTCTTATCCTAAATATTATTTTTATTTTATTATTTGTAGTGTGCATTTAAAATAACTATAGATTTTATGATGTGACGTGATTTCCATACTATTCCGTATGATTTATTAATTAAAATACACAAATTTTCCTTTTGTAAATTAGAAATAGGTTCCCTTCCCTTTCGTCTGGATCCTTATTTTAAACCTGCAACATGTTTAGTTCGTAGGTGCGTGTTAGTTGGTGTCAAGTAACATTGGGCACTTAATCATAAACAATAAAATTAATTTCACTTTGACGTCGAAATATTGCATCTAGCTACGCATGGTACGATAGCGGTTAATGCGTCAAAGTACCCTGGCCTCCAAAAAACAATTTGTCAAATAAAAAAAAACTCACTTTTATTTTATTAACACAATACATTCAGCGATTCCAATACTGTTATATTCGTTTTCCAAAAAACATAAAGCATGGGGAGGGGGTGGACATTCCGAGTTTCGCATACGTTTTCATCGCAATAAATTCGACCTCCAGCGTAGTTAAGATAACTCGAATTTATGCGTACGCAAAACTAAAGTGATAATTTTCACATACAATAAATACGCACAAATAACTACCCTTGTGAAATTGAAGAGCTGTCAAAAAATATAATTGAATATGGCATGGAACAAAACAACCTTACTGATAAGCTAACATTATCCTTCAAAGTGTTATGATTTTAGTTATGAGATACGATATCTTAAAAAACAATAACACTCATGTCAACTTATCCTGCCTATCTGTAAAAAAATTACAGTATAGCTTGCGAAATCAACATAGAACAGAATATAGAGCAAAATATTAATAGTATGTACCACAAAAAGCGAATGAGCGAGCGAATTATAAACCATAAAAAATCCAAAAATCAGCCATAATCAGTTCACAGCTTACTGTGTAAAAGTACGACCATGTAATTTAAGATTTCTGCCCCAAGGCTATAATTTCAGGAACCTTTAGCTCATACAACGGTCTAGAATAACCAAAAATTATTCGAAAGAATGCTACAAAATTGGGTTGGTCGCCTTCTCTTCCTGGTATGTACGTTGTATACGAGTATATACATATCTATATATACTTACAGAAATAAATAACGGCCGTCGCGTGAGACATCGATTCTTATCGTGCATTCGAGAGATTTATTCGAGGCTTTCGACTCGATTTATCGTGCTAAGGGAACCCGTTTCGTGCCTACCTACTTAGCTTGGTAAATAATGCTTTGGATATTAACGGCGTTCTTTCCTTAAATAGATGACTAAATGCGTATACGCACGGTATCTGAAACGGGATTATTTTGGAGAGTGATGCAACGCATAACTTTCTAGAAATTCGTTCTATGCGATTAGAAGATTAGAAAATGTACTGTCGTGTATAAAAAATAAAAAAAATAAAAAGTGTTTTGTTGGTGCGTGTGCGCAGGGGTCTCCAACTATTTGAAGCGAAGACGGGCAATATCCCTGCGCAAAGCGATTATACACGAACACTTACTTTAGAGAGAGCCGGATGTAATGCTCAGGATAGAGCCTCGTACTTTTGAAGTACAAGGACCTCTTGTCTAGTAAGCCTTAGGTCCTGGGAGTCATGGGCAGGGTGATATCATTAATACAATATGGTTGGGATAGAATATAGCATTTTATTCCATAAACACACTAGCCGCTGAAGGCGGGCACAGTTATACTGATACTAAAATCTGATAAGTCTTTGCCGCAATAGGAAATTAAAATTAACATAAACCAAATATAAGGTACCTGGCCAGGTCCGTACACAAACGTCTGTGCGCACTTAGAACGTTGTCCCGTTCACCATTACGATCCGTTGGGTTCGAGCACTGGTGCTGGTCGCGTCATCAAAGCGGCGCGGCGCTCCTGCAACGCTCCGTTGTATGCGGGGTAGTAGACGCTGGCTGGACCTTCCGAGGTTTGCTCCGAGCCACAACAGGGACATCGGATCGGAGGCGGCGATGCGGCCTTTGGGAATAAGGTTAGGATCCGTGTGTTGCGCCTTGGGGTCGCCGACGACGGGGCCTGCGCCGTGGCATGCGGTCCACGGTCCGGGAAAACCGCACCCTCTGGCGATGGGAGGACACTCCAGGAAGCGTCAATTCATATGGCCGGGCGGGCACGTGGACCTCAACAGCTCATGTTCCCGACAACTTCGTGGCGGCGAATATCCCCTGTGTCCTTGCGCGTATCGCGGATTTAAAAGCTAAAGGTTAAACTATAATCCCATGACGGGGAGCCGAGGGCGGCGAAAGTGAAAAAACCCCAAAAATTTTATGATTTTGCTCAAGCCATGTTAGTCGTGGCGCCTATCCAGGAAGAGAGAGAATCGACTCGACTCGATTTGACATTCCATTTTGTCGCGCTCCGTTTCGCTTAATTCGAACGCACATCAAACCAACTTTTAAATATTCTTTAAAAGAACTAATGTTTAAATAAGGTATTTATTCGTTGAATATTATAATAATCTAAGTCGACGATATTAAAGGAGAATAATTAAAATTTTACAACAATCCTACCATGACTTCTTATTTGTTTATGATAAGAAAGGTTTGTTAGGACCCAAGACGGAACGTGTGTCACCAGCTGTCAATGTAAGACGTCCAACTCTGCAGATCTTGTTGACAGTCTAATTTAATCATGGAATGTTTTGTTATGAATGTTTAGTTTTCAATATAATTCCGTAAGTACACAAAATCGCGTCGAGTTATTGCTACCAATGGTTTCGGCGTGACTCAAAGAACGTTTTGATGTGCGGGTCTCCCTGTTTTCTTAATAAGTATTGTAAAAACAACATATGAAGTTTGTGTACCGGTGTGTCACTTTCCCATTCAATTTGTCTGGAAACTAATGGATTTGAATGCCTGCTGTTGTGGTGAGTCGAGAGCCTATCATGCAGGTAATACGCCACAGGAATAGTATCCCAATATATCAACTATTTCACCTAAAATATGACATGCAAAGTTGACCAGTTAGGAGTTCAAAATAATTCTGTAGTTATCACTACAATACCCCTCTTTTCGGCAAAGAGGTTAAGTCGTACTTAGCCGAAGCAGCCGGGGTAACCGGAGAAAACATTCACCTATCCTACGGCAATATATTTCTAAATATAAAACTATCAGCTATATATGAAACTAGCTCATGCTATTTCATATATTAAACTAAAATGTATGTTCTAGAGTTCTAAAACTAACTCAATTTATATTGAGTGTCAGGAATACAGCGTCTGGCCAGACCGCTGCAATTCCCCTTCATTAAAAAATCACACTTGGATTTCTAATGAGATAATCGCAAGTAGCATACTAATAATAAAGAATTATCTAAAGTAATATAGTTCTTACTTATGTATAATAAGAAAAACTATTTAAGATTTAATTAAAATATATGTAATCTAGCATTCCTACCTAATTTACTAGTTAGTAATTAGATTGTAAACCTAATAAAGTCTTTAAACTAATGGAGAGCTCTCACATAAATTGACATTTAAAATGTATAGCCGTTGGGCTGACATTGTATAAGGAAAAAAACTTATTTTCCTTTTTTTCTCAAAAATTAAGGAGTATTAATCCATATCCTTATATTTACTCTGGCGCCTAGAGTGTGTAGTTACAAAAGAAATTGGTTTTCATGAAAACGCTTGACAAAAAAAAATTCACATGTGAGTCATGTCATATGTGAAAAATGAGGCCTCTAATTGGTTATACCAATCCAAAATAACAAAGTTCAAGATAAGAAAGTTGCTAGCTAGGGGACACACCTTGTGAGACTTTTATTATGTCCTTGACATGATATTTTCCAACTTTACCGGTTTCTATCTCCTGAAGGTCGTAAACAACATCCGAATGCTTCCTGACAACTTTACATCACAAAGCGCGGTGCTAGTTTAGCGGAGAAGAAATGAGCTGAACGACTGGTCATTTGAAGGTATTAACGAATTTGGAATGCCGCCTCTTTTCGGCAACATGCCATCCGTCATTATCTCCCGACCTTTAGCTAACAAAAATGGTGTGTGCCCGGTGGCAACATTAATAATGCTATTCAAAGATAGCTACCACTAAATAAGTCAGAAAAACATTTCAGTACTTTATTTTCTGAAGTATTCCGACTACGCCTAAAATCATCAATTCTAAGAAAAAAATCTGTGACGTCTGAGTCACCAGAAAATTTTAAATTCCACGACCTCAAATGGTCCTCCTTTAATAGGTATGTGAATAACGCGTTCATCATCTTCCCTAGTCTCCGTAACATAGGTAGTCCTACCTGTTGAGTTGGCTTGACGTACTAAACCGGGAGCTCCTAGTTGAGACAATGTGGGTTGTAACGCTTTAAGTGTGGAAGGGCCGGGTGGGTGGGTGTCAATTGCACCTCCCCGTGGTCGTGTATTAACAAATGAGGAAGTAGTAGTGGTAGGTGGTTTGTTTGCCTCCCCACTTACTTCGTGATATTGCTCTTCCCTTTCGCCGTCCGACATGTTGACAAAAATGTGAGGTTATATGTGTCAGGGTATGTAATAGGTTATAATAATTGATAAATTTCTAAATAGATACAGGTTACCCCCTGTCAATAAAAATAAATTAGATCTCAAATTGAGATTAAATAGGAATTATGGCTGAGCGCTATGCTTTTTATTCATAGCGAAGCCCAAATAAAATATTAATTATTATATTATTAATTATAATATTATTTAATAATATTATGATAATTACTATGAATTGTATTAAATGTATGCTTACAACCCTGTCGCACATAAACCTAACACACACTAAGTATAATAACTTTACAGTCAATGATATCACCAAAATTTCAAAATAACAAGTGAGCGAGTTTATAAAATTTAAAGACTATTTTTTAGAAAAAAACTGCCACTCTCACAGGACTCAAAGGCTCAAAAATATAGTAGTTCGGGCGCCATTGTCGTGTATAAAAAATAAAAAAAATAAAAAGTGTGTTGTTGGTGCGGTGTGCGCAGGGGTCTCCAACTATTTGAAGCGAAGACGGGCAATATCCCTGCGCAGTGCTATTATACACGAACAATTACTTTAGAGAGAGCCGGATGTAATGCTCAGGATAGAGCCTCGTACTTTTGAAGTACAAGGACCTCTTGTCTGGTAAGCCTTAGGTCCTGGGAGTCATGGGCAGGGTGATATCATTAATACAATATGGTTGGGATAGAATATAGCATTTTATTCCATAAACACACTAGCCGCTGAAGGCGGGCACAGTTATACTGATACTAAAATCTGATAAGTCTTTGCCGCAATAGGAAATTAAAATTAACATAAACCAAATATAAGGTACCTGGCCAGGTCCGTACACAAACGTCTGTGCGCACTTAGAACGTTGTCCCGTTCACCATTACGATCCGTTGGGTTCGAGCACTGGTGCTGGTCGCGTCATCAAAGCGGCGCGGCCCTCCTGCAACGCTCCGTTGTATGCGGGGTAGTAGACGCTGGCTGGACCTTCCGAGGTTTGCTCCGAGCCACAACAGGGACATCGGATCGGAGGCGGCGATGCGGCCTTTGGGAATAAGGTTAGGATCCGTGTGTTGCGCCTTGGGGTCGCCGACGACGGGGCCTGCGCCGTGGCATGCGGTCCACGGTCCGGGAAAACCGCACCCTCTGGCGATGGGAGGACACTCCAGGAAGCGTCAATTCATATGGCCGGGCGGGCACGTGGACCTCAACAGCTCATGTTCCCGACTTCGTGACTTCGTGGCGGCGAATATCCCCTGTGTCCTTGCGCGTATCGCGGATTTAAAAGCTAAAGGTTAAACTATAATCCCATGACGGGGAGCCGAGGGCGGCGAAAGTGAAAAAACCCCAAAAATTTTATGATTTTGCTCAAGCCATGTTAGTCGTGGCGCCTATCCAGGAAGAGAGAGAATCGACTCGACTCGATTTGACATTCCATTTTGTCGCGCTCCGTTTCGCTTAATTCGAACGCACATCAAACCAACTTTTAAATATTCTTTAAAAGAACTAATGTTTAAATAAGGTATTTATTCGTTGAATATTATAATAATCTAAGTCGACGATATTAAAGGAGAATAATTAAAATTTTACAACAATCCTACCATGACTTCTTATTTGTTTATGATAAGAAAGGTTTGTTAGGACCCAAGACGGAACGTGTGTCACCAGCTGTCAATGTCAGACGTCCAACTCTGCAGATCTTGTTGACAGTCTAATTTAATCATGGAATGTTTTGTTATGAATGTTTAGTTTTCAATATAATTCCGTAAGTACACAAAATCGCGTCGAGTTATTGCTACCAATGGTTTCGGCGTGACTCAAAGAACGTTTTGATGTGCGGGTCTCCCTGTTTTCTTAATAAGTATTGTAAAAACAACATATGAAGTTTGTGTACCGGTGTGTCACTTTCCCATTCAATTTGTCTGGAAACTAATGGATTTGAATGCCTGCTGTTGTGGTGAGTCGAGAGCCTATCATGCAGGTAATACGCCACAGGAATAGTATCCCAATATATCAACTATTTCACCTAAAATATGACATGCAAAGTTGACCAGTTAGGAGTTCAAAATAATTCTGTAGTTATCACTACAGTACATTACTAATTAGTATAAATATTAAATTAATTTAATTTGAGTAACTTTCATTTAAAATGTCTTACTAGTAAGCATGAATTTAATATAGAGTCACGTAAATAATGAGATACGAATGTGAATGTTTCATTTAAAGATTAGATAGTACCTAACTGCAAGAAATTATAATAATTGGTCTAGTGCATGTCGGGCCATGCGCAATGTAGGGTTCCGAAGGTGCCTAACCTGTACAAATGCAAACACATGAACTTATATTTACTCCCAGTTTCATATAACTAATCATCTTATTAACCTTATAATATCATCATATTCAATGAAAACTATTTCTACGAACATTTTTCATACTAAAATCGATTTTCCAGGTTTATCGTCTATTACTCGTTAACGTGTAAGGATTATGTAACATTGATAATTTTCCGTTTAAATTCATTATATTTGCCACTTATCATATTTTTTTTATGTATCCACTCCCCACCATTTGCTTGTTCGAGGAGGAGGACATTGAACTCTAAAAAAAAATTATCACTTTAAAGTTAAATATTTCGCAAACGGAACCCTAAATCAAAAAATGGTATTTACACACTGATAATATTTATAAAAGACCTATCAAATGATACCCCACACAATGGTATAATCGAAAGAAAAAAACATCTTCCTCTTTAGGTGTAGGGTAGGTGTCACCATGAAATTTTTTTTTTTTTGTAATTTTATTCAAAAGTTAACTCCGCGTAATAAATATGTTTATCTATACCAAATTACAGTTTTCTAGTACTAGTAATCTCTGAGCTATGCCGCGGACAGACGGACAGACATGACGAAACTATAAGGGTTCCTAGTTTACTTCGGAACCCTAAAAAGTAGGTATGATTAGAACTGGCGGACTTCTGGTATCTACCACCTATAATTTTACATCGAGTAAAAGCTTTCAACTTTATTTTACAATACTTAAAAAAAAGTGTGACATAAAATTTTACAAATTAAAATATGTTAAAGTTGGCTGGTAGATAATGCCTTAGCAATAAACCCTACTATTATGCTTTTACTTTTGTATTTTGTACAATAAAGGTTAAAAAAAAAATATCTCTTGGCTAAAATAATACATCGATAACATTTTTCAATCCAAAAAAATATTGAAACCATTGAATATAACTGCGATATCAAACTTAATCCCGGAAGTATGACCTCGATTATCTTTTCAAACGCAACCCTATTAAATACGAGTATCCATTACTCGATACATGATATATTTAACTGTTTAATATCGTTTGCATCACCGATTTGTGGAGTCAATGTCGGAAAGGAACAGCCGCACAATTAATGGGAGTCGAAATTAAACAGCCTTGGAACGCACTCTGTTTCAACTTAAATCGAGTGTTTTAAAGATAGAACAGAAATAACCCTATTAATATACGCACTGGCTTAAAACATCGTTAGGTCTCAAAAAAATAAACAAATAATTTTGAAATTTCTTTACTTTTATAAATATTTACTTACACTGTAAAAAAATTATTTGCAAAAAAATTTGCAAAAGAGGAATTCATTCTTCCAAAAATAATTAAAACCTTATATTTTGTAAGTAAAGAGTATAGAGTTTACCAACAAAAAGCTATTACCAAGTATTCAATTAGTAAGTCAATGTTAATAATGAATTTCGAAACTTATGTACTGTACGTTCCTATATATCGGATTGTTCTGTACTCTACATACTTTGTAGCTGAAGGTTAAGCCACATAGTGTATTTTCGTCGTTACGAAATTTATCATCAATTTCGCTTTTCGGTATTGCTTTAGGTACACAATGACTCAGACTTTAATATTATACTTTATATTTTTAATTATTGGTGATGAGAAATAATAAGGTAGTGTTTAAAAAATTGATTTGAGTTCATCAGTAAGATATCTATTCCATGAGTTTTATTGTGATTTTATCCATGCCTTAGTCTTATTTTTGAAAACTTATAATTTGTTTGTTTGTAAACTCTTTATTGTACATACACACAAGAAAAATACAAAAGATGAAGTGAAACAAAAAGAGAGGCGTACAATGGCGGACTTATCCTAAAAACGGATTTCTTCCAATCAACAAAGTATTTGAAAGGAATATTTGAATGAAATAAGAATAATGTAGTTATGAATAATATAGTTATGATTTAAAGTTTTTGTTCTTAAATAGTCCTCTGTCGGAAATGTTTGCAACAAATGGCCCCACAACTTCATAACTTGTACAAGATATTGTCGTCAACACCATATAAATTACTGATGTTTTGACAGAGCAAACTCTGAAGTGTTAATGTAATGTGAAAAGTAAGTGCTTGAATATACGTAAATTACTTTTCAGATTGACGGACGAGTCTTTGAAGTTGTAGTAACATGTTCTATTTTATATCTATATCTTTAAGTCATAAAAACTTATGTTTATGATTACAATGTATTAATCAACTTATTATGACTATCTTTAAAAATACTGAAATAATAACTTTAGCATAGGTAATACATACATACATATTATCACGCCTTTTTCCCGTGGGGGTAGGCAGAGACTACTTAGCATAATTATAATGAAAATTATTTTGCGAACTTTTGGCTATCGTGGATTAAGTTTACTTTTTAACGCGTTAAAATATACCTACATGACGATGAGTTGAAATCTTCCAAATTTCAATAAATATCTCACCTCTAAAAGGAAACTAATGTTATGTATAGCATAGTCAATGTAATGCAGCTTAGCTAAGCCGGCCCTATGTATTGTATGTCTTGAGCATAAATTGTCTGCCCGGCGCACGGGCATCGCCGTGCATACACAAATTTACACAAATCCTGATGTATCACCTCATGGATTTCTCACGAGGCTACGGCTGGCAAGCTATTGTAACTTCATTAGGTAGCATTAAATAGTCGTATTTCTGCCCGTCTCTTTGGAGGCTTGATATTTTAAGGGATTTTGTGTGATGCAATTTTACAATATTCTAAATATTTTTATTAACAAAATATTTTATTGGTATATTGAAAAACACTCTATGAAATGTACATCACTGATGTTCCTCTGATATCACATTAATTCTGGCAAGTAATTTGAATTAAAATGATGTATTTAGATATGATTTTGGATAAACCTAACACCCTCGCTACCAAAACAAACGTGTAGATTTATACGTACATGACAGCACATACGAATACACCAAAATCCACTTACCCCTTACAGGGCCGCAGTATCACGACGGTGTTTACAAGAAGGGCCCAATTTATTTATTCGTTCATTAAGCCTCCATGCGGGGGATCCAGAGACGAATTTTAGGATAATGGCCCCTGATATACGCCAACATTATATGTACATAGGAAGACATAGTCACTCTACTTCTGCTAACATACTTTTACTTATTCTATGTTCATATTCGGTAATCAAAATAATTCACTTTTCAGTGTCACTAGGTATACTCAGGAATTTAGTCTATTTTATCTTAACATCTTAACTTTTGATATCTGCAGGAGTGGAAGCGGGCTTCATTCAACAGAAAATTGTGGAGAAAGGGGAGGCCTTTACCCAGCAGTAGGACACATCACCAGGCTAAAAAAAATCTTAACATCTAAAATGTTATCATTTTATATGCTTAAATAAATAGACTAAATATTATATATTGGAATACGAAAGCAGTTTTTTTTAAATGTGGATATCTATTTGCAAAAAACCTATAAAATAACGTGAATGCTTTTAAAATTTCTAAATGACGCAAACCTACGTAATTTCTAAAATCGATTTAGAAAGATAAAAAAATAATCAGCGACAAATCGATTATGCGAATACACGAAAAAAGTTAATGAAACAAAAACGTGAGAAACAACACAATTCGATTTGGTCATAAAAGTATCTCGTTAAAATCGAATCGATCGCATCGATGGTATTATACAAATCGTAGTAGAAACTCTTGGTCGAAAGCTCGTTTACACAGTCCAAAAAATATTCAACTAACTTTATGATGAAGATAGCAGTAGGTCAAAAGTTTGTTAAATTACTTGTTATACTGTGATGAGTATAACGAATTTCGGTGGTTGTAAAACTGTACTCGGATTTTTATGAGGCAGTCTACACAGGCGTTTAATGAAATTTGGCGTGTAATTCAATAATAACCTCGAAAGACCGGCGGCACTAACAGTCTAGAAGACCTATTATCTGCAATCAAAGATTGGTCACACACCAACTGACTGAGAAATTGCGAACTTTTATGTTTCCGAAGATTTTTCGTTACCTATCGATGAACTTTCCAGTTTATTAGTTTTTTTATCAATACTTTTTAGAAAGTTATACCAATCTCGTGAATCTAGACATAACTATATTTCATCGGATTAGGTACCTATATATAATTTTTACTCTCACTCAATCTTTCAACAAATTAATATAAGACATAAAACTTAAAATCATGAAATAACATTAAAGAAAAATGTATTAGCATGCTACCTACTGAATGAGGTGAAGTCGGTGCCAAGTGCAGGAGTAAGGGTGTTACGTAAGTTTAGCTAGGCATTTTATATATATACATGATCCTTATATAAATTTAGATTATTTAATATTCAATTTGGCACCGACTTCACCTCATTCAGTAGGTAGCATGCTAATACATTTTTCTTTAATGTTATTTCATGATTTTAAGTTTTATGATGGAAGTCGGTTCATTTTTTTTGGAAAAAAGTTTTATTTTATCATTTTCAGTGCTTCTACACCTATTTTCTTTAACAAAAACTTTTCTTTCACTGGCTGAAAATGAAGAATTAAGAATTCGAAACTTTTTATGTTAGTTTGATTTGAAATGTAAGATCATGTCAAATTGTCTATTATTTTTGGCACATAAATAGACCGAGAGCCCGTGACGACCAAACCTTCCTTATTTTAGAAATGCTGAATGTTTCTCTGCGTGGTATATACGGGTAAAAAATAGTAGCGACTAGGTATGAAGTTTAGATCTTAGTTGAGTATGCAGGTAACATAGATAGCAAGGATGATTTTTATAGGTATTAAAAGCACCCGGGGGCCTCCCAAAGTAATATTAAATTAAGATTTTATAATAAAACAAATCTATACATATAATAAAACAGTAAAAATATTTTGTCTGTACATTTAGTATTTTTGACTGAAATGGATAGAGGGACACGTAAAAAGAATAATAGAAAGCAAAAAACATTTTTTGGAATTTCTTGTCTGTCTGTCTGTCTGTCTGTCTGTCTGTATGTATGTACGCGTTTCACGCAAAAACTACTGGACGGATTTGAATGAAACTTTTTTGTTGTATAGCTATTAAGCCTGGGGAACATATAGGCTATAATTTATTTTGAAAACTGGAACACCTGATGAAGAACCTCAACAGAGCTGCTAAACTATAAGAAATATGGAAATGGTGCCTTAACAAAAGTCGTTCAACCTGATGAGCATTTTCTGATGACGTATAAAAATTGAAGATCTGGAACATCTGATGAAGAACTGCAAGAGACCAGCTACATTATAACATATATGGAAATGGCGCCTTATTAAAAGTCGTTCAACCTGATGAGCATTTTCTGCTGACGTATAAAAATTTAAGATCTGGAACATCTGATGAAAAGCTCCAAGAGAGATTTTTCATCTAAGTTAAACTCACGCGGGCGAAGCCGCGTGCGACAGCTAGTATAACTATAATTTAGTAAAGTTACAATGTCTAGCAGGGGTTTATATCTTCACCAATTGCCTGGTAATGGATGGCGTCTAATATTATTAGGAATAAAATCTTTAAAAAACTTTGCTTTGAGGAAATTGAGTTACCAATTTAAATGTTATTGCTACAAATAATCTGCCTAAGTAATAATGAACCAACTTTTATAGTTGCTAATCGCTATTTCTATGTTGGGGACATACACAGAAAATTTTGAGTTTTAATAAAATAAGGAACGGCATGCTGTCGCGGGCTTTTGCTCTATAATGCAATGTTGGTATTTTTATATTTTGTTAGGTATCTTTAAAATTACCGAACAGATTCTGACGTGGTTAAAATGGGACCAACTTGGGAATACACCATTACGATTAAAAAATCAATTTTGGAAATCCGTCCACAGTAGGCGGAGAAATCGGCGAACATACATAAAAAAAAAAACATACATACATCGAAACATATAACCTCCTCCTTTTTTGGGAAGTCGGTTGAAAATAGAACATAATTGTAAAACTGAAACTAAACCTAATTGTAATGGAATACATATAACAATTTAATAGATGTTTCTAAAATAATAATTAACGAGAAATTCGTAATTATTAATGAATATATAGAAGTTATTTAACGCTGACTCGAGTCAGGACTGGCACGCGATACTAAAATACTGTGAAGTGTGACTTGGGAATGCACTGTTAATGCATCTGCCGCTCAATGTGACAAATATCTTGCATTTTCACACTTCTTGAATTATTTTCTTGGTCCTAAACGTAATAAACTTGGTAATAAACGGTGCAATTTATTTAGCAGAATAATTCAGTTAGTGAACTTTATTTGCTATATTGAAAATCGACTGTTCGAAATACTTATCAAATTCTACTATACGCTTCAAAATCAAAATACATCCCTCAACATGTAGATATGTCTAGTTTTATTTTAAACTAGCTTTTTCCAGCGGCTTCGCGTGAATTTCCGAAGGAAACAGTGCTTCTTCCCGGAATTAAAGGAACCCCTTCCTTGTTAGTACTATGTGTATGCCAAATATCAGGAAGATTGGTTCAGTAGATAAAGCGTGAAGTGGTAATAAACTCACTTTCGCATCAATAATATTTCTTGAGATTTTACTTCAAACATAACATTCAGAAAAATAAAGATATAACAAATTATTACATAGTAAAGGTTTAACGCATAAACTTTTAAGTTTTACTAAATTGCAAATTGGAGTGTTAACTGTGTGTTAACAATAACCTATCACGATCTTGAAGACGATCGAAAGTCTGAATGGTCTCGTGTTAATTTTAGCCTTAATTTCCGCGTCGACAGAAACATGGCCGTTTTCACACGTCGTTCGAGGGCTGAAGACGTGTTTCAGACCACTATTCTTAACTTCAAACGATTTCAGGCTTACGGATATTCTTGTATTATTTAAATGAACAAACACAAAAAATAGTAGTCACTTTAAAATTAAAATAACATTGAAATTATGGTCTCTGTAAAGTAATTTGATATGATTTTATATCCACAACTGATTTTAATTTTCATCTTTTTCATTTGGTTTCCTAGTTTCTAACTATTAATTAGCATTACCATTTTTGCTAGCATTACCTAGTTATACAAATGTTTAATGTAAACGCTGTAGATCTTCTTAAATAGACATAAACCTGTCCATTCACTTGTTCAACTTCATTTTTACATTACCTTATTTGTTATATAAACTTTCCTGTTACCTACTTTTTTACTGATACACATAAGTACTTACACAACAGATACCTACACTTTTAGAATTTGTTAGAAAGACATCTCCTTTACGATAATGTTCGATTTTCTATTAAACTTGAAAGCTCGTCCCACATTCTTATCTAGAGCGTTCTACGACATATTTTTCCAAAGTTTCCCGGAGCGAGCTTTCAGGCTGGTATAAAGCTCTATTCACACATGGTGGGAGATAAGGCAGCTTTCACACCATTAAGCCGCGCGTTGGAGCCCGGGGCTTTTCCAGATTAGATTATACACTCGATTTATGACGTCATTAAAGCTTTGATAATTACTCGGGACAGGCTGCGTAGGCGAGGGGGGGTCGGGGTGGGGGTGCGGTGGGTGGTTGTACTGTTTGATTGGATTCCTGGTACGAGGGTAAAGGATTAAAGTTATTGAGATTAGTTCGCCGCCCGCGGCCGCTGGCTCCCAAATTAATGAGGGTCCAGAACAAATTTTTCCCAAGACAATTCAATGGGTTCTCAAAATAAGGTTATGAAATGTTTACTACTGAAGTGGTTTTTACGGCAGACAGAAGCTAAACGTCTGCATAAAATATATCTATGTCTATAGTTACAGGCATAAAAACTCCATGATCACCTCTTTCAATAATGTAGGCGTATTCCCTGTTTTGTGTATTTCTTGAAATGATTACTTTGGTTTAATGTTCATTAAAAAAAATGATATTGGGCTAGCATTCAACGCGCTCATTGGGATTTGCAAATATTAAGTACATTTAATTTTTATAGACTCAAAAACACCAACGATTATATGTACCACACCATACCCTTGATGGCGCAGATAAGCGTTTCACGGTAAGAAGTTAAAATGGTAGAGGGGAGGTGAATGCATAAGTTATTCTTCTGTGTCGACATTATTTGATAACTTCGTTGTATGGGATATGGAGATGTGCTGGATAAGAGATTGCTTATTTCCAATTGTGATAACTGGTTTTAATTTCGCTGCGTGCGTTCTCTTTGAAAATAAAACGTGTTCGGTCATACTGCGGTGTGTGATTGTATTGTTTTATATATTTTTTCTGATATACATATATTCATATAACATGTAAAGTATTTCGAAATAATGTGGCTTATTACTCATTGTATCAGAATTGGTTTACTGATCATGAAAATAGCAAAATACATCATATTAGCTATAGGCATGCATTAATGGGGGCGAAATACAGTTATATGAATTAGGCAGTAAAATAAGAAATAAAAATTCTGTAGGTATATAACCTTATACAGGGTTACTTGTAAAACATCAATAACCTCTCTAGGGGTGAAAGTACTCATGAATATGAGCAACGTTTTGTATGTGACCGACTCTGAAATCTCAAAAAAAAAATCAGCTGTTCCATACATTTTGGCCGAGTAGGTATTGTAAAATGTATGGAACAGCTGATTTTTTTTTTGAGATTTCAGAGTCGGTCCCATACAAAAAGTTGCTCATATTCATGAGTACTTTCACCCCTAGAGAGGTTATTGATGTTTTACAAGTAACCCTGTATACCCATATTTTACTAATTCCAAACCAGAGACAAAGCACTCTATATTGCAAAAATGTCTTAAATTGTTGCTCACGTCGCTAAAGGGATCAATTTTATCAGCACTTTATTATAATTCAAGCTATAATGATCACTGTATCTTGTGCTTTACAGCCAATTTTCCCACGTAAGGCGCATGGCTCAGATGAAAAATGTATATTTTCTCGAGAACAAAAGCGGTTAAGGCGACTTCCTGCCTGGTATATTTCTGTTGAAACCACTACTAGACTTTAAATCGTGTAGGTACTGCTCAATTGGGGAAGGAAATTTACAAAATGCATTCTTTTTCTTTAAAGCTTATTTTATAATTCTTTTTTTTTTCAAGAAAAGAAGAAAACATCAAAGGTAAGGTATATTTGCATTGTAGAAATGAATAAAGCTAGGTAATCTGTGTTATTAATCAATAACCACTGGCATTAACGTCATAAAAAAATAGAATTTTAAGTAACCGATATATTAACTAACTAGGTAATATTACGAATCAACCTAAACAACAATCTACAATCCTAACTAATATTATAAATGCGAAAGCGAGTTTGTTTGTTTGTTGGTTTGTTTGTTACCTCTTCACGTTTTATCTACTGAACCAATCTTCCTGAAATTTCGCATACACATAGCTGGAAGTACGGAGATGGACATAGGGTACCTTTCATCCCGGGAAAAAGTACTGTTCCCGTGGGAAATTCACGCGGGCGAAGCCGCGGGCGAAAACTAGTTACGAATAAATCAATCTAATCAAAGTTAGGTATAAAGAGAACTTAGTCAAAAATGCCACCCTGGACTGTACCCGGCTTAAGGGTAGGTATTGAAAGGAGGAAATGGTAGGAGCCAACACGACACAAACCTCTCTTGAAGCATTTAAAACACCTGTGGTCTTAAACAAGGAGTCCAAAAGAGTACAAACCTTGTAAAGCCTTATCTATTATGCCTGCAATATTTCCCTTGCCGTTTAAAAGCAAAGTATGCGAGAAATGGTGGCTCATATAAGGAAAAGGATAGTTCAAATATTCATAAAGTATTGTTCTGTAGAAGAATTTAATGGTGTGTTCAGACATCTATGAACTGCTTTTGTTTAGTTTAAATTGTTAGTTGTTTATCGAGTTGGAAACATTTACTTACTTATAGTTTACTAGTAGATAAAATCTACTTATTCTGTTAAATTTACAAAGATATAGATATGTTTCTAATTAAAAAGTACATACTTATTTAGACGTAATATCTATACCTAGGTATGGTTTTAATGCTACTTTAGTCTGACATCACGTACATAGTCACATAGAGACATTTCTAGCACCTAATTTTTTATGCTTATTTTTTACAAGACTAATATTTTTTTCAGGAAAACTTTTCTTAATTATTATAATTCAACTCCACAATCATCTCTACCATACTTCATTTCCCGGACATTGGTTTTTATTTAATCTTCCAAACTGGCGGGCAGTTGAAACTTTTTGTTCGCCGTTACTGTGGGCATTTTACCCTAAACTCATCGAGAATCACCCAGTCGCGAATGGCCCTCCAATTAAGGCTAATGACGCGGCCGTAACTACATTTACATACCTACAGGGCTAAAAGGTAATATCCTATATTACTATACCCAAATTATGGTTATACGAAATTAGATTTAAAGTTTGCCAATTTTGGTTGTTTGATGTTATCTACAAATGTATAAGGATCTTCATGAATTACGAATCTTTAAAATTCAGGATTTATGCATTCAGTACTAGGATTAGTTCTATTAGTTTCTCGGGTTATTGAAACGATAATCTTGTAGTCTATACCTACATTGGTACTACATATTACTTATTTTGTGTCATACCTCTTCATAGACACAGGTTTAAAACTCACAAGCAAGTTTATGTCAAATACACTTGTAGTTTCTGTATGGGATTTTAAGTTATTCATTTTATATGTCTACCTATCCGAGAAGTTATTTTAGACTATCACAAAAGCTGAAGACCCACATAGGAAGTCCCTACTTGGCCAGATCGTTACTCCAGTTTAAGATGAAATCAACACGGAAGCGTCATTCAAGGGTGCTTTAAATCAGTGGCTGGTCATTAGCATCTATTAGTGTCATAAATGGGGGCATCAAAAGTGGTTAGAGTGGCCCCCATCACGGTCTGATCGCATTTGGCAGCATTGTACTCCCGATACGTCGAACAAACGCGTGATAACGATGAAATGGTATTCTTAGTATTGTCTGCACATTCAGTACTATTCCATATGTTTTTCACGATAAATATCCACCCAGCCAGTAACTTTATTAATGACTAGCTTTTGCCCACGGCTTCGCCCGCGTGAATTTCCCACGAAAACAGTGCTTTTTCTTGGGATGAAAGGTACCCTATGTCCTTCTCTGTACTTTTGACTATGTGTATGCAAAATTTCAGGAAAATTGGTTCAGTAGGTAAAGCGTGAAAAGGTAATAAACAAATAACTATTTCAACACACTTGCTCGTAAAGTGGGTCTTATTACATCGAATTTAGGCCCATAATGCCATATATTACGAAGGTATTACGAATATATTACGGAGGTGTTTGGAAATAAAAATTACCATACTGCGCTATACAAAAGATAGAAAACTAATGCGTGTAATGAATTCCAAAAAGCATTTTTAATTTAGCCGCATAATACATATAAGATCAAATAGGGAAAATAACAACAGTTTTTATAAGCAAAGATAATGATTTTTATACAGCCAAGCACTGGCTGTATGGCGATATACCATCCGCAGCGTGCGCCGCCGCGCGCTCCCTGCACACGGCGCTAGTCGGCGGGCGGGGCGGCACGCGAATAAAAAACAAGACTATATTTATTATATGTTAGCATATTAAATATTTAATAAAATGTCGACTAGTATGGAAGAATATATTTAACTCCACCTGAAATCATTAACGAGGCGCGTAATGCAAGTAATAGTTTATTGCCTCCAAAATCAAAAGTAAGTATTTGGCGGCATACGAATGTTTTATAAAGTGGAGGAATGACAAAAGGGTGCAATCGTTTTTCGATAATTAGATGTTAAGACCACATTACTTTTTTTACTCACAAGTGTGTTGAAAAACGTCGTATGATACACGTGTCCATTTGGTCATTACGCACACTCGGCTTTGTTAGCGCGCTCGCCTTCGGCTCGCGCGCCAATCTCGCCTCTTGTGCGTAATGACCAACTTTGGACACTTGTATCATAATGTACTATAACTTTACTGATATATGTATCATCATGTAATTGTTACTTATTTGTGTTAGGCTATTGTTTGTTTTCCAAATAAATAAAATAATAAATAAACAAACAAACTAACTTTCGCATTTATAATATTAGTTAGGATACAAGTACATATTAGAAAAATAAAATTTGTGTAGTTATGTTTATACC
The DNA here is from genome assembly GCA_018467065.1 of Ephestia elutella. Classification (NCBI taxonomy): domain Eukaryota; kingdom Metazoa; phylum Arthropoda; class Insecta; order Lepidoptera; family Pyralidae; genus Ephestia; species Ephestia elutella. The sequence continues at coordinate 12,123,690 of CM031569.1, forward strand.
TAATATTATATTACGATCTCGTGATACATACCATAAAATATACGATTTTTAACAGATATAAGAATGTTAAATGGTGCTTTCAACGCCAATTCCCTAGTAAAATAAACATGCGCGTATTTACCTGAATGTGTTTATATTACTAGTAATTGTTTACATTTTACACCGTAACGTGAAAATAAAACTGACCATACTTACTAAATATTTTACTGGCATCAATGGGTAGACATTTTTGGAATAGTTATCTTCTAGTTGTTATTTGTTAAAACTTTCATTAACGTAATTAAAAAGAAAAACAATAAAAATGTGTGTGGTAATGGTAACTTCATAAAATACAACTATCAGTATATATTTAAATATATGTATTATTATTTGTATTTACGTTACTGACCGAGTCACTGACAGAAAATGAACGGCCAAAACTATCTGGGCTTAGGAAGCTGAAATTTGGCATGTAGGTTCCTTAGGAAGTGTAGGGGAACACTAAGAGAAGATTACCAAAATCCCCACGGGAACAAAATCCCAGGCTCATGCTAGTGTATACTAAAAGAAACTAAAGACTGGGCAAAAATAAGATATTTATAAAATACTAGCTTTCGCCCACAGCTTCGCCCGCGTGAATTTCCCACGGGAACAGTGCTTTTTCCCGGGATGAAAGGTACCCTATGTCCTTCTCCGTACTTCCAGCTATGTGTATGTGAAATTTCATGAAGATTCGATCAGTAGATAAAGCGTGAAGAGGTAACAAACAAACAAACTCACTTTCGCATTTATAATATTAGTTAGGATTAATTATGAAACAGTGAAATATCTCCCCCATCAAATGATTAACAAACTTGCAATCCACTAACTGACATGTTTGCGTAAATCAGTTTTATAATTATGTAGAAAACCTGTCAAATAACTTAATTCAAATTAAATTCTACAGTACCTAACACAGTAGCCTTACTGAGCATCTCACAATGAGCTACCGATATTGTACATTCAAAATAGGCGATAATTATGAAATGTGGCGCCGATTGTCGCGCCATTAGCCGGCTTTGTAAACGTGCGAGCATAGATATGCTAAATGCCTAGGTACTAGCTTGAATTACTGTATAGTCTAGGTTTATACAGAATTGTACGACGTCTCAGTATTAGACTAGGTAGTCATTACATTATATAAAAATACCACAAGTCGAATAGTTAAACTATATGCCTTGTGGTTTCCCGTCTGAAATGGTTTTAGTATCATGAAAGTAATTTCATTTTTTTAGTGATACGTATAATTGTAATTGATATAACTAAACTTACCTGACATAAAGGTGTGGACAAATGATATTCTTCTTGGGCGATGGACTAGGCCTAGATTTTACATCGTTTTTAATCTGAAAACAACATGTTTTTCTAGCCCTGAATTTTGTTTACTTTGAAACCTGGCTATTTCTATGATAATTAAGTATTTTATAAATATATCGATCACTTAATCAATAAGAAACACAGTTGTTAACTCAAAATTTAAAGTAACATTTGATTTATTACGATAAGACACTAAATAAAAAACAATTTTATTTTATAAAATTGCTGATTTGGATTGATTACAAAACACATGAACTGTACTTTACCACTATAAAAAGCAAACTGAGTCTAAAATATTGCAAAATGCAATATCTTTTGTCAAAACATTATAATAGAAAGTAATAATTCACCTGTAAAATTCGCGTGACAAAAATTCATAACAATCATTACAATAAACGAGCAAAACAAATTGTTTAGAGTGAAAGACTTTCTTTTGAAAATGATACTAGGTGTAATTATACCTGTATTGTTTGGTGACTAAATGTGCCGAAACGTATTGTTGTTTCGTCCTAACGAGGTACTTTTTAGTGGTTTACGGTGTAATAAAATCGGTTTGGACAACGTCAAACATTGCGGAATCTCTTCCAATTTGCACAAAACACGGAAAAGGTGCGCAGTTTTTTAAACATTTCTTCTATTATACTCCCTTTTCAAGGCCATATCTTTGTTGCGCAAACTATTAACCCATCCAGGGTAAAAAACGTCATTGTAAAATAAGGGTTATTTCATACAAAAAGATTTTTTAACGTTTTTTGTTTGTGTCGAGTCTTCCTCGAACGCGGCGTTACAAAAGCCTAAGGTTTTGTTTTCGTCTTTGTTTTATTTTATCGAAGTTAAATATACGTTTAGGGCTATTGTGTTAGAGCCAGTCTGTTGTGAGGAATTTAGTCTTGAAAAAATCCTTCTAGTGTACGCTCGAGTGTGTCTATTTTGGTGTAAGTTAGTTTTACAGATAAATATTGTATAATAAAAACCGCAAAGTGAAAATAATATGTGATTGTGATCATCATAATTCAGGGGTAAGTCTTATTATATTTTAAGGCAGGAACATTTTTTAAATCTCCCTCCTTCTGTACATATCTTAAATCTTAATTCTGTTTAAATAGGTAAAATACACAAGTCATGCAGCAATACGAGTTAACTATTACTATTTAGAACCTCATAAGTTTTAAAGATCCATTCCATCGTACAAAGTAATGATTAAATACAAATTTGAGTAGTGAATCGTGTAACTTAAAATAAGTATTTTCTTTCTCAGTACACAATACAAGAAATTCAGTACCGAGCTACAATTTATGACCTCAAATCGTACAGATATAAAGCATAGGCTACACTGCACTTACTCGGATAAAGAATTATATAGTTTACTTACCATGACATCTGTATTATTATTAATTTTTTTTTTTTTAAATATATACGGACAAATCACACAGATTGAGTTAGCCCCAAAGTAAGTTCGGGACTTGTGTTATGGGATACTAACTCAACGATACTATATTTTATGACAAATACATATATAGATAAACATCCAAGACCCAGGCCAATCTGAAAAATATCATTTTCCATCTTGACCTGACCGGGGATCGAACCCGGGACCTCCGGTGTGGCAGTCTGGCGTGATAACCGTTATGCCACGGAGGTCGTCACTCGTACTCTATCCAAATATGTGGATAGAGTACGAGTATTTGGCTAAACCGATCTGTTAGTCGGTCAAGTAAGTTTTAATTTAAAAAGTACCTCAAAAAGTCCTTAGTATGTTTAAATAAAGCCCAAATATTTATTTCTATCTAGTAAATAGACAGGATCATGAATCGCATACTGAAAAGTATAATTGATTGCAGCGTAAGAGCTTACTTTAAGATTCAAATTTTTGTAGAGTTACCGTCATCATTTTTATATAATAGTAGCCATTATATGTCCCTACTGCTGGGGCACTGGCCTTCTTTATGATTGGATAAAGAGGATGGGAAATTTAGAAACAAATATGCCAATTTAATACATGCTCAAAAATTACCATTGTCTTCGTAGAGAATTCAAACTTACGTTCCGTGTAAGCTGTTAGGTTTAAATATTCAATTCATAAAATGCTTGTTCATAAAAAGTCGTGTCATTAAGCCTCTAGTGGTTGTCATTGTGGACGTCGCCTTATGCACGCCTCACGCCTTACCTTCAAGCTTGCCGTGAAATACATAACTCTTATCTTCCACTCCATATTTATGTGGTATCTGTTTACAAAGAAATACTTTAAAGCATGTACGGTCAACAGAACATCAACTCACCCAAACTCATTGCAATTACGCCCCTATTACTGCCAAATAGAGGTCAAAGAATTATAACTTAACATGCGTTTGTCTGTACAGCTGTGGTCATTTATTCTGCATTGGAAACTTTCGACTTCATGATGTAGAGCGTTGTCTCTGTTGCACTAAACCAGTTTAAAGTGAGGGAAAATATATGTTACATACAAGTTATATGACTGCGTGTTGATCAATCTTTAAGTTAAGTATGTGTATTAAAATATTAAAAAATTAAGATTAAGATAACTAGTTGAAAGCAACCATTTTTAATTTCCTTATTATTTTTTATTTAAATTTCTAAACGGCCTTAACATGTTTAGAACTGACACTCATTCCAAATATGGTAAGTATTGATTTTTATTACAGGAATTAAAATTTCCAAGAAAATTAATTATTTATCAACCAGCTGGTGAAAATGAATAATTTGTATTTCAGTCAAACATAAGTTTATTTTACGAATAAATTTAAAATGCAGGTGCAGATGTCAATGAAATTAACGACATGTCTTTTAAATATGCCCATACGTAAACTGGAGATATTTAATTAGAGTTAAGTATACTAGTGCTACCAATCTACTAAGTTTTAGTCACCAAAGGCGCTGTTTTCTATTTAAGTACATTTAAGATGTGACTACTAGTCAAATTTTTCATTTTCACCAAGAGCTGGTTGATAAATAATTAATTTTCTTGGAATTTTTTTTAGGCTAAAAAAGATCAAATATTTCATTTTCAATAAAGAGGCTACTAAAATTATTATTAACAATGAAATTGTTAGGACTCCGACGTGTATGCTGAGGATGCAACCGGGACAAAGCGCTTAAAATTAAATAAGAGTGTGTGAGAGAGAGAGATAGAAATGTCATCAACATGATGACATTGAACCACTACTGTCTCAGTATTGGAGGACATAGGCCTCTCCCATGTGTCTCTGTTTTCAATCTCTTTGCCATCCCTTCTACAATCTAGTCACGATCACATCCTTAACCAGAACTAAAACTAGCGTCTAAATGCATCTCAGCGAAACGTAAACCATGTAAAAACGTAAACCTAAAACTCAAAACACGAGGATCTCTTCTCCACGATATCCAAGCTGCTATAACTCAGGCCGTCGTGTCCGCTCGCACTCTCGTAGATCGTCCGCACTCCCACGCAGTATTCTTGTTACAGGGTGTTACTAAATACAGACTATTTTTAACTACGTCTGTGAGTGTGTATGTTTTCAAATTGTGTGCATAAAATATCCTGGGTTATCGCTTCACTCAATATGACAGTGATAAGTGCAACAAAATTGTTCCGGTTATGAGATAAGCTGACAAAACCTTGATTCGCATTTTGATACTAGGTGATAAGTTCATACTAAGAATAGCTCAGAATCCACAGTTAAGATTTATCACTTTGTCTAATACGTAACTCAGCAATGCACTTTAATAAGTTAATATAAATGTAATGTGGTTGTCTCTGATTAAATTTAATTCTATCAGAGTAACTAGGGACAGTTATAAATGCTCGTGTATTATTTAAAGCGAAAGTTCGTATCATTCAATCACGTACACTAAGTGCTAAAGAGGTTTATTTTTTTTTATTCGAGAGTGGGCATGGGCGATGCATCGGAGTGCTTTTATCTCGACTCAACGTGATGTATTTACTGTCACGACCGCACATACGTGACCCGAATGTTACTCGATTTATTTGTAGTCTTTCGATGTTACCAACCATGTTTTTGAATCGAGAATGGAATATTTAATCATTATTTTAAACTTTATAATTGACTACCATCAGTTTCTTCATTAAACATGTACAATTCTTTATTCAAAAAAATAAGATGGCGTAATGGCATTTTGTGTTACGAAAATAAGAATATTTCAGGTTCGTATTTATCGATATTAGAAAATGTTTTGTGAACATAAATTTGTACAAATTTATCTAAAGTACCTAAAGCTATCTTGTATTTTAAAATATTTACATATTTTTATTTATAGCTCTGCATGTTTTAACATTCAAACTAGTTTCCGTAGGTGTTGGCTGTTTTATGGTTTTCCCACAAATAAAATCTGGGCTGAATGATTTATCGTTTTATTTACGTTTATAAATCTCAAGATTTAAGTAAGGTTCACTACAAATTATATCAATTTTTCATTACAAAGAAAATTCGTTGACACTAATGTAAGTTATATCTATGAGCATATAGAAAGATATAGGTAGAATTTTGGCATAAACTCAATATTTGTTTAAATGTGAGGTATTTTATAGAATGTAAGGCAAGGCAAGTACTCTAGTAGATGCATTTACTAGCAGTGTCGTAGAAATAGTTGTGAGTTGGCAAGTTATTGCACTATAAAAGGATGTTTCAGCCACAAAGGACGATAAAGTTACAAGAACCGTGAAGGAAGCGCCATCATGGAATTTTCACTTGCTTAGAAAATCATTCTACACTAAGTTTTGTATGCCACGCGACTCATTTACATCGTAAGAATTTTTAACAAATTAAATTTACATATAACACCGTGAAACTTTGTATCAATTTGGTTAAAAGCCGTATAAAGCATCCAGTTAAATTATTATAATTGTAAGTTAGGTTTATATACTTCTTTTACACGTTCAACAAAATCAGTCAGATGGAAATAAAAGAAGATGTGTTATGGCTAGAGTTGCTAATCTAGCTTGCATTAAAGTTGTTTAAAGATCGCATTAAAAGTAATACCAGTCAATTAGCTAGATAAGAGCTGTAGTTACGCGCTAACAACTCTTTAAACGGAACTATATCTTTAATAACTCACTCTCACTGCCTTCAAGAAATAACAACGCAAATTGCTATGCAATCACATGCGTCGGCGCACTTAATTCAACGACATTTAAGCTGCTCTTGCGCTAGCTTGTCCAACTTCGTTTCACTTAACTCCTAAATCAAACTTTATGTTTTAAGAAATAGAATACATTTTTGTTTATTAATGTGGTGTTGTTATGGCGTTATGGTAGTTGGTAAAAACCAGATTTATAAGACATTGGAAGATGTGCAGAATATTGTTTGAGGTCCTGACACTCTTGTTTAATGTCTTTGTTCCAACGAGACTCTCTGGAGAGTTACGAGACCAATGTCATATGCCACTCGCCTCTTCAATTGCCTTAGAACATTGATTTGCTGTTTATAGTCTTTCTGAACTTCGATTATGTATTCATAGATATATTTTTATAGAACGATAAACAAACTCGTTGATTTCCGATTATCTCTGAGTTCAATGAATACTTTAGTCAGAGTAAAGATATCTTTACTAGCATGTGTAATTTTTTACTAACAAACAAAATAATCCGATTTCTGTATAAGTATACATAATATACATACTGTTAGTTACAGTTATATGGTTAATTTGACAACAGTGGAATGGCTTACCATCTGGGTACCTTATTTCATAATACATTTATTATTTTGCCTAAAACTAAAAATAAAACCATTTTCACCATTAAGGTCATCCATAAGGTGAAGCCCGTAGCAGATTCTTAGTATCTATATAATTCTTTGTTATTTATTGGTTAGGTAAATGATTCAAATCTATTTAAAGACTTTATCTGACGTTTACTCTCAGTAGACCTTTAAACTCGCAGTCACATAAAGAAAACGGTTGAATTGATGCGCATTTTTATTATTGCTATATAATCAAGGCGGCATTTGAAATATCAGCAATAAAATGACAAAGCAAAAGCGATCTGTTAGTTTGACAACAGTGGAATGGCTTACCATCTGGGTACCTTATTTCATAATACATTTATTATTTTGCCTAAAACTAAAAATAAAACCATTTTCACCATTAAGGTCATCCATAAGGTGAAGCCCGTAGCAGATTCTTAGTATCTATATAATTCTTTGTTATTTATTGGTTAGGTAAATGATTCAAAACTATTTAAAGACTTTATCAGACGTTTACTCTCAGTAGACCTTTAAACTCGCAGTCACATAAAGAAAACGGTTGAATTGATGCGCATTTTTATTATTGCTATATAATCAAAGCGGCATTTGAAATATCAGCAATAAAATGACAAAGCAAAGGCGATCTGTGTCGAAATCAACGAAATGGGGTCATAAAACCAACCATTACCTGAAGTGTTAAGTGATTAACGTTTAAATAATAACCCACTACTCGTAAAACAAAGATTAACATTCAGTTACGAGTGTAAATAGCCTATAACTTTGATTTTTACGACTAAATAATCGTAAGAAGACCGGGCAGTTCTACAAAGTTGAGAAGTCAGCTAAGAGTTCGGTGAAGCGAAGAGATGTGGGTGTTTCAAATTGGGCTGGGTTATCATCGCAACAATGCAGGCAGGCGTTCTGATGCACTTTTATTTTATGAGATACTCGTTACATAAAGAGAGGAACGTCTTAACAACGGTTACTGAGATATTTGAGGGATAATTTAGGAATTAGGTTGGCAGCTTTTTGTATTGATTTTCGGATTCTTTGGAGAATAGCCTATATGCCTATCGGTTCCATGAAACCTTAAAAACAGAGATACATATTTACACATTTGATTATTTATTATTGAACTATAATTACAATTTTATATCATCTTTATCTGTGCCATTATTTATTATATTATGAATTCATAGTAGAAAAACTGCCACAAAATTTATCAAAGTAATTTTTAAGGCCAATTTTCCAACATCTGCATCTCTCCCTATTTTTAAAAACGTAACATAATTATATAATATTAAACAACATAATTATATTTGTATAATAGGTGAGTACCTACTATTACCCAAGCTAACCACCTAATTTGGTCCGTTGTCCGTCCATCGCGCGCCCAGTGTGCCATAATGCGGTTTTCCTGGCCAAAATTCCGTATAATTAAACAACTGAAATTTTAACAGTATCCAGTATAAATTTAATAAGGATGGGCTATTAAGAGCTTAATGGACTGTGTGTTTCGGTTTGGCCAAAAACCAAAATGAGGTCTGTAGAATGGTGGGTATGTATTTCTAGTAGAGTAATGTGGTTTGGGATAAACTTGGTTAGGTATATAAAACATTGTATTATTAGAAATGTGCGTCTTTGGTATATTATAGTTATCTTAACCAATTCTGCCAAGGTTGAGATAAATAGACCTCTCCTTTTTTAATTTATTGCAATCTAACATTAATAAATCTTGGTACCTACTTAAGTATGTATGTACCATTTTTCAACCGACTTCCCAAAAAAGGAGGAGGTTATATGTTTCGATGTATGTATGTTTTTTTTTATGTATGTTCGCCGATTTCTCCGCCTATAGTGGACTGATTTCCGAAATTATTGTTTTATTCGAAATAGTTTATTCCCAAGTTGGTCCCATTTTAACCACGTCAGAATCTGTTCGGTAATTTTAAAGATACCTAACAAAATATTAAAATTCAAACATTGGATTATAGAGTAAAAGCCCGCGACAGCATGCCCTTCTTTATTTTATGAAAACTCAAGATTCTCTATGCATGTACCCAACACAGAAATAGTGATTAGCGACTATAAAAGTTGGATCATGATTGCTTAGGTAGATAATTTGTAGCAATCATATTTAAAGAGGTAGCTTAATTTCCTTAAAGTAAGAGTTTTTTAAGATTTTATTCCGAATAATATGAGAAATCATGCCATCCATTGCCAAGCCATTGGTGCACAAACCCCTGCCAGACATTGTAACTTTACTAAATTATAGTCATGTTTGTTTTATTATAATAGCTGAATTTAATAATACTTTGAGGTCCCCAAAGGTGCTTTCGACCTATAAAATTCACTTTTGCTATCCATATTACCTGCATAAGCAACTAAGATTCAAACTTCATGAGTAGTCACTAATCTTTTTTACACGTGGATATACGTGAAATTTTACACGGAGAAACATTCAGCATTTTTGAAATAAGGCAGGTTGGTCGTCTCGGGCTCTTGGTCTATTTATGTGCCAAAAATTCCGTGGAATTCTGACAAAGTTCTGACATTTCAATCAAACTGACATAAAACGTTTCGATTTCTTAAATTTTGGCCAGTGAAAAAATAAGTTTAAGTTTTCATGACAACAAAATTGCGCCAAGTGCACTAAAAATGATAAAATAAAATTTTTTTCCCAAAAAATGAACCGACTTCCATTGTAAAACTTAAAATCATGAAATAACTTAATAGGCAGATTAATCAAAAAGAAAAATGTATTGGCATGCTACCTACTGAATGAGGTGAAGTCGGTGCCAAATTAAAAATTAAATCATCTAAATTAACATTAGAATCATGTGTAATTAAAATGCCTAATACTTACCCTCCTTGTACTTGGCACCGACTTCACCTCATTCAGTAGGTAGCATGCCAATACATTTTTCTTTTGATTAATGTGCCTATTAAGTTATTTCATGATTTTAAGTTTTACAATGGAAGTCGGTTCATTTTTATGGGAAAAAAATTTTATTTTTTATTTATTTAAATACATATTGTGAGTATTTATAAGTTACTGATAAATATCAGGGTCAGATAATAAAGTAAAGTCGAGAAATTGTTAATTTAAAAATAACAAGAAAAATAAAAAGTGTAAGGTAGAAATGCCATCAACTTGTCAAATAGGTTCCTAGCCAAAATTATATTTAAAACAAGTGAAGGACATTCAAAAAGACAAGAATCGCCACATTTTAATTGAACAACGGAACTGAGATTCTGGTGAGTGCTGAGTAAACGCCGTGAATCGCCTAATAATAATGAAAGTGATGGCAGCGACGCCGTCGGTGTATGAAGCGGCAGTTTCGGCAACATAAACAGCCCGTATACTACATCACCACAAAGCACAGACCCCTAATTTCATCCTTAGATCTATATAAATAAATGTTATAGTCGCTTGGCGGACGTATCGAATTATTTTGGACCGTTGACAGCGCTCTCCCCTCTTCCGAGTCGGGAGAATACTCGCGCGGTGAGTTCACAGGAAAACAAAATGGCCGACTTTTTTCTCGTTTGTGATTCGCAGCGGCCGTATCGTGTCGTGTTATCGTGTAGGTAGAGTTGAAACATAAATTGATTTTGTTTTGTTTTAAAGAATTTAACTAGTATGTACCTATAGTAGTAGGTATGTTTCGTTTGATATTATTACAAGTTTCTAGTTCCTATTTATATTTTAGTGTTCAAATAACAGTAAAAATAGTAGTAAATTTTTACCTACCTTTGTACCTACTTATTTTAAATACCTATATAAGAGTGATAACATAGTGTTTAGTTCACAATTCTGTAGTCAGGACATTTAACTTAATTTTTTAAAGTATTTTTCGTTATCGATTTACGGATAACTTCAGTTATTTAATAATGGAACAATTATTTACTTTATAAATAAATATTTGATGTTTTATGGTAGGGACTAGAAACATCATCTTCCTTTGTGTATCAAGGTACTTACTGATAGGTTTGTTCATTTGTTGCGAGTAATTATATATAGATAGTTATCATAAAATTTCAATTTCGACCATAGAATACTGCAGTAATGAAATGTCTTAAACTACAAGTGTAATATGTAGATATGTATTTACTTATGGCAGATAAATTTCAAGCTTATACATTTTTGAGCAGGGATTTAAATTCGTATTGAAATTGAAAATCCGCTGCTGAAAAATGTATTCACAAGTCAATTTGGAAGATTTTATTCTTATTTAATTTTGTCAGTTGTAGGTACCTACCTATTTAATTATTATTTTGACTATAACGTTTTATTTTTCCTATGAAATACTTTGTTTGGATATTCCTAGTACCAACTTAAAAAAACTGTGTTGTTGAGAAATCGGTGATATTTTTGGTACTATTTATTATTTTAGCAATACTTAGATATAGGTACAAATATCTATGTATGTAGGTATCGTCGGCAGCATGTGAACCTGCGCTACGCTCTTTCGAGGGTGGTTGGGTATTTTCAGTCGACGCGGCCGCACCGGCGCCGTCATGTTTCTTTTTTCTTTTCTTCCTTAGTTTCCTCACAAAAGGTAAACTATCTCGAGCTCCGCAATCTTAACGTGTCGCTTTTAAGAATGTACTTACCTATGTAATGATTCAATCCAGATCCGCTGGCCTTTGTCTTGTTAAATAGAGATATTCTAATAAAAAAAGGCAAAAGCCTATCAGTTTAGGTTTAGTCCCCATTATTTATGCAAGCAGGTACTTATTTGAGGTACTTTATTTAGCACCTAAGTATACAAAATTTACAGATTAAAAATACTCAATTTTCTATGTAACTGATTGTTTATATTTTTTACACAAAAAAGGCAGCTCAAATCCACTGTGCTATCATAATTAGGTATCGAGTCAGAATAGATTGACAGAATAAATTAAATCTCCTTGTTTTAATTTCACAATAAATTAAACAGACCACACCGCATATAACAAATCTAAGATAACAATAAGGAAACAGGATTACCTTCATTCAATACAAATGCACGACCATAGGCACTATGCCAGACAATGGTAGCTAAGAATTATCACATAGGTTTGAACCCATTGTGGGAAGAAAATAAAATATATTATCTATCTACTTTATTTCCAAGACATTGCCCAGATAGCGCGCAGTGTATGTAAAACACATTCAAATAAAATCAGGAAGGGGAGATAAGTGTAGGAATCTTTCCTATTTTTGGATTGTGAAGCTTTGACTATTTCGCTTCTACCGATAGAGTAATCGGTAGTTTTAATTGTGATTATTTTTCCTTCTTCTTACTAATTAAATTTTATAGATTTCTTGGCCACCCAAGAAATCTATAACGGTTACATATTTATTATTATTACATTTTTAGTAATAAGTATTTTACTAAAAGTTTCCTCATGTAACTTAAAATGATAAATGCTACATATAGGCCTACATACATTAAGTCCGCCCATTGTACTTTTACATATGTATTTTATGCAATAAAGTTTAAATAAAATAAATAAATACATTCCTTACTAAATAGGATATTCTCACAAGTCCCTTTCATTTAATTTTAATAAAAGGGACTTATAAGAGTAGATATTCGTTTGTATGTATATACCTTCTTTTATTTAAATAGTTTTCTGAACAAAAAAATCAAAACCCAATAAGAGAAACTTTCTAAAACAATTTAAATTTTATTCCGTCTGCCATTAGCATAAAGACAACATCCTCCTTATTTGAAATTCATAAACAAACAATATCGATAGTCGTTGATCACTAAACCAATCACGTTTCTAAACAAAGCCATAGATGAACAAACGGTGGCGCAGGCGCCGGCACGGAGCACGCGTCTTTCTCGTATCCGTTCAAATGTTTACCAAACTCTAATACTAACAAATTTTAAAGTTTAAACAATGTGAAGTGAATAACCATCGTTATGGCTCAATATTGTCAACCGTGTTGAACGTATTGTAAACAGCAAGTTTGGTTGAGAGCTTGGAAGATCAACACAGTTCACTTCTTCCATCTATTCAGAATTCATATTTTCGGAAACTTTGTTTCAGTTTTATTTTGCTCAAGTTCGGCAAGCTAAAAATTACAAAAATCTGATTTAAATTCCTCTTTAAAAAAAATGTCACCTTTTTTTAATTTAGTAGTAGGTATTTTTTCGCCTTTTTAGTAGTCTATTTTGTAATGCCTCACTCTTTCAATATCAAAGAAAAAAAAAAGTTGTTTAAGCGACGAAATATATTTTAACTCTTGATATTTTTATAATTAAGAGAGTCAATATACCTACCTATAACTTTCTCTCTTTTTGTGGTTCAACAGTCTGATTGCTATATCTACCCTATGTAATGTGAAGGTGAAAAATAAGTTTAACAGTCTCTAAGTTCAACAGTCAGTCTCTAAGTTCAACAGTCTCTAAGTTCAACAGTCTCTAAGTAACCTCTAAGTTCAACAGTCTGATTGATATACCTACCTTGTAACGTGAAAGGTGAAAAATGATACAGTCATCATCATCATCATATTCCTCACCTTATCCCATCATCTGGGGTCGGCGCAATATGTCTTATCCTTCCACATGTCTCTGTTTCCCGTCATACCAACATCCACTCCCAACCCCTTTATATCGTCCCTCTCAGTCCAACCATCTCTTCTTTGGTCTCCCTCTTCCCCTGTAGCCTTCCACCTTTTTATTTAAAATGTCGTCTTAACTAGATGTTCGTCTTCTCTCCTCATAACATGACCAAACCACAGTACTACGACTTTATTCCTTACGGGGTAGACAGAGCTAGAATAAGTCGTGAGATTCGAAGGTAATGCTTAGCTAAATAAAACGAGCTTACGGGAGGAATAGAGATTCAGATATCTGATCCTCTATTCCACCTATAT
>CM031569.1:12137697-12272611 GCA_018467065.1 Ephestia elutella
TCGTTTTTGTTTAAGGCTTTCCGTTATCATATCACAAATGTTCTTGTCATATACTTTTTATTGTCTTGGGACCAGTTTCAAAATCATGGCTTAATAAGTTAAGTAAGTTTAGGTATTAACTAATCGGTAGGTACCTACTACATGTTAAAGTTAGATTTTTTTTTAAATTTTGAAATTGGTACTTAATTTTCATCCCAAAATTTATCCAAACAAAATATATACAGAGCCATAAAATTGTTTTATTAATTTGAAAAAAAAGAATCTAATATTCCACACTGCGCTCTCATATTGCTCCTTTTTGTTAAGAGGCAATAAAGCCGCGAATCAAAAGTTGGCAATAAATCACAAAATGGCGTCCGCTGCCTCGTGTTTGCTCTCTCGCCCACATAATCCGTTCATACGGCTTTAAATCCATCCAGCGGCGTCGCTGTATGCACTAAATCATCATAAGAGAATCCCGTATGTGTACTACATACAAACTGCAGATATTGCTTGTTCGCTTTGGCAACATCGCTTTTAGTTAGCGCAAAGTCCGCTTTCATGTCACAATCGATAACGATTTCATTAACATTTATCATGAATCATGCTGTTATGTTATAGTCCATATTTTTATTTATTATGGAAAATACTCCGGTGATTTATTAGTGTCCAACGAAACGATATAGGTATTTGTAGCTGTTTTGAGCATAATGAAGGTACTTAAATTATTCCGTTTGACATTTTGATAAGTAGTAGGTAGTAATACAAATAATAATTAGCATATTTCATCTTCTATTTATTCGAAAAATTAGTTTAATAAACAAAACACCAGAGCAAAGATAGAATTGAATGAAAAACATCGCTTGCCAATGCCGCTGAAACGTTGGAGTTATTGTATACTTTTTATTAGATTTTCCACGGCTCACCAGTTACTGAAAAAGTTTGCATCGTAATGCAATCCAGCAGCATTAGTTTGGCCGTTTATCAGCGCTTTCCCGCCGCCGCGAAGCTTTGAGGGATTAATCTGGCGGTGCCGAGTAGAATGGAATTGCAACTTTGCAGATAAGAGAAATTGTATTTCGCTTATTCTCCAAAGATTCAGATATGCGAAAGAAGCAATTAGGGGTGAAATATTCAGTCTGATTCGTTTGTTTATACAATAGAGCTTATTTGTGGAATGTATGTAAGTATATGTGTATAATTATGACTTCTGAAAGGGCAAAAGTTTTTAATAAAAGTAATAAGGCAAGACAGAAACGATAAAATTATTTCTTCTGAAAGGTTTGTTCATCTTTAGTTATAAGAAACAATTTTTAGATATCTATCACAGAATCAAAGATTAACTTATGACTCCTAAGGTCATTAAGAAGAAGTGTTACCTAGATAACAAAGTCCTTATTACTTTTGAAATTTCAAAAGCTTGCGTGTTTAAAAAGAATAAACAAACATTATATTAAGCAATCATACAAGTTCGGTGAGCTTACAAATAAAGTTATAAAACACAGCTATATAACAAGGGTCATGCGATATTTTTGTTTCGGAACATAGTCATTTTAACATGGAGCGTGATTTATATTTATTGAGCAGGATTTATACGATTAAGGTAGGCGAATTTCTGTGAAAATATTTATTTACATTATGATAAATTATTTATGTACTAATCATGATATTTTATGTACAAACAATGTATTGATTGATTTGCTAAATAAGTTATCTGTTTTATTTTAGAACTGTCGGACCAATAGCAATGAGTTAAATGTGCAAAAAAATGCTGAACATTGTCTATCATGTATATTCGACTAAAAAGTAATAAGAGCATCAATTAGCCAAAATACGAAGACTTTACATGAAAATATTTCCAAAATGTACATGTATATTACCTACAATCTCAATACAACTCAATCGGTAAACCCACCAAATTCCGAGTTATCGATCGTTAAGCCGTTTCGAGCGATTCAAAATTTACACCCTGGTGCGTGCGTGAGCCATCGGTGCAATTTGGTTCTTCCAGATTTATGTGAATATCACCGCGAGTCCAAACACGCCGAAATTGTTGCGCCACACCGCTATTTTTTAGTCTACCCAGTGTTTATATCAGTTGGATGTCTAACCAGTGGATTGCTCTGTTGACTGATGTATTTACGAGGCTCTACAACACGTGATTTGTTCTGTTTACAACTGGAAAAACAATCTAGTTATTTTTGTGATAATGCGAAAGATGCTGATTTGTTTTCGGATGGAGTTGTTGGTCGGAATGATGGAAATGGTTTAGGTGATTCAGAAATTGAAGCCAGTGCAGTTGATATACCACAAAACAAATGTACAAAAAGCGTGGATTGCGATTTCGTGGTAATGAGGTAAATATAGAAGTAATATCATTAAAGTGAACTAAGAAATACTTTCCAAATTGAAAAAATAATAAATAAACCAATAGCAAAAGATTAAATGGAAAATGAAAAACAAATCATTATACAAGTGAGCGGGACGTGTGTGGCTGAGAACAATAGGTCTAACATGTACGTTTGTTAAAGCCTGTCTGTCGGTCCGTCAGTATTGAGATTGAAGATAGTACGCCCGCCAACGGAGCCGAGATGAAAGGATGTGTAGGAGCTCACTGCACTTACGTAGGTTGTTAGAAATTATCATAAGGTCTAACATGAGTCCCGCCTGCAAGAAAATTTATTTCTCACTAGATACAGTGACTTTGACCGCTTATATTTCAGAATTTATTAATAACATTAATGTACTTAAACAAATATACCTACTAAATATATAAATAGACTATAGTATGATGTCGGCTTATCATACCAATCAACATAGAAAATTTTACGTGAAAATGACCTAGGCTATGTCATAAATAACCATAAAAATTTATCCAATCAGAAAATTAAAATTCTACTTTTTCCGACACATTTTTTTAAATTCATTCTACCAAATGTTGCAATGTAACAGTCTTTTACTGCATTCTAAAATATTTTTTTAAACATTACATGCAAAGTCGGAATGAATCACAAGTTTCATGAAAATACAAACTTTAGTCAAAATGTATTTGAAACGATATGTTTCAATACAAATTCACTTTATTTATGAGCGAATTAATTCAAACGCAAGGCAAATTTAACACGGCAATAAATTGTATCAACATGAAATCGTTCGTGAAAAATATAACAACTTTTTCTTATTCCTTTGAACTATTTTCTCTTCTGACATTTTGCAGACTATTATAACAGTTTTTGCGTTGAAAGGGGACAAGAACTAGAAGGCTAGTTTACGAAGTGATAATGATAATACCACCACATTAATATATCGCTTGACTCACATGTCAAGTACTCCCACATAGAATACTAACTAGTATTATTCATTCAATAGTAGTAAAGACAGAACAGATAGATTTCCGTCCGGTATCCTAGGAAATAGTTTGACAACTTTATTGTGGTCCAGGGGAATCAAATTTAAAAAGTAATATTGAAATAAACTAAGAAATACATAGGCAGATAATGATCTTTTAGAGATGAATGTTATCTGAAATAATCAATAGATTCAACGTCAATGTACTCAAATTAGTAATCAGCTAAGACCTCACAAAATCTCTTGAAAATAAATTAAACGTATTTAATCTTAACAAAGTGTTCTCGCTTCTCGTGATTCGCAGTAGTATTGCCGTCTAAGTTTGTACTGTCTTAAGATCTAGATATCCAAAGAGACCTAACAATGCATTCTGTTCTAGGATGCTTTAATGCGATGCCCTCTCTGGTATTTTGAGAATTAGTTTCCTGCATGATATTTCCTATTCATTACTGTTTGTAGTCGCTACTTTAATATTGGTATTTATTTGAATATTTGTGGATTGAATATTTGTTTTGTAAATAACGCAATTTCATTCCTATCAGAAAATAAAGTTAAACCTACATGGAAATGAAACTAAAGCGGACTGAAATCACACGGTTCAAAAAACGTACTAACCCCGTCATATATCAGCGTGCACCTGTAGGCACAACGTATGTAGGGAGTCCGAATTTAGCTGTTAATTTGTCACAGTGAATTAGCCAGGGCAGGGAAGGGGTTACTGATAGCGAGCATGTTGCACCCTGGGCCGCGCCAATACGCTCGTAAATGTCGCTTCTGGCCAATTTAATACCTAACTATTATCTAGATGCGTATCTGTTGAGATACTGTCCACATTCTACGTTATGAATGGAATTGCATTCTTAATGTGATTGGGATCAGGACTCGAAGATTTTAGTTAGAATAATGAGAGGTTTTTGTGTCCTTAAGCTTCATGTGCAAAATCATTTATCAACAGTCGACATTACTGAACCAAGTAAGTAAGATACAAGTAACTGTTATATGATTAAAGAAGAAAGTAAAGATGTGATTTATTTTAATCTCATGGAGCAACCCTAGAAAATTGATACAATTAGTGACACTTCGAACTTAGACCTCAAACCTAATGCTCTTTCGAAAGCTCTATGAAACCTCGGCCTCGTGACCATATGTAACTACAAGATTGCATTTACAAATCGGTTCGACCTTTTCTGAACAATCGTGTCTGTTGAATTAAAAAGCGTCCTGTAAACATAACTATTAAAATGTACTTAGTAAAATAAGTTAATGGTTTTTATCCTGGCATAGTTCCGTTAAACACACAGAACAAAGCCATAAAACCATTGAGCCTTTTTGCTCACAAACTCAAAAGAGAAAGTTCGTCCCTCGTAAAAATCTGACCAACACATTATTATGGCAAATCATAAAAAGTGGACACAATACGTCCAAGTTCTTACCTTTTGTAACAAAGGGAGAAAGTTGCACAACCGCCAGCTTTCTAAAATTCGACGGACAATGTTGGAAATAAAACTGTATCTATCGGAATAACAGTATTTTTAGTGACGTAGCAGGGGGTAAACCCAGTACTCGAATCTATTCAAGTGTTTGGCTCGCTTTCTTGTTTATCATATCGACCATATGTCCTCTAAGTAGTGCCTTTATTGTTTCACTTGAGTTTTAAAGGACATTCCTCCTTATAGCACTTATTCTTTGTAGTTGCATTGCGTAGTGTACTTTTTATCTTTTCCGTTAGTAAAATGTCTTTTATGTTTTTTGTTTAGCTATATCCATCAAAAGATTATAGTTGAATCGTAGTTAGATTATAAAATAGCTTGGTGTTTAAATATTGCAAGATTGTGTGATGTAAATTATTAAAAAAAATAAAATAATCTTTCCCACGTAACCTTTCTTTCTCTAAACCATATCAAGATATAGTGTCCATATGCACATAAGTGCACGGTTCCGCTGTCGTGCCTGGGCGCGGTTAGACGGGCTTGTTAGCGAACAATGCTGGGGACAGAACTATGTATGTACACTGTTTTAATGTCGACGTATCGGGTCTAGCCGCATAAGAAAAGTATTCGAGCCCTTTTAGAATTCCCTGCCATAGATGGTAAAAACTTGTACCGGCTCGTCCTGTCTGTTTACTATAGACTGCAGGGTCATTTGTGATGCAAAATGGTAAACGAATGGAACGATTCGAGAAACGGTACAAATTGAAATTTCATACAACTTGATCTAAGATATTGTTCGTAGATAATTGTAACATTACTAGTAGGAATGTAAGGCATTTCAAAGATCTCAATGAATAATGAATGCAGTTGTAAGAAGAAATATTATGTTAGGAATACTTTGTTGAATACATTGGAATGCGCTTAGCTAAACTGTATGACAGCAAGTGTGCAATCAATCAACAAGCTAACATTAAAGCCACAATCCGTATCTAATGTATAAACAAAGATGTGCTAAAAGGCCATAAACAATAACGGCCCGCTAATGCGGACATTACGACTGTCTCGGGACATCACAATAACACATCAACTACATCAAGCCTCATTGAACTAAACACGCTCGATGAATCTCGGATCGAGATTAAGAAATCAATTGCATCGAATTGACAATAAAAATCGATTATGAATATTCGATACGACACTCAGACTAAGCGATTTACAAATGTAAATTTCCTCGCGTTGATTTAATTTTTATGTGGAATAAACTATGCAGGAATGAACATATTTTACAGACAATCATAAACAGTTGAGTCTAGTTCATAACTTGCCAACTTGCCACCCAATGCTTGGTTGTAGTGCCGTATACAGAATTTCCACCTAATAAAAGGCCATGTTACGTGTAGGGAACGTTAGACACGCAATTACCAGGCGACCGTTTTATTAAGACCTGCTCTACCCTTCCTGAAGTTGATGAAAGAGACGCAAAAGGGGAAGATATATGAACTGTCGCAGATCATGTTTTGCTGGTAAAGGTACATGACGAAGTTTCACGTTGCACGTTAATTAGTGCGTGCCTCACGTTCTCAAGCATTTATGGATGTGTGTATGAGATTGCTGTTTGGCACACTTTAAAAATATTTGCTCAAGTTGATGCTGTTTACTTTGATGGTATTATAGCCAATGTTGGAGCCAATATGCAATTAATACAAGAGGTAATTTGATGTAGAGATTAATGTCCGGAACAATTTATTGACAATTATCGTAACCAACATCGCCCTGGGATCAATTAACACGGAGCTATTGCAAATTAGACTAACTGGATACCAATCTGGTAGCCAATAGGTATTAGATAGCCGATATGATAAAGGTTAATAAATAATGGCATAATCAGAAAAACGTTTCTCTCAATGCCAACCAAATAATCGTTGTAAAAATTTTTATACACGTTGACAGGGAAAAATTTGTCCCAATACAAAGTAATCCAAAGGGCTGATTTATTTAGCAGGTTTTACAATATTGAGTATTCTTCTCTCCTTGAGCAAATCTTCATCAATAGGTATTGTATTTCCATAAATTTATAGATGGATTGCGTGTTGCAAGTAATTGGTTAATCCAGGAGATATTTCAGCCGTCAAGCCTAAATGGAATCAGGCAATCTATCTCTGTCCCACGACGCCTGTGTCGTAAACATGACCGTCAGGTTGAAGTCGCCTCGCTTCCTCCTCCCTGGGGTTTGTGATGGGTTTGTGCCACGAGCTACGCGTGTGTGTGTTATCATGATACTGTTACGAAGAGTGTAATTAAACGAGTAAATATATAATTTTAAATTGTTGTTAAAACTCAGAAAAACAACATTTAATACTCTTATACACTTAACATTTTATACACTCTGCTCGCGCGCCCTGTATCATTAATGACTAGAGGGCTAATTATAGGAATACATACTAGCTTTTGCCGGCGGCTTCGCCCGCGTGAATTTCCCACGGGAACTGTGCTTTTTCCCGGGATGAAAGGAACCCTATGTCCTTAACCGTACTTCCAGCTATGTGTATGCAAAATTTCAGGAAGATTGGTTCAGTAGATAAAGCGTGAAGTGGCAACAAACAAACCAACAAACAAACAAACTCACTTTCGCGTTTATAATAATAGTTAGGATTAGGATAGATAAAAAGAAGATTGAAGATGTTTTTGATAGTCCCTCTAAATAACGCCATTGCTCTATTGACTGAAAATTTCTGCGTTCGTAACCCAGTAGGTAATATAGCCTGTACGTACATATCAATGTATAGGCTAATTACTGTCAGTGCAGTTTACTAATTAATTATAAATTTAGTTCTCATCGCAGTTTTACCGTTTAATTTTCTTGGATTTAATTACCAGTCGATAAGCCTCATGCAGAATTTTGCACTCCTTAATAATACGTCCTATAAGTGCTGGGTACACTACACCAGGTTTAAATAAGATTAAAACGGGCTATCTGTCCACGGTTATCTTCAATACGGGCCCAAGTACCTGTTACAGTCACTTCATTAAAGGAATCATTCTAGTGCAACCGACCCGCAGTTTATAACCACTGCATCGGAGCCATTGTCAAGCCAACAGGTGATTTTAATTGAGTTTTGTATAGCCAACCGACTTTAATGAACTGAATTGAGTGGTTCATATTTATAGCGGCAATATCTTTTGTGATGATGCGTTGATTATTATAAACGGAATCCGGTTAAAGGTGTGAACATGTACGATCTAGATAGTCTGCAACAAATTTGTGTAGGTACTTGTGTAATAATAAATTATTATGTACTTTTTTTTTCATGATTACTGTCTTGTTTGTGTGGCTGAATAGTCGTCTCGTCTTCTAAGGATCTCTCATCCTTGTTAAATCGCGCTATAACTTAGGTACTACAAAGTTGCAAAATAAATAAGCAGATCCAATTTGCGATTAAAAGGATTGAGATCCCAACAAGAAAGGCCGAACGTCGAAGTCGTAATCCTAAATATCTTTACGAACCTCAAGAATCAATTAAAAACAGCTTACGAAAATTTTAAGAGAGGATTTCACACAAACATTAAAATTCAAGTGGTGAATTAATAAAGAGATAAATAAATTTAAGAGCAGCGGGAATGTGGGTCTGCCGTTACGGGTCCGGTTGGCTTTATGTGCATATCGAAGATGGATGGCGCGAGTGCGCGGCGCAGCGCGGCAAGGCGACGGCGGGGGAGGGGCGCGGAACAAGGCGGGGGGGAGCAGCGCATACCGCCCCCCCACCACCGTAATGGCCGCGACCACTCGCAGCCCCGTCAGACGACAAAAATGCCATAATAATGGCCCCTGAATAGTTTTTGCTGCATCGCTCCAAATACCCACTGGGCCCCTAGTACGTGACGACGCGTCGGTCATCTCTCTTTTATTGAGAAATTCGTCAGTCACATCCCCGTATGGAAAAAGTAAAATGTCCCTTGCAGCGGAATCCGGTTGTGTCATTTCAAACACTTGATAAGTATCGGTTGGAAACTTTTTCGGTGCTGAATTTCTCTGAGCTGATCTCGTTTATTTTCCGAAAGCCCAGTTTTTACTTGCAGCTTACGATAGCACGGTCACCTTCAGATCGCTAAATTGTAAAACTATAAGAAATTCACTTCTAAACAGACGGACGAAGAATCGGCCATACCTCATTGGGGATTCTTTTCTGTTTTTACGGACGACGCGACGTCCTTTATTTTCGGTCAAAGATTCAGCTTATAATTAATAAGTATTTAGTAAGTATTATTGTCAGCCTTTGCAAGTTAGTTACCTTCTCGTATATTAATATGAAGTGCATAAAGTCACATGGAAACAAAATGTTTTAAATGTAATTAACAAGGGCTTCAAAAGAATAATAAAATTAATTAAAATATAATGAACCGTAATAACACTCATCAAGAGCGAGGACCAAATCGTCACGGAACCATCAAACAGTTAATTAAACGAAACGATCTGCTAATAATTGGTCGTGTTATTATCGAGGCGGTGTTATTGAACGTCACAAAAGGTGGACCAATTAAGAGTTTCCCCGAATGTCCGAACGAAAAGTTCAGAATGATAACACCGTCAATTATGGTTGCAGGCTGGCAGCTCAGCCAATTACCGACCAGCTCCCCGATTGATAAAAACAGTTTCGAAAAATTCGCCCAAACAAATTTGGGTTATCTCTGCAACCGCGGGCGCCGCGAAAACCTTTCCCGCACGCGAATTTTACAAAGTAAACCCACTGTCATTTCACAAGAATAATTTCAAAATTCGAATACAGAAATACGGCATTCGACAAAAATCCAGCAATTTCAGAAATACAATTTTATTTACGAGCCGAGGACGAGCGAAATGTCGAAAAAAACTAGTTCGCGCTTCATGTATGAACCATGACGCGGTCGCAAGAACAATCACCGAGAATAATTCATATTCCGAGCGCGCTGCAAATATCCAGCGCCGATTTACGGTCCTCTCTCTTGTTCTGGACCGGTATTTAGTTACTTTCAGAAATAATTGGATTTCGATTGTGAGAGAAAAAGGTAAGTCATTATCCGGGGCCGGTACGTCATTACCGCTGCCTTTTAGAGTCAGTATAAATCGTAATTGGGGATATGTAGGCGCTATCGGGGCATCGGCCGGCTCTAACGCTTCAATACGGGAGCGAGCTCCTTTCGTTCGTTCCCAGAGCATCGTCTCAGGGTTCTGAGTCGCGACACCTGTATGCATTATTTTGTCGCATAAATCGTGCGCGATTCAGTGGCTGGCGGAGGTTTATTGAACCTCGTATCGTGATGGGATCTCGGTGAAAATGTCCCATAACCTCGTAATTTTTAGCGAGTCGTTTGCATTTCCTGCAGGAGTTCGTGAGCCCCCGCTGCTCATAATTAATTCAATTCAAATCACATCGCCCACGAGCCTTCCAATTTATCTAGGGCTGCTGGTCCTTATATGGCAACGATTGTTCCCAGTTAAGATCGTTCTCACAATGTAGATTCATTGCAGCGACAAAATGGCTTTTCGATTTGTTTCGTAATTGTTTAATTATTTTAATACGTAATATTTCAAAAAACAAGCCTTTAAGGCAATTATAATAAGCTATAAATTTATTTAATTGACTATTATTTATTACAGTTACCGCTACAGAGTCCATAATGGAGTCGTCCGTATAGAAATTTAACTTATTAAGATAAAAATGCGGTATCTAATGACGTCCAATACCTGCAAATGCAGGAAGTGGTACGTGTTAATTTATATTTCCAGAGGGGCATAAATCAGTCCACAGTTGCATAGACTACAACATGCCGACGTAACTAGTAGCAGTATTAGCACACAATAAACATTATCTGGAAAGAATCTTTGTGTTTGTGGTCGCGGTCCTAAAACGTCTATTTTCCGCGCCGCCAATGGAAATGTCGCTGGGTCTGGATAAACGGGTGCGCGAGCGCAGAACCGCGGACTGAGGTCGAGAGGGGAAGGGGGGTGCAGTTCTAATGAGGCGCGCCCAGCCTGCGCGGGCGCTGCCCTTCTTGCGCACTCACACTATGTATGCGTGCTTAGGTATGAATAATCGATACCTTCCTCATTTCCTTATACCTACACTCAACAATATGCATATTACGGTCAACTTTGGGAAACTTTTCGACGTGCGTGCTGCAATATTCAAATACACCCGGAAGTTGAACATAAATCAAGATTAGTGAAGATTTCTACGGTGACACACGACCGTACTTTATTTTACCTTCGCGCTTCGCGGATTGAGACAGACGAAAAATAGGAATTTCATTTACTTTTACTTTGAAATTGGGATACTTAATGTAGATAAAATTAAGACAATAAATTTTTCTAACAGTATTCAAGTCTATTAAAAAATTATGTTTATAGTATTGAAAGTAAGTATCGATCCTTTCAGTGATTTATAAGCGCGCATTTACATTATATAGCTACCCTTTTTTCTGTAACCCGAAGGCACTTCAGCTAATAAATATTAGCAAAATAGGCACTTGGCGTGCGCAATAGTAACGCACTTGCTTTTAAACGAATTGCTTCGTATAACAATAAAAACGCCTATGGGCCCTTTCACACATTCTAATGTGCCCAATGCTCCTTCATTTGTCGGCTCGCACGCAGCGGAAATATTTTCCCAAATCCATACAGCCTTAAGGATCTCATAAAGCAGTCGTTTTCCCCACGCTAAAGTATGGAAGTGAGATTTATATTGGGGACTTCGGCCTCGAGCCAGGGGCTTTGGTATGATGAATTGACACTTTTTCAGTCCGCCTACAAATTTCAACTGAACATTATACGCACACTGAATGAACAATGAGAAGTAAGAGTTGCCTCCGTTATGGCTTTCAAACTTTTAATGTTCCCAATGAGGTAGGGCGGCCATAAATATCGCAGTTGGTGAGATTAGGCGTTCTTTCTCAAACTTACTTACGTGGAAACCTCAAAGTGCTGTTGGCTAATTAAGATCAACTTCTTAATTATTCTTAACAACGTTCTAAAAGTTGCAACGGAAGAGAAGTTTTGTGATAAACACATAGATAGGGTTTTAAAAATAGTTTGAGAGAAAATTGTATTTAGCTATTTATATTTTAATTTACCATTCATTATGCAGTTTGAGAACAAGCTCACGTGTACAAAAGGTACAAAAAGTATAAACATTATAAACACGGCGCACCGCATAGCCCCCCGTCACGGAATCTTCGCTAACATTTTTGCATAACAAATACGACTATGATTTCTTACCCCGCCTTATCGCGGACTACTAACTAGAAATGCTTTAGTTTGTCGCAATAAAGCAACGTTGAACTCTCGAAACTCGATTAATAGTAGACTAAAAATAGATAGGGTTTATGAAAACAGTTTTCTTATTTTAGAAGTAGCTCTCCCGAAAATTTTTAAACTGACGGAAATTTTAGGTTGTTGCACAACAATCCATTTTTACTAATTTTCCTTTTTCTATGGTCATGATATATAAAATCATGATTTTGTGAATAATGTAGTAATACATTTTTATTTTTTTGTTTAAATTATCGCAATTAAATAAATTCTTGCATTACTATCATAACCAAAATTCAAAATATTTGTATAGATGAGTAGGCATCTTTAAACCGCGAATTGAAATAAAAACAACGAAATCGATATACAAGAATTACGATGACTTCATTCACTCGATGAAGCTTTAGGCAATCGTCTAAATTATAATAATAAGCGGGCGTGAGCCGGCCGATGGCTTGTCTTAATAAAGCCATTAAAAATATCAGATTCTTCGACCTACGAGCAACGCCAAATGCCAAAGGGTTACCAGCTGTATTTTATTAGGACATAAATTATTTTACATTGACGTAATACGCTGTCGCTAGTTATAACTGTCGACGAGTAATTAATATTCAAAGTAAAGTACACTTTAGACTGTGTTATGTTCTATTAAAACGTTTGCCCGTAATGTCTGTTACTGAATTCGTATTTATAGGACTCCAATTGCTATGCGTCATCAGTTCATATGCACAGTTAATAACATGCAATTCTATAAAGCGTTCAAGCTAATGTATATTTTTAATTTTAAACTCTTCAAGTTAAAAATACATATTACGATTTTACGTAAATCAGGATCTTCTAATATATAGGAATTCTTATATAACAGATATTTGAGTAATTATAGTCTTTTTTGAACTACTTACCTACTGTATATACGCAGAACATTAATTTAATAACATCATATAATTGATGGTTAAACAAACTAACCTTAATGAAGTTTGACCATAATTATACAAGACGTTGCTTCCGAAGATATTTAATCAAATTCACTAAGCAGCTCGCTCTGCTATGTACTAGGCATGACACAATTTTAAGAGATCTGAGAATAAAATAAAATAAAAGAAAATTAGTCCAGACATCCTATTTTCGCCCCACCGTTAGTTACCGCACTGGCCGCCGCGCGGCACCTCTTCATTCCTTTAGAACCAAATTTCGGAATGTGGCGCTAGGGATATGGTAAAACGTATTATACTTATTGATTGGGACGGGCGGGTTATAAATATCTTCGGAAGCAACGTCTTGTATAATTATGGTCAAACTTCATTAAGGTTAGTTTGTTTAACCATCAATTATACTACGACGTTGCTTCCTCGATATTTAATCAAATTCACTAAGCAGATGTTTAGAGCCATTGCGAAATTTGCAAGATTTTTATTTTCATATCATTATAATAATAATTATTATTTTTTATGTGATATATTAAAAGTGGTTCCTTAGATACTTTGATATAGGATGGTTAATAACATGAATAAATTCAAATGTAGTTGTATCTACAGCTGTCTTCCACAAGGATATCAGATATAAAGGAAAATTTTACGAAACTGGGGGAAAAAAAAAAAAAAAAATTCTTCGAATAGGCTATGTAATGCAATGCCAATACAGTTTTTTCATTTTGTAAAGCATAATGGTTTAAATTATTCCAGCTTATCAAAAAACATTGTTTAAGTTCTGTAGAGTACAGACTTTGGTTGCTAACCTTGATATTTTGGGAGAAAAAATGTCAAGTAGTTAACAAGAAACAGATTAAAAGTCCTATATGTATACCATGGGACAATAATTAACAAAAAACAAATTAACTCTATAGTTATTTCATGTGAGACAGGATATTTAAAAGGCTATTCCCAAAATAGGATATGTTAACTCAAAAAACGTAAATATTTACTAAGAGAAATGTGATGGGCATTTTTTTAGTCTGCAATAGCGAACTCAACACAGGCAGAGATGTTTGCCCAGAGTTAATTTTACAAATATCGACTAGAATTTTAACTACCTATTGTCAGGAAGCTTTATTGTATTGATTATAAACATATACTTCTGGGTGGTTAATGTGTCAAGATAAAAGGACACGATACTAATTTAAGATATTTTACTCTAAGTACTAAGTACTCGAGAAATATCTTTACCTGACAAATATATATTAATTAGCAAGGGGAAAAAAATGAATATGCAAATTTTGAGTTCGGTACATTTCTGCTGAAATATACTCGTAAAACTACACTATTTTTATAGACTGTACTTAGTTGAATAGGTATATAGGTGAATCGGCCACAGCCATGTAGTATAAACTATAGATA
Source organism: Ephestia elutella (assembly GCA_018467065.1). Lineage (NCBI taxonomy): Eukaryota > Metazoa > Arthropoda > Insecta > Lepidoptera > Pyralidae > Ephestia > Ephestia elutella. The sequence continues at coordinate 12,152,073 of CM031569.1, forward strand.
GTATTAGGTACCACAGTACGATGACTTCACTATAACTTTTGTTATGAGTACATACTCGTATGTATGTGCCTTTAGTTAAAACTATTAACGAAAGACTGAATTCTACAGACGAAACTCAAGTGTACTTACTGTACAAGCTTATTATGTTTTCAGTAACAAGTAGGTACATACCTATTAAAAAGAAAAAAGTTATGATACTTAGTTTTCCGAAACAAAAATCTATCAAGAGGGTCTTTAATTGTGATTAGATTCTCGATAATAGATCTTTCTTGTTCCAAATAGTAAATTACTCACTCAAGTCATTGCAGATGACCTTTGCTAGGAGTAATTTTTTGTTGTAAATTTGGAATAAATACAGTAGCTGTAGAAAAAATAAAGGTCAATTTTATACTACTTTATATCTTTTTTTTTTTTTTTTTTTATTTTGATCGAAAAATCGCATCCTAATCACAAAGATAGATCTGTATGGTACTGTAATGCCGTACTGTAGTACGGCAGTATCTATAATTATGCATCCAGTTGTTGAAATTTAATTTACTCGAGTTAACGTAGAATATTCAACACATCTACGATCAGAGCTAAAAGATGAGACCATATTGACAATTTGAATAAATCTCCATAATCAGAAACTAAAAATAAAATCAACGTACTGAGTATCCAATATTGTTCAGTACTATGCTTGCTTAAGCTAGAGCTAATGTCTAATTCTTAAGAAACAAGTGCTTTGTTATCTGCCTTTAATTTGTCCAAAATAGAAAGCACTACTCTTACCTGGCTTAAGGCACTTTTATTCCATTTATAAGGTGCTTTAGAGAGTTGCTGTTGTAGAACTACAATAACCGTAAAAGCCTGTTAGATTGAAAAGCTTGATCATGTATAAGTATTGAAATATAGTATGTAATAATAAGTAAGTAAGTATGTAATTTCAGTTTGTATTAGGTATTATTACTTATTGAATTTGGATGCAATCTGCAAAAATCAATCAAGAAGCTGAATCTTTATGTATTATAATCTTTATGTATGTGTTCTTTATGTATAAAGATACATGGGCAACTTTCAGTGAAGTTAGTTGCTAATTATGAAGAGATAAAAAGACAGGTATCGGGTATTGACCCGATATTGGGTGATTCCGGAGTCATCCGGACTGACAGTGAAAATATTTCATTATACATACCTACTTTTAGGAGAAAATTGATCGCCTGAACAGTTTATTTAAAATACTGTCAAATTTGACGCCACACTCAAAAGTGACATGAAGTACCTGTTTTATAATATGAAATATAAAGGAAATAACTGATTGATCGAGTGATCAGTCGATTTATTAAAAGTATTGAATAAATGTACCAGACGTGTATATTGTAAATTATCTAAATTATGTACATTTGGCGAATAATCATCTCGATTGATGAGTGGATTTCCTTTCCTCAGTTTACCGAACTCCGTTTCCCAACTTCCTCTTGGACTATATGTGTGATACCCCAATGTTTAGATATTTGGTATGAGTACATACCTGTTATGATGACCAGCAATGGTCGGCGATTTTCATCAGTCCTGATGTACAAACATTTATAACAACAGATACATACAGATAATCTGTCACTGCCAATAGTTGTGAGACTCGAAGTTCGCGTTTAACTGAAATGAACAGAGCTGAGTTAATACTGACAGTGCATGGTTATAACATCATTATAGTTCGAAGAACTTACGCAGCCAGAAAAAATAATACTTGACTGTATCAGTCTAGTAATGTTTTGATAAGTAAGAGATACTTAAAGGGTGTTCGAAATGTATAGTAAGATACACACTTTCGTTACATGGTTATCATCTGATAATAATACTATTTGCATAGTTATACTTTGGATAGTAGCTTGTCCATGGAGTTCTATTACGTATATCTGGCTGATAATGTGTAGATTTGGCTACAATCGCATTGTAGCTCTGTATGTGCTAATATAAGTGTGTATAAAATTAGTAAGTAAGTAAAGATACTTTATAAACCAGGCTACGATCGCGTCGTAGTTCTAATGGGTAATAATGTGTATACCTGACTACAATCGCGTTGTAGTTTAATAAGGTAATAATCATCATCATCATCTCGAGTCGAAATGGCAAAAAAAAATAAATAGAATAATGTGCACACGCGACTACAATCGCATTGTAGTTCTATATGTGCTGTTATATAGATGTAATATATAAACTAGACTACGATTATATCGTAGTTATATTAGGTAATACTTTACTTAGCGCGAAGATTTTGTAGTTAAGCCTCTTGATTGGGCCCATTTTGCATAAGGAAACTGGGCGGCTGCATATCTTCAGCGTTGTTGTTGTTCTTCTATCGGACTATATGTGCTTGACTATAGTCGCTCTGATTACAATCGCATTGTAATTCTAACCCCGTCTACAATCGCATTGTAGATCTATTGGGTCGGAGCACACGTGACTACAATCGCATTGTAATTCTGTATGTGCTTGACTATAGTGTAAAACCCTGATTACAATCGCATTGTAATTCTAAGGGTAAATATATATCCCTGTCTACAATCGCATTGTAGATCTATTGGGAAGTGCACACGCGACTACAATCGCATTGTAGTTCTATATGTGCATAGCACAGTCCACACGTAGATCACTCGTAGTCCACCCGTAGATCACCCGTAGTCCACCCGTAGATCACCCGTAGTCCATCCGTAGAGTACCCGTAGATCGCCTGTAGACTCCTCGTTGACTACCCGTAGACCAACCGCCATCATCATAGCTATTTTAATGTCCCCAATATTGGGGCACTGTCCTTCCCCATGGGTGGGTAAGGAGGATTAGGGCATCAAGTGGGCCCAATGGGGTTTGATTGGTTTTTAAGACTGTGAATACAGTTGAAATCGACCCATCCAGTGACTAACGAAGTAACGTTAAAATCGAAAAAAGTCGAAAGCGTACAAAATAGTTACGTACGTTTTTATCACAATAAACAATTAAGCAATTGACGTAACGAATAAAAGTTTACTTTTAAATGATGCAATGATGACAGCTTATGCTTGGCTAAAATCTTGTTTACACAATTATTCCAGGGTTTTCATTATAGAATTGGACCCAGACTTATTGAGAATCTAAATTCTGAACATACTTGTAATATCGTAGTTTAATATGATTAATCCTTCATCAACAAATAACCCAATTGGGCCTTGCGTTTAACTTTTAACGACAGTAAGAACAATCAAGAAATAAGAAGAAAATTATCCATACATATGTAGATTCGTGATTTTGCCACGAAAAAATGTTTTTACAAATGTAAAACATAAACATGCGACGCATATTTAGGTTACGATTCATGTAAAATCGCAACTCGGAACGCGAGATACTATTCGCGATATTGTATTATGTAATATCATGCACAGACAATTCCAAGATAAAAGGAAGGTAGGTGCATAGTTGGGTCAGCGGAAAAAATCTATTGGTCTAACGACCGTTGTTTGTTGAGTTTATGATTAAATGTTATCAAAGTACCCGCAGGTTTACACAGGTGTGATGTAAAATCACGGTTACGTACGAGTAATAGTAGCCAATGCAACATAAATATGTAGTTAACTAACATTTTGTTAGGCATTATAACTTTTTCAAAGTATAGTTAATATTCAAACCAGATATTCAGGTAATGAAAAAATACTTACATTTTTCGTTGTTTACGAGTGTAATGAACTTAAAGTACGTTATTTTCCACTGACACTGAAGTTATAAATTAATTTTAAGATATTCCAGATACTTGGAATAAAAAGAAAATAAAAAATAAAAATATTGTTGTAGTGTGTGTGTTGCCATGCCCGCACACAAAAAGCGAATGAAGAGGTGCCGCGCGGCGGCCAGTGCGGTAACTAACGGTGGGGCGAAAATAGGATGTCTGGACTAATTTTCTTTTATTTTATTTTATTTTATTCTCAGATCTCTTAAAATTGTGTCATGCCTAGTACATAGCAGAGCGAGCTGCTTAGTGAATTTGATTAAATATCGAGGAAGCAACGTCGTAGTATAATTTCACTCTGATATCAAAAAGATCAAAATAAGTGTAGTAAGTATATATAGGATGCCTTTTTACATCGTGGTTAAGAATTCTTCTCTTCTCTTCTCTCAGCCGAAAGACGTCCACTGCTGGACAAAGGCCTCCCCCAAGGATTTCCACAACGACCGGTCCTGCGCTGCCCGCATCCATGCGCATCCCGCGACCTTCACCAGGTCGTCGGTCCACCGAGTGGGAGGCCTGCCAACACTACGTTTTCCGGTTCGTGGTCGCCATTCGAGAACTTTTCTGCCCCAACGGCTATCTGTTTTACGAGCTATGTGCCCCGCCCAGTGCTACTTAAGAAAGAATAAGAAGGTTAAGGTTAAGAATACACAAATAGAAAACAAACATCGCGATATAAGAAGTCCACTGAAGCAAATATTCTCGACCAGTGATTTAAGTGCGCGGAACCGCGGGCTAACAATAGTGGCCGCGGCCGTATGAATAAAACGTATACAAATTTAATCAAAGGGAAATCTATTAGTAAAATGAGAAGTACGGAAGGGGCGCACCTATACATATTCAACGAGGCTCTGCATCACGACAGGGCAATTTATACGGCTGCTCCTGAGTTCCTTACTTTTACCGCGGCCATATGTAAAACTGTCGCAAATTAAATAGATCATAGATATGTACATCTTAAAATGTTCCTAGTAGAGAAATGCTAAAACAATATACAAGAATTCCTAAATGTAATTTTTAAATCACAATTTTTACATTCCTGACATCATGTATACTTCTATTATTAACTAATTTTGATGAAGTTTTTGTTACTATTGTAGTGTATTTTAAAATATTTGCAGCAAGCCATCTAACTGATGAATTTGCTCACCGATCAACAGTTAAACATTGCTGTATTACTCTTTGTAAAATCTATGCATCTATCAATGCAATATTTAAGATGCAATATGTTTCAATCTTTATCTTTACGCCCATTTTCTTTTAATCCTATCCCCAAGTGGGAAAAAAGCGATGTTCGCATACATTTTTTACATCAACAATAGATGGATGCTTCTCTCTGTACTGAGTATTGCGTGAGTGAAGAGTATGAGTTCTTAAAAAGGTCATAATAACTTCTAAGTTTATGGTTACTGGAACCGCATTTGTTAAGTTGTATAAAACATATTTTTCTACACGCATCATAACAGCGTTAGCTAAAGGGGCCTTTTTATTATAAATAAACTAGCTGTTGCCCGCGGCTTCGCCCGCGCGAGTTTCGCTTAGACAAAAAGTCTTTTTGTGTTCCAAACTGTTTCAGATGTTCCAGATCTTCAATTTTTATACGTCAGCAGAAAATGCTCATCAGGTTGAACGATTTCTGCTAAGGCGCCATTTCCATATATGTTAAAGTGTAGCTGGTCTCTTGGAGCTTTTCATCAGATGATCCAGATCTTCAATTTTCATACGTCAGCAGAAAATGCTTATTAGGTTGAACGACTTTTACTAAGGCGCCATTTCCATATGTGTTGTAGTGTAGCTGGTCTCTTGCAGTTTTTCATCAGATGTTGCAGATCTTCAATTTTTATACGTCAGCAGAAAATGTTAATCAGGTTGAACGACTTTTGTTAAGGCACCATATCCATATTTCTTATACGAATAGTTTAGCTGTTCTGCTATGGTTCTACATCAGGTGTTCCAGTTTTCAAAATCAATTATAGCATATATGTTGCCCAGGCTTAATAGCTATACAACAAAAAAGTATCATTCAAATCCGTCCAGTAGTTTTTGCGTGAAACGTGTACATACATACAGACAGACAAGAAATTCTAAAAAAAATTTTTTGCTTTCTATTGTTCTTTTTAAGTGTCCCTCTATCCATTTTAGTCAAAAATACTAAATCGTACAGACAAAATATTTTTACTGTTTTATTATATGTATAGATATATGGTAGGTATTCTTTAACATGGCATTTATAAAGATCAAACGTACTATCTAATCTCTGAGTATCTAACGTACTATTCTGCATTCTCTTTATTTTATGATTATAAACTCGATCAGATCGTCACCATTTATTTATTCGTTTCTCATAAGAATTTTAAGACAAAGATGTAATGAGAAGCAAACAAGGCTTTGAACAAGATAAGCATCTTCGTAATTAACATATTAGAAGCACTTGATGTGTTCTTTACTGTATAAAATATTAACGTTTGTGGGAACCTTAAAAAACTCTCTATTGATATTTGTTTGTAATATATTGGGTAAAACTAAACGCAGGCGTTTCCTGTTATCGCCGCCAGGCGTTTTGGGGTTCTCACATTGCTAGCGTGGATGGCGTCGCGTGTGGTCCGCCATTGCATTGTCCCGGGCGATATCGGTTTGATTTTAATACGCGGAGCGGTCTCGCGTCTTTTGCTTGTTGTTTAGTTTGAGTGATAATTGTGAATTTCCTGTTTGTTAAATAACTATTGAATTTGTGTTTGTGAAAAACTCTGTTATTGTGACTTTTTCTTGTGAGAGGTGAAACGTGGCTGGCTGTTCACATCTGGCTGTTCCCGAGTGAAACTACGGGAAGAAATCTATTTATTTGTCCTGGGGAATTGAGATCTCAAGGGTTAGGTAGGGTGATTAGGAATTCCCCCTTCCCGAAGACACTCAAGTTTGGATCCGAAGAGAAAGAAGATTTAATTTGGTAAGTGTTCAATTGTAGTTAATTTATAGGTTAGGTTATCATATAGGGCCCTGTAGCTCCCTTCATAAGCTACGGTGGTAGCAGACTGCGTTAAGTTAGTTAGGTTTTAGTCGGGCAAACGTGGTGCCGCGTGGAGATTTTTTCCCGGTACTTATTTTTACCGGTGGTTTTTTCCCGGTGAAGTTCCGGTACAGAATTCTTCCCGCCGCTTCGTTTGTCCGGATTCTCTCTGCCACATTTTCTGGCAGCAGAGCGTAGTTGCTCTGCACATTTTCTGGTAGCAGAGCGTAGTTTATCTACCCTCTATTTGTTCGTTTGTAAAAAATAATTAATTGTTTGTAAAAATTATTAGATTTTTCTTAGTTTGTTTGTATAAGAATATTTGTAACATTTTTTGTATTCGTTTGCGGTTTGTACCGTGCGTTCCGGGTTTGTGCCATTCTCATACCTACCGCGGTTCTTCGTGTAGTTGCTTGATTTTGTTGTTTTTTATTTACCTTTTGTTATTTTTTGTTTGTGACTTGACGCGATGGCGAAGGCCTCCAATGCTAGGGCGACACTCGCCAACGAATTGAGATGGTTTGTGACGGCCGGAGGACTCCTGTCCCGGAAGGACAGGGAGGGCGCCATACTGCTAAGAGCGGATCACCTCCACTCACGATTGATTAGCGCGGAAGCGGCCATGGCGGCGCTTACCGAAGCCGATCTTACCCCGGAGGCCTACGCAGGTCACATGGCGGACATGGACCAGATCCTGAGTCTGCACGATGATATCGCGGAGGCGGTGACCGCAATAAGGGCGAGACAGGCTGGCGGACCAGCCCTCGCACACCTGTTAGACAGGAAGGACCAGCGGTTACTGGTCGGCTCCCCACCCTTCAGCTGTCCCACTTTGGGGGTAGGATGGAGGAGTGGGTAGCATATAAAAATATGTTTGAGTCCCTGGTCGTAGCACGACAGGATTTGTCGAAGGCCCAGAAGATGGCCTACCTCCTCTCCACTCTTGAGGATGAAGCGCGGTCGCTCATCCAGCACCTCCGGGTGGAGGACGACCAGTACGATACGGCTTGGGAGTTATTGAACTCCCGCTACCAAAACTTACGTTTGTTAGCGGATGCGCACGCCGCACAGTTGATGGCCCTGCCCAAGGTGGCCAACAGGGCACAGTTGCGCCTGCAGTTGCTCACGCCCGTTACAGTGGCCTGTAACGCGCTCCGCACACTGGGGCTGCCGGTGGACCAATGGTCTTTTTTGTTGGTGCACATTGTATTGGGCAAATTGCCCAATGACATCCGCTCGCGGTTTGAGCGCGAAAATGCTGAGCGGGATAGCACCACCCTACCAACATTCACTGACTTGGTGAAGTTTTTGGAGTTTGAGGCACGGGCTGCTGAGAATACCATGACGGACTCAGCGCCATCCAGAGCGCCTGAACGTAGGCCCTTGGAACCCTCATGGCGAGGGAAGCCCCCACAGGGACGGCAACCGCCACCGCGTGGAGCTGGTGTGCGGGTTGCACACACGGCAGCAGTCGCGGGGGACGCGGACTGCCTGCAATGTGGCCGGATGGGCCACAGCCTGCTGCAATGCAGGGACTGGCAGAGACTGCCAGTACAAGATCGGCGCCGCATGGCAAGGCGGCATGAACTATGCTTTTACTGTTTGGGCAGTCACTATGCACGTGACTGTCCCAGGGCCATACCATGCAGTGCATGCCGTGGGCTGCACCACGTGATGCTCTGCATGAACCGGAACGGGGATGGCCCCCGGTTGTTGAGGCAGGGGTCCCCTATGGGCGGGGGCGCTCCTGCGCGAAGCCCTCCACCATCGGACGGAGGACGCGGCTTCGCTCGTCGCACCCCCTCGGGAGGGGGGGTCGCGTACCGGCGCGGGTCTTGGCGGACCGGGACCACGCGCCCCAAGGTCATGGCCAGTATGTGGCTGGCCAGGCCCGGATGGGGCCCCCATGGGCGGGGGCCCTAGATCGGACGTGAGAGTGGGGACACCCCCTCCACGCGGGTTACCAATACCCAACACATGCAGCCGCAGCGGTTTTCTCCGCCGCTGCACGAGTACCCACGGCTGGAGTACCACCCGCCGTACCATATGTATGGCCGGGCCGCGGGTTATGCCCCCTCAGATGGGGATGTGCACTCGCCCGCCATATTATCCGGGTCAGTGGCGCGCCCCTGGTTTGGAGAGAGTGGGGAGCCCGTAACTAGCTTGCTCCCTTGCTGGGACAGAGCCGCGGACGGTTCTGCTCCCTACCGCGGTGGTCCGCGTATGGGGTCGTAGGGGGGAAGCCATTGATTTGAGAGCTCTGTTGGACTCAGGGGCTCAAAGCAGTTTGGTTACCACTCGAGTGGCACGCCAGTTAGGTTTAGTCGTGGAAGACTCGCCTGTGCCACTTCTTGGAGTTGGTGGCATACAGGTGAAGTGTCTGACGGGCCAGACACTTGTCACCTTTTCGTCGCTGAAGTCCTCCACAATGAGGATCACGACTTCGGCTATGGTAATGGATACCATTGCGGGTTGGCACCCCTCGACAGACATACCGCCGGGTGTGTTGTCTTTGGTTTCGGGTCTGGATTTGGCCGACCCCTTTGTCTTTCATCCCGGCCCAGTGGACTTGCTCCTGGGCTCGGACGTATTGGGTTGATTTTGTTGGGTACCCAGAAAGCTCTGGGTTCGTCTTCACTGATGGCAGTGTCTACTATCTTTGGTTTCGCCCTGATGGGCCCTGTGTTTGATAATAGCACCGTGGAGGAGCCACCGGTTGTCGCATCTGCGTCCTTGGCCAAGACCATGCAAAGGTTTTGGGAGGTGGAGGAGCCACCTATGAGTTCCAGGATGGATCCGGAACACGCTGAGTGCGAAGCCCTTTTTCGATCGACCACGGAGAGGTTGCCCTCCGGTCGGTTTGTAACTAGGTTACCTTTTGTTGCCTCTCGTCCTAGCCTAGGGCAAAGTAGGGCGCTTGCGGAGAAACGACTGCTGTCCATGGAGCGACGTATGCAGCGGTGACCACGTACTTCGCGATAAATATATTGAATTTATGCGCGAGTACGAGGATTTGGGTCACATGTCTCCGGCTCGAGTTGATTGGAGCTCAACTGAGCATTATTTTTTGCCCCACCACGCGGTGGTGAAGGCCTCAACGGGCAAGTTGCGGACTGTCTTTGATGGGTCCGCACCCACTTCGAACGGAGTTTCGTTGAATCTATGTTTGCATTCAGGTCCCAAATTGCATAGGGACATAATTGACATCATCTTGAACTTTAGAAGACATCAAGTGGTTTTTGGCGCGGACATCCGGATGATGTTCCGCCAGACAGTCATACATCCTGAGGACAGGCGATTCCAGTTGATACTCTGGCGTGAGCGCCCTGAGGATCCTGTGACGGTGTATGAACTCAATACAAACACCTATGGTTTGAAATCTAGTCCCTATATCGCCATCAGATCATTGCTTGAATTGGCAGAGCGGGAACGGATCCGCTTTCCCGTGGGGCTTCCGTGCTGTCACGTGACTTGTATGTTGATGACGTGTGCACCGGAGCCCAAAGTATTGAGGAGGCCCTCCTACTGCGGGATGAATTGATTGAAATATTGAAGACAGGTGGCTACGAGCTACGTAAGTGGTTGTCTAATGAGCCTAGAGTTCTAGAAGGGATCCCGGAGGATCACCAACAGAACCCTCACCTGTTTGAGGATGTGGATGATCCCAACAGGATAGCGGTGCTGGGCATGCAGTACCAGCCGCTAACCGATATTTTTACATTCCAAGTGGACTTGGAAATACCAAAAGTCTGGACTAAGAGAACGGTGTTGTCCGTAATAGCTCGTATGTTTGATCCAAGCGGTTGGATCAGTCCAGTGATATTCTCTGCAAAGTGTCTTCTTCAGAGACTTTGGACTTTGGGCGTTTCGTGGGACGAGCCGCTGTTTGGCTCTCCATTGGATGATTGGCTCGAGTTGTTTTCATCGATTAAGGAAGTCAATCGGATTGCCTTGCCTCGTCGAATATTGCCCCCCGGAAATATCGAGCCAGCCTGCATGGCTTTTGTGACGCGTCGGAGCGAGGCTACGCCGCGTCAGTCTACATGCGGACAGTTGACGCCGATGGCCGGGTCAATGTCTCGCTTTTGTTAGGGAAGAGCAAGGTCGCCCCCATCAGGACTAGGCTGACTATTCCCAAGCTTGAGTTGAGTGGAGCTCACCTTCTCTCTAAATTGTTGCATCACGTTGCATGTGAGCTGGCGGCCACGGTCGAGATACGGGACATCTTCGCCTGGTCGGATAGCCAGGTCGCGCTTGCATGGTTGCGCGCGGCCCCACATACCTTGGAGGTTTTTGTGGGAAATCGGGTTTCCCAAATCCAGAATATCGGAATTGATATAACATGGAGACATGTGCCGGGAGAGCTTAACCCAGCGGACTGTGCTTCCCGAGGTTGTACGGCACCAGAATTGGTGTCACACCCGCTCTGGTGGGGTCCAGAGTGGCTGATGGGATCAGAAACTTCTTGGCCTGTCTGTCAGACAGACGTTACTTCTTTGAGTTTGACTGGGCTCCGTGTACATGCTGTAGTCGCTGAGACGACGTCGGAGCCGGATTGGCTACTTGCTCGGTATAGCAGCTTGGATAAGCTTCTGGGTGTTACCAGTTGGATTAAGCGTTTCATACATAATTGTAGAAACCCACAGGCAAAGCGGTTGGAGCCGATTGCAGGTGCAGAAGAGCGCCGGAGCGCATTGTTGCATTGGGTCCGTGTCGTGCAGACCGGACGGTTTGAGTCAGAGCTTCGTATCTTGCGCGACGGACGCGCTAAGTTGAAGGGCGCGGTCGCTCGTTTGAACCCGTACATCGACTCGGATGGGCTTCTTCGGGTTGGAGGCAGGCTCCGGAAGGCGGATCTTCCATATGAGACTCGCCATCCTCTGTTGTTGCCCAAGGGCGGACCCGTGGTGCAGCTTTTGGTGTCTGATCGACACATTCGTAACGCCCATGCTGGGTGCAATGCTTTGTTGGCTATTTTGCAACGCGAGTTTTGGATTTTGTCTGCCCGAAGAGCAATCCGTAGTGTCCTGTTTCGATGTATTGCATGTTATAGGTTGAAGGCATCCACGATGCAACCACAGATGGGTGATTTGCCCGCTGATCGAATCCGACCTTCGAGACCGTTTGACGGCGTTGGAACCGATTTTGCCGGTCCCTTTTCGATCAAGGCTTCTCCCTTTCGTAATGCCCGTATTGTGAAGGGCTATTTGTGTGTATTTGTTTGTTTGGCCACCAAGGCTGTCCATTTGGAGGTGGTATCGGCTCTGACTACGGAGGCCTTCGTCGCCGCGTTGGATCGCTTTGTTTCGCGTCGAGGTCTACCTTCCCTTATTAGGTCTGACAATGGCACAAACTATAAAGGAACTGTAAATTATCTTAAGGATGTTTCTGTGTTTATTGATAAAAATTGTACTAGTTTAAGTCAAATTGCTGCCCAAAGGGGAATAACCTGGAAGTTTAGTCCCCAAGTTGCCCCCATTGGGGAGGGATTTTTGAAGCGGCTGTGAAATCCGCAAAGACCCACCTCCGCCGCATTATCGGAGAAACGGCTCTAACTTTTGAAGAGCTGGCCACAGTGTTTTGTAAAGTTGAGGCGGTCCTCAACTCTCGTCCTCTCTGTCCGCTATCTCCAGATCCAAATGACTTGGAAGCTCTCACCCCTGGTCATTTTTTGGTGGGAGGGCCGTTGAATGCCCTGCCCGAATACCCGTGGAAGGATGAACGCGTATAGAAAACGTAAATAAAATAAATAAAAAAAAAAAAAAAAGTAAATGTGAAAGTTTGTAAGTATGGATTGATTTTTGTTCCAAAAACTACTGATATTCGATGAAATTTAGTAGGTACACGGGTGGAACCTGGGATAGCACATAAGGTACTTTTATTCCGAAATTCTCACGGGGTCGGCGTCAGGGGGAGCAGCTAGTACTCGTATATCATGAAATTTACATTAAATGTAGCATACCTACACAATTGTATATTTATATAAATGTCTGTCTCAAAAGGAAAAAGAGGCATTTCTCAGCAATTAACTAATTAATCTAAGACCAAATAGATTTAATTGGGTGTAAAAACAGTAGTAAATATTTCGCATACTGTTTCTTATATGAGCAAAATATACATAGTATTTAGTCCACGGCATGGCTCGTATAAGGCTGCTTGTCTAATGATTCGGCCATCGCATTGTTTTTGCATTTTATAATGGGAGGAGGTTGGCTATATTTGGAGGTGTCTATTGCTGTCGCTATGCGGCGGTGAATACATACATACAATATGAACATATATAGCAATATTAGTATAATATGTTTACACTTGAGCTTTATTAATCTAACAGTTTATGTACACAGAGTAACAACGCAGTGAAGTACAAGCTTTGAACTTTCATTATAGATACTGTATCTAGATGTAAATAATGAATTTCATTTAATAGAGGTACATCTGGATATGAGTAAAATTTCATAAAGGATGAAAAACCAAAACAATCTACTAGAAGTTTTTGGCGATCCAAAAAAAAAATATGACATGACAAACAACTTCAGTTTTTAAGTCCGCTTAAAATTTGTAAATAACAATGTATATTACCTGACCAGTAAATAAAAAAAAAAACAAAAAAGCGGGAAGTTTACTCCGAAGTGAACTTATCTCGTTAAGCTGTCTGCCTAGCTTGCCCGCAGCACAAGTTTCCTTTAAAGTATTAATCAAGTTCATGTCGCATTCTGCCTTCTTTTTGTTTCGCAAGCGCATCTGCCCTTTTGTCAATATCTAAGATACCAACCAGTGAGATTATACATAATAATATCAGATACAGAATCACGTTATTATTCCTTACGGGGTAGATAGTCTCAAAGGTCACACATAGCTGAATAATGGTTAGTTAAATAAATAATTTTATTTTACAAATAAATAGGTATATGTTTTACAAAAAACAAATTTTTGGCACATTATCAAGCTTTTATTTCCTTTCAGTAAACAATTGAGTGGTTTCTCATTGAAAACTGACCCTGGATGCACCATCGCTATTTAGATAAATCTGCTTAGTTTGTCAAATTAAATACAGATTTTTAAATGTTGAATTTACTGCCAAAATTTTTGACTTTAACTTTTTTTGCTGCATTAATTATATAGGTATGTTTTACTATTTTGAATTAAGTTACATACCTACGTTAATATTGAAATAAATTTATATGCATAGATTTATGTTAGACAAGAATGTTCGCACTATAAATTTTCAGAATGGAATAAACATAGATACATACTTATTAATGTGTTTTGTTAAGGTTCGGTAAAATAAGAGCTATGTTACGTCAAAGTTGAATCAAAACAGATGGTATCGAACCAAACGACTCTATCTGGTCACGAGGTAGGGCACAGTTATTGTACTCTGGCATAGCAGACCACAGGCTAACGAACTATGTTTTACAAACAGAAATTAAAGTTACTTACATTATATAAAACGAAATATAAATAATGAATTCTTTTCGAATTTTATTTTATCGGTATACCTACATATTTTTTAATAATTTCTACTGATATAAATACTGAAGCAAAGGCAAAAATGTAAATAATTAAAAGGAATTTCAATATAAGTACTAAAAAAATCATTGATACCTAATTTAAGTAAGTATATCTTTTGACAAATTCAACAGATCAAAGGAAGTAACAGCTGCTCATGGCTCATACCCTCATACGACCATGTCAAAGCCCTTATACCCGGCCAATTTAAATCATCCTCCGTTCGTAAATAAATGTGAGGATTTTAAAAGCTTCCTTTTTTATGGGGTAAATATAGTTGCGTGCGCCAAGCGGTAAACTAGACCGGGATCGATGTCCCAATTGGGAGCGTTGCCGACCGTCGACAGAAAACTGCTGCCGTCTTCGAAATTTATATGGCACGAAGATAATTCCGTTTAAAAATAGTGCAATCCACTTTTTCATTTGCTGCTCATACGAGGGCGGGGTGATTGCTTTTAGTTGGCAATGCGTGGGGTACTAGTGATAGTATGTTGTTTATTTTAACAGTTGATTACTTTTCTTTTTATTTTTTATCTACATGTAAATTTAAAATTAAAATATTAATTATTTCTTAGGTCAGTCATTTTTGATAAAATTATCTACAGCGTTGAAAATCATGAAAGAATTTAGGAGTTGAAAACACTGTCCGTTATTACTGTCAATTTCCACTCCCGACCCGTAGTCCAACGGCTATGTCCAACAAGTTGAACCATGGGGAATTAATACTATCCATGGTCAAACTGTCAAAATTTCTTATTTTCCTATTTTTACAGAATTTTATTTTTACTAAAATGATCCATAAAACATCGGTGTTAGAAAAAAACCGCTTAGTTCTCTTCAAATTTCAATAATATACTAATATAATAATAATATAATAGTTTAATCAATTCAGAATCAATTAAACCGAAAATCTAATTAAAGATCGTATACAATACGGCAAAGCAACATTGGCCCATAGACATATTTGAATATCTGAGCGCAGATCGTTCGACGCCTTTGCCATTGTTGTCTATACCCAGTCCACCCAGTATGGACTTAATTAAGGCCAGAATAGGTGGAAAGATCTAGAGGAATTTAGAGGAGCTATGCAAATAGCGGGTGCCGGTACTGCGTTATTGTTAAATCTATGGGCCTTAGGGAATGGCCGCATCGTGATGGAGAGTTGGGATTTATTCAGCGTTATGTTCTGTGAATATTGTGAATATGGTTATACAGTTAAATCGTAGTAGTTTTACTCCGACGCTTCGCTTCCATGTATATAAGGAAAACTCAATAGCTAGTTTGCATTATTTTTATACAAAAATATTTTTTCTATATGAGTAGTGACGTGCCGTGCCGTGCCATCCACAACTTTTTTAAAGAATAAGAGGAAACTTTTTTGGAAATTTCTCGGAAATATTATCGAGAACGAAACATTTCATAAAATCCAGAGAAATACCAGATAATTTTTTGGAAATGTTTATAGCACTAAATTTTTGAGAACTGGGAATTTCTCGGAGGGACAGAAGAATTATTTTTTTTTTCGATCAATTCGTCTATTTTTAAATATTTATATACTACATATATATTTACCTGAATTAATAAGCAATCCAAACTCCCTACCACAAATTAGGTAGGTAATATAAACTTGTACAACACAGCATCACAAACTGCCTCTTCATGGCGGTCTTAGCGGCAATAGAGCCTCTTACCCGAACATAACGAGAGCTATGAAGCTGTTATATTAATATCTTACATCGGGTATTTGGAGGAATTTGGCTACAGGGAAATCAGGAAGGCAGCCTTCTAATTGAAGAGACCATTTGATCTTTAGATAGAATTAATGTATATCCCTCTTTTTCGCTTTGCCGTAATTGGTTAAAAAATGTATCTTTTATATCTATATATATAATAATCTATATATATATATAACTCAAAGGTGACTGACTGACATAGTGATCTATCAACGCACAGCCAAAACCACTGAACGGATCGGGCTGAAATTTGGCATGCAGGTAGATGTTATGAAGTAGGCATCCACTAAGAAAGGATTAACGCGAGCGAAGCCACAGCGCCAGCTAGTTGGTAAATAAAGTTATCTCCTTTTAACTCTATAATTTTGACAACGACGAAAAAAACAAAGCGAAAACAAGAAAAAAGAAGAATTTTTAAAGTAGAGTTTTGTAAAGTAGAATTACCTAAAATGAATAAAAAAGGAACTTACTTTACGTGGAATTTGTTAAAATTATAAAATATACCTAGTAATAAATTAATCCTATGGTTTTTAATTGAATGAATAGGAAATGGAGACCTAATAATTTTTCCGTATTTCAAAAGTAAATTCGAGAGCCTTTGAAACTTTCTCAGACTTAAAAAGTCAATTAAGTAGATAACGAAGCAAATTCACATATAGAGTTTTGGTAATTAAATATTCACTTAGCAATCTTTGCAGCCCGTATCACTTGACGAGATATGGCGTGTGAAATAAAAGATAACAGACAAACAAACAGGCTGAGGTTTTACTGATAGCGGAGCGGAATAGTGGAATCATATTTTATTAGTTACATGTTAAATAAATAAATAAATATATACGGACAAATCACACAGATTGAGCTAGCCCCAAAGTAAGTTCGAGACTTGTGCTATAAAATACTAACTCAACGATACTATATTTTTTAACAAATATATAAATAGATAAACATCCAAGACCCAGGTCAATAATAGTGTTAGTTCATATAATTTCTATACGTCAACAAAAATGTTTTATATCGTTAAAATATTCCCATGCATTAGGTACGTATTTGAGTAAAATTATATTACATATTTAAAATTTATTATAAGAATACAATCTCAAACACATTTATATATCATAAATACGCGCACTAGTAACAATACATATTTAGTTGAATTTTCACATGTTGCTCGTGAATATTTTTACTTGTCCAAAAAATAAAAAGGCGAAATAAGTTTTTTTACTGTGCATTCAATCTAACCCCGGCCGCTAAGAAAAAAGAAACATTCTTTACAAGCTAAACTTTGAGAGTATAAGTTTAAAGATAATATTTCTCGTTCCGCTGATATTGCCGAAATAAAACCGCAGCCCTAAATGGTATAACTGTTCACTTGAAACAACTATAAACCATTATTGTCGATAAGCACGCCACTGACTGCTGGCTAAAAGCTGAAAAATAGATACTTATAAAGTTTAAGACAGTGGTTGAATAGATTTTAGAAGGTCTAGTCAGAGAGCGCGAAGATCTTTTATTAGGTAATCTATGAGTGGTTGTGAAATATTTTAATCACAAAAATTATGCAAATTATTTCATATTTATTAATATTTCAATATGAATCTAGAACTCTTAATTATATTCTATCCATTAAAATTTTATTAATATAATTTAAATATTAAAGGAACTCTGGTTAGTTCCTCTACCTTTTTAACAAAACTCTGATAAAGCTATAACCAGCTACACAAATAATGAATGCATCGCAACGCAACCATTTATACTTTTAATTCATAGTCCGCAGGTCTCATCGCCCTCTCAAAATAAATAAAAAGAGTTTATCAGTTATTTCTCAGTGTATCAATTAACGCATAATAATTGTATTTACTGAGTTGATTACGACAATAACTCGTAATTAAAATGGTTTATTCTAGCCCGGTGTTACACTAGGCAAGTTTTTCCGAAGCTGAATACTACGATACTATAAACCTATACGACGCGAGTTAAAAGCGACAGCGGTACAGTTTAAGAATTTTAGGATGATAAAATAAATGGTACAAGTAAAAATATTCATCCAATTTTTTTTATTAGGCGCACAAGTAGGCTATGGTAAGATGTAAAAGAACGTAAAAGTATTATTTTTAAAACTCGCATCCATATGCTACGACGACGCTACGCCGTAGCGTAGGTGCAATTTCGTAGCATCTACAAGCTACGATCGTAGGCGCCGTCGGTTGTAGCGAAGTTGACAAAAGATAAAAGCAATATTATTGTTTTTTTAAATAAATATTTATAAAAAAACACGGCCCAACTGAAGCTAACTTTAAATTCTTATTACTTCTCCTTTATCCAACCCGGGCATCTATATTTCGTCTTCAAGCAATTCTCACATGGTTACCTGGAAGAAATTACTTACAGCAGCGGTAAGGAAGCCTTTTGCGCATCTTCTTTTCATTTTAGTTTTAAATGCAATGACATAGCGGAAATGTCTTAGAGCCGTGAAAGGTGTTTACTTTATGTATGAGTATACCTACCACGTATAATTCTAGTGTGCAATAAAGTATAATGTATTTCTTAATAACCCGCCTCGCTTCTAAACTTGGACCATACTAGATGAGCCCGCGGAGTTACTGCAGGGATATAAATTAAATGCTTACGTTTCGCTCGCCCCGCTCCGCTCCGCTAGTTTAATTAAGCGTCTCCTTTGTCTGCATGTGCGTAAAGACATCCACAACCCTGTTGTTCAGACCAATACACTGCGACTGCGCAAATAAAACTAAGGATAATGAACTGATTACAATACAAGGTGCAAAATTTGCTTACGATAAAGGAAATGTCGTGGGATTAGTAGGAATTATGGCTGCGTAAACCTTTTTTGTTTACTTTTAAAGTATAATTTTTGAATAAATGTTTTGTGGTTAGTAAAGGTCTATTTATTGTTATTTTAATATTGCCACTAATTTAGATCATGGGGGTCAAATAACTTTTCTCAGTAAGTTTGACGA
This sequence comes from Ephestia elutella, assembly GCA_018467065.1. Lineage (NCBI taxonomy): Eukaryota > Metazoa > Arthropoda > Insecta > Lepidoptera > Pyralidae > Ephestia > Ephestia elutella. Next base: position 12,171,033 of record CM031569.1, read on the forward strand.
CAGTATGTTTTAAAAGTTTCTACCAAGAGAAACCTATATCTACGGCAAATAGAATTTTTTTATCGAAGAAAGTGAGAGAAAAGAATAACTCAACAGAGTTAAAAGAGAAGAGATAATAAAATTAGAGAAGAAAAGAAAATTTGCTAATTTATTTATATTCATGCAAATACATATGTTATCGTGGATAAATATTGTTTTAAAACTTCTGATTAATACCACATCGTATATGTATAGGTATCCATATAAAATTAAACCTGCAAACAGATACAAAAACATGCTACCTAATCCGCCTAATACACTGCGTGGCAAAAAATTCGCAACACCGTTAATTTAGACAGGCAGTGTACGAACAAGAGCGTGAAATTAAATTTCGTGTCGCTCCCGATTAATTTTTCCGGAGAAATTCGCTCTCATGTCCGTTTCCTGTCATTTAATCTGGAATTCGTGAAGCTTATTTATGGACACTGCAAATTTTTATTACACGTTTCACAAATCTTGTATGCAATATTTGAATGATGTATCTAACCTATCTTTGAACAAAATATAAAAAAAAAGATATTGACTGAACAAAAAATGGATGCTGTATTGCTGTTCATTCCAGCTAAATATGAACCAAAACATCAAAGTTATTTTGATGGCTTAAATACACAGACAAATAAATTGATAAAAGCAACATTTTTTGCTGTTATCTTATGAAGAAACCAGTCAGAACTCGCCACTGACTTACAGCTTTTAAAACTTAAGCAACTTTACTTACAGTTTAACTTCGCCGACACCGATAACTTTAAAAGGTAACAAAAACATAATATTTTTTCACTAGGTACCAAAACGCACAAGCATTCTACGACGGGACTATTTGAAAACTAAAAAACTTAAGCCGTTGATCGTCCGGTTCTTTCGCAGGTACAAAAGTTTTTTATCAAACGGTCGTGACTTTCTTCGGAACAATGGCATAAAAAACTCCTATTTTTATTGTTATTTTGAACGGAACAAAACGAACTTTCTCCTTGCACTGGTTGTAAACTGTTGCATCATTGGAAATAAAACTTGCAGTTAGCTTTTTAACTTAGTTGTCAGTACGACACTGATCGAGCTATCCGATCGACTTGACAATCGTCACGGTACTGAAAAACGGTATTCTTTTATCCAGAAATCTCTTAACGAGGTCAGTTTAGGCAAACTTTTGTGATGTGATTTTTTGTTCCGTTTTGTTAGGGTCCATATGAGTTCGTATATTATGCCCTTGCGACGCGACGCCAGGAATGTCGCGGTTTAAAGGGTTGAGCCGTTCTCTCGTACCAGGAGTGCGCAGGAGTGAGCGTGATAGAAATATTTTAATGATATCTCCACAGTTGGAACCGAGAACACGTTTGGAGAATAATTTGAATACCGAAATGCAGATGGCTTCTTTTATCCGAGAGGCTTTAGGAACGCCGCCGAACTACAAGTTAATTAAGGTTTGCCCATCAATTAAATATTGATCTCGATTGTTGCATTTTGCAGATTAAGTTGTGTTCGTGATTTATATTTTAATTATTAAGTTTTGTTAATTAAGATATTCAAAGTTTGCTTGGTGAAAAATAAGCATTTAAAATCACAAAGATAAGAAAAGAGACATCAGATAAAAGCTTCAAGTTGAGATGATATAATGTAGTACGTAAAGCTTACGTTCAAAAGTTTATGATTCATGAATCATAGTGGATATAACTTTGCGCCATAAATCTGAGAGCGATCGAGCAATTGACTAAAATCCGGCACATTTTGTATCTGGGACGATGCATTCGCTCAACGAACGGATTCACTGAGCGAAACACCAAAATTTATTGGGTTAGTAGTTGCTGTAGGTCGATAAAACTAACCGCCGACAGAAAAACGTCGTAACTCAATAAATTTGATCGGAAAAAATACGACTCTCGTGGAATGAAACAGAGTGAAGTTTAGCTTGATGGGAGAGGAAGGTTGGATGACTGAAAACAGCAATGCGCAGTGCAATTTCGTGATATCTTTTTCACTCTCTCAATGGCGGCGCTAGGCGACATACGGATGCTATACTGTTGAATTAGCATATTTATTGCTAGTTACATAAGAAAATAAATTTATCTTAGGCCATTGGGTCCGGGCCATATTCTCTATTTTTCTCCGAAGATATTCCAGCTCCCGTCCGCTTGGCTCAGTCGGGGTGTGGTAAATGGCGATATTGCAGACACATTTATTATTTCGTGTATTACTGATAAATAGTAATTATATTATAACGCATCAATACTATCAAAATTCTTAAAATCATGTTGTTGCTCTAACTTTTTATTTTATTTTCTGAAGTCAAGTTTTTTAGTTACCTCACATATTTTTTTTTGTGTTTGACTTCATATACCTAATTTTTTAATTGTACTTAATTACACGAAGCAATCCAAGGTCTAAAAATAAAAACAGAACAGAAAATTCCTATAATCCTTAGCGAACGACTAACAGCTGAACGGACTAGTTGAGAGAGGGTGCATTTTCCCATTACGATAGAAAATAATGGGGTCGTTAAATTTTTTCCTATGAACTCATTTTTAACAAAAATACTGTAACAGAAGTGAATTTCATTTTCCTCATAAAGAATTAAAATAAACAAATGAATAAAAGTCAAACTTGGTAGGTACTATTATTTAAAATTAGATAATTTGTGGACAGGAGTCAACATTAAAAACATAATTTCTGCACCTAGGCTGACTATGTAAATGCTTGCTTAAGTTTCCTTAAATGTAGATACCTACTACTGCATCCATGTCATACTTATTGCTTTCATCGAAAATTCTTACCTGAAACAAAAAAAAAAGAAAAATTAAAAATTCAGCTTTTAACAAGTAACGCAAGTACCGCTCCAGTCCATCATTATAAATAGGTAGCTACCTGCCCACGGCACATAGCTCGCACATACACACGCCTCTGACAAAACCGGTCCCGATCGCCGCCGGCATACAAATGTACTTCGTCCGACACGTTCTCTGTCTTTCATCGGCGCCAAAACATCACATAAATCTGCCTCGCTCGCACACCCGCGCCAACTTCACGGCAATGCGCGCGCCGGCCAATCAACACGCGGCATTCCATCGCCATATTGAATCATGCTACCGCGATGCCCTCTGTCTGAACTAATGCGAAAGTCACGTCTGAGCGTTTTCCCTATTGTTTTTACGAGTTTTTCATAGTTTTTGTTGATTTACGAAGTTATTTTATACTAAATTCAGTGTTTTGAATCGTGAAATGTTAATATTTGATAAAGTTATATCGCAATTGATCGAATTGGAGTGAGAACCATGAATGTTTTGGAAGGACGCCGAGTGAAATCATCTAAAGCTATGTTCAGTCGGTACAGTGCTTTTTCTCAGCAATTTTCTTTTCTCATCCTGCATAGTATTACATGCGTTTTAATGTTTGTACTTATACCTTCTTTTTACTCTGATATGGATTGTGAAATTATCGGAAATAAATAAATTTAATTTGTTCAATTCACCAATGTAAATTGGGCGATTAATTCTCATTAAATCTTTTAAATTATTCTTTTTTTATGAAATGAACAATTTATTAGATAATTTTTTATGATAATATAAACAGAATGATACGAAAAACAACTAGAAATCACACTTTAATAGCTCTACAAATCCTATTAGGCATTTGAGAAAAATAATGCAATATTTCTTTACATTTACCAATATTTTCATAAATATGTTGTTATAAATAAAACATAACAAAAATATGGAAGGAAATGTATATTTATTTATAGAAGAAATAAGCATTTTTATGGTAAGAATAACTTTGCGACGGCCGATTTTTTAAGCATCCGTCCGACGGCGCATGCGTGGTTGGTTTATCTCCGATTAGGTATTTTCAATGGGATATTTATGACAGAAACACATTAATTTGTTTTAAATCGATGTGTTAATAATAACCATTTTTTTTTATATTCAATTTAAATTTAATTTAATAAATTAAAAATTTGCGTCAATTAAAGAATGTAGATAGAGTGTAAATATAAACCAAGACTTATAATAAATAATTTATTGTACGACTTAGGACTTACAAATACGCTACAGAGAGATTGGTAGTAATTTTCATAATATCTTATTAAACAGGATTTTGGGAATGCAACTTTTTTGGGTGCCGTTAATGTCTCTACATAATTTTATTCATTAAGTAGGTATTTAAATTTTGGATGCCTTACAAAAAATACATATTTATTCTTTTCTCACATTTATGTACCTCTATGTGAGTGCATAAGTAAAAATACCGACGTAAAAATGACGAAATAACAAATCCTTAATATCAAGTTTTAAATTGTCTTTTCCATTCAAGCACAGCAGTATGAAACATTAAAGAGCGGAATAACAAAAACAATTTTTCTCAGCTCATTTTATTCAAGTCGACGTTCTGAAAGTCTGAATTCCGAAGTCAAAGACGCAGATAAAACTAGCAACTCTTGGTGGGATATTGTGAAAGTTGAACGTTGTGAGCTGAACGACTCTGAATCCTAAATAGGACACTGATGCATTGCTGCATCTGCATTGAAAAAACTTTAAAAACCCAGTGAAAAACGCGTGCCGTTCCCATTGTTTATTTTTCCATTTTTTATTTAAACTGTACCGTTGATTTTGCAATGCCGTTTTCTGGTTTTTGTTTCGAATGTTACGCTATTACTGTTTCTGTAGCATTTTCTGTGTAGGTTTAGTTTAGGTTTCAGCAGGTAGTCACCGATTTTTTTATTTTTACAAACATATTTACTAAACTGATATAATAAATAAATAAATTATTTTTAAATCTACTAAGCTTGGTAAATATAAGAAGGCTATATATAAAGAATAATAGAAGATTTAACCGACTCATGTCATCACATGAGGCATGAGGAGTAAGGCAGACAAAATTAAAGCTATTTGACCGAACATAACAATATAATAAATCTACGAATATTTACTTACAAACTATTTACTTGGAATGCAACGGTTGCATTACACAGATAAAATACGTTGCCAAGTCTAAGGCAAAAGAGAGCAACGAATGGCAAGATTTAGTGGCGAAATTTTGGAAGTCAGCCGGCGGTGGCTGGCATTAATCACGCAATGGAAATGTTCTGAAGCGCACTTGACTCAGAAATGGTACAATTTTTATATGCTCCTTGACATATAGTAGCAATAAAATGGATAGACAAACAAAGTCGGAGCGTATTTGAATTCTCTTGTTACTCTGTACATGTAGAGTTTAATTTTATAGTGTCTACTGATTACGCAGAATTATGTACTTCTAAAAATTATAATACTTAAGTTTTTTGTGTAAGCAATTCTTGGTGAATATGCTTGATACGAGCTGGCATGAAGTTGTACTGTATGGTGACATTTTATTTTGGTTACTTCATCTTGATTAGATACATCTTCTGTTTACATTTTTTTACATGTTAAACAACAAAACGAAAGCATAATTTATAAAATTAAACAAATGGGCCGGACTTAAGCCTACTTAAACAAATTTACAGCGATTCCTCTGAAGGTGACCCAAATTACCATGAAAAAAGTTTAACAGCCCTTTATTTCAGGACAAACAGAGGCTTGGTGGGAATCCCGTGTAATCCCGCCACTTATCACGCGTGCAAAATGCAAATTCGGCCGTACCACGCAGAATTACCGTAAAACGGACGGGATTGGTACGTCATGGAAATTATCAAAGTTTGCACCCGCGATATTAAAGGATACACAGGGTAATCTAAGGCCGAGGTTCGCATCTTATCATGGCTAGCTAAAAAGGTAAGATTGTGTTGAGATTATTTTTGTTACAAAATTTGTACCTACTAATACTAAAGTTTCATACGATATAAAATAAATCGGTAGATCACTATTGGTTTGAAAATTGTTATTAAAGCCTAGGTAGTACGCATTATAATATGGCAATATATGCTCTATTGTAATTTATTTTTGTTGTCAAATTACCATAAATCGTTATCTAATACCGAAACAACAAAATATTATATCTGGTACATTGAAAGCTTTAATGAAGCATTATGATTATATATTTTATTTATTTATTTATTTCACAATATAACAGACATAATAAAATATTAAATCCAAAATAACACTCTTTTAAACCACTGAGGTTTTTCTACAGAGCTGAGGTTTAACTATGCGTTTCAAACTAAAGATTTGTTAAACGAACAATGGTATTATTTTTTACTACCTTGATCATTAAAATCAATCATTTCCCATCTTGTATACTTTTATCGCCAAACGCTTACCATAATTGTGAAGTAAAAACAGACGTTTAATTGAAAGAAGTAGGGGGAAACACTATCGTGTTACACTGCCATATCACTTGCTTTTCAATACCTCTACACTTTATTGATTAGGTTCCAAGAAAACTTGGCACGAAGGCCCATGTGCTCGATGTGAGCGTATTATGGGGTAATTATGTGAGTTTTACTCCTGTGTTTCAATGGGATTGTCGTTTTGCTGTTCTCAAGAAGAGAAAACCTACGGATTCGTGTTGTATTGTCATTCTAGATTTGGTTTGTTTTATTTTTCATGTAGGTATTTACATTTTCAGTGGCCTAACCAACACAGACTTAAATAATAAGCACCATACTTTCTGTTTAGTCTAATGGTTTACTGGTAGATAATGCCGTATGGCGTTAGCGTACATAATATTTTTAGAATAAAATTTTAAATAAATAAAGATCAGTAATATATATGTGAACTTGGTGAATAATCAAGATGATCAAAATTATCTGCAGAAGAAGTAACCTAACCAATAGTTTTGTATATTGGTTTAAAACGATTCCAATGCAATACATACATGGAAATAAAATTATTCTACCACTCACACTGCGTAAAAATTCTATAGAACATAGTCTAATATAGAATGTCATTGAACATAGTAAACAATTCATTCATTTCATCTAAGCCCACTATTCAGCTAAGCGTGGCCTTCGAGTCTCACGACTCTTGGCTCTGTGTACCCCGTAAGAGATAAAGATGTGATTCATGTATGTAAAGTAATAAATTCGCACCGGGAATCGAACCCAGAACTTCCTAAACAAAACACGAAGCCAGTTAAATCATAATTACATCCTAAGCTACATTCAGATCGGCATTAATTCGGTCCTCGCTAATCTTCGCCATTTTAGCCGAGCTATGGTCTGCCGAATCCCGAAGCTTAGCGCCTGTTTGTTGCCTTAATACGCTTTTAACACCTGCGTTTTCAAGTTATGCAATGTGTGGCGGATTTGTTCCCGTTTGTACTTAAGTTCTGACCCTTTGTAATATTGTAATAAGAAAAAATAACTTGACCTGAATAAAACTTTGCGCTTTTTGAGGAAATTCTTTTGCATTTATAAAAACAAATTTGTTTATTAAAATTACAATGAATTTATTTACTTATTTATTTTATTATCACAAAATCCACAGCTCTTATAATTTTTAAAATAGTTTCTTAGCTTTAACACTGACAGCCAATTACGGATTTACATTTTTTTGGTATTACATTGAGTGAAATAAAGACGCATTAACAAAACAGTTTTGACAGATAAAGAAAATTGCGCATATAGACTAAATTATAAAGTACCACATAAACTATGCACTTTCAATTATTTGTATTGCATTTTTCCTGAGCGTATATTTTTTTAAGTGAAAGAGATCGATATCAGAGAATTTAGTGTTATAAGTCCGATGTAAATTGATTATATGATCCTCAATAGGCTGTAACAAAAAAAGGTTAAGAACATATAGCGAACAATAAAATGTTAATTAGCATTTTGAATGTGCTCTACATTTATTAATTTAGTGCTAAAAACAATAGGTAGTCAGTAAAGATGTATGTTATTATAGCTATATAATGACCATAAAATACTTAAAAATACACATTTGTTACTGAAATTTAAGATAAATAATATTATAGGTGGTACTGCGATGCTCCCCACCATTCGAAATACAGGTTTGTTCTTAGTTCGATGGTGGGTTGCTTACTGACCTTATAGATCCAAACTGACAACAAAGTGATAACTCTAATGTTAATTTACCTCCCTACTGATGTTTAGAACAGTAAATAAAAATATTTTTATTTAAGAAAAAATAGTATTTTTACTTATAGATGATGAAGAAACAATTTATACCATAATATCTAGAGGGAACTATCAACGGACGCAAAGAAAACATACCTTTTTTTAAATTTATGCAATATGTTAGTGAGATAACGTAGGATTTCCACTGACGAAGGAAATGTAGGGTTAAATGTAAACCGACGCATGTAAATTAGTTAACTGATTGATTTGTTATGCCCGTAATATTTTATATATTACGGGCATGTACCTTTAATAAAATAAATAATTTATATAAAAATGTTTAACCGTTTTTCAAACTATACCTAGTGTGCACAAATTTTGATAATCTTTAGTTCGTTACAAAACCAATAAAACCAAAAACATTTTTTTAAAGATTTTGTTTTGTATATCATGGTGTTTGTACGGGCATCACGCAAAAACTATTGATGTGGTTATCATCATTACTACTCAATTAATCAATAATCAATTAGGTACTATTAGGAGTATTGCTAAAGCTTTACATCAAAAACTGGCGCAGGTAGGTATACCGCTTTTGCCGCGCCGCATATAGCCGGCCGGAGATTATGTAGTATATTGCACTCGGATGAAATTGTAAACATTTTATAGGAATTGTATATATGTTTCAAAGGGTATATGTGCTACAATTACAAAAAATAATTTATTTACAATGTTGATGTATCTCAATATAGAGAAATCTTAATGTAGAGAACGTGGCAGGCCTTATCAATGTTTACTTTGAGTAATTATTGTATCGTACGCTGTTATCTATAAACCAATGTTACATAAACGTGCTAAAATCATGAAGGCTTGAATATCGGCTGTCTGTATCCTAACTAATATTATAAATGCGAAAGTGAGTTTGTTTGTTTATTTGTTTGCTCTTCATGCTTCATCTACTGAACCAATCTTCGTCAAATTTTGCATACACATAGTTATAAGTACGGAGAAAGACATAGGGTACCTTTCATTCCGGAAAAAAGCACTGTTCCCGTGGGAAATTCACGCGGGCGAAGCCGCGGGCAAAAGCTAGTTGTTAATAAACCACTTTTATCTTCTTTTTAATTTATTAACACATAAAGTATTATTACAAGATGAATATAATCTTCATCCCTACTTAGAGGCGATACTGCAAAGAAAGAAAATACAAGGAATTTATTTTATATACCAGTTCTAAGAACTAATAGAAAGTAACTAAAAATAGCATCGTGATAAAAAAATGATGGTAGTGCGAAACACCCAAATAAAATCTCGACTAAAATAATAAAATTTAGAGGGTTAATAACTCAAACCTGTTCGGCGTATTATCAGATAATAACGAATCGTTTACGTTGTCCCTGCGTACACAACTAAAATTAGGGGTTCCCTGCTTATGCGCCGGCACGCAAAGCCACAAATCTACTTAACCACGCAGGATATATCCGTATTTACAATATTTCTATTACGATAAATTGGCGCGTTTCGGCTGCTTCGCCCAGGTGAGCGCATATCTGCATATTTATGAAACCACTCCTTAAGGGGAGCGGTTTAAAAATGGCGGAAAATGCTAACGTTTTTTCCGCAAGTTTTTAACAAGATCCACCTTATTTATGCTGTACTAGGGAGGGTATCCTGGTGGATTTATCGTGGGTGCCGTGACGGATCGGAGAAGTTAGCCAAAGATACGTTCACGTTGAATTTAAATTGGTTTTTTTATGAGTTTATCTAAGGAATGATCTTAAGGAGTATTCAGTGGTTTTAAGATATCAAGGGATTTGTTTGAAATTAAAGGAGATAAGGATAATGTTGTGTATAAAATTACCTCAAAACGCTGGTTGTAATGTATAAGCTCTTTAGATTTACTTTACTAAATTGATAGATTTAAGAAAATCCCTACTTACTACATTTTATAAAATAAATATCTCAATAAAACTTAAGTATTGAATAAGAGAACATAATAGCGACTAATAAATTAATATTCCGACGTTTAGTAAATATCATAAATTCACCGTAGTAGCTTGATTATTTGCCATAATTTATGTCTAAATTGTATCCGTTTCTTAGGTCCTTTGGGTCTAGATAATAGTTCATTATTACGACCAGATTTAGACCAGAGAGCTTGTCTAGTATTCAACTCAAATTGCAGATCAATTAGGCAATTACTATGCTTGTAGGTATATAGTAAATGTTTGGTAGAATATTTGTAAGAGAATTAATATTTAATTTATTAAAGAATATATAATATAGGTACTTAATTATGTAAAAGGTTATTTTATGACTAGGCTATTTCGATTTCCATGTTATAAAATATATTTAAAACCAAGAAAATAAGTACAATGATTTTTTTAAATCACAAATATTGTTTTAAAAAATCATTGTACTTATTTTCTTAGCTATAAGACGTTAGCGTTACTTTTTTTAGTATTTTATTTTTCATTTATTTTAATTTATCTCTCATAAATGAAAATATGACATTGGTGAGATTATCAGGTTATTTTTAACAATAACAAGAATGATCTAACGACCTTACAATCATAAATAAAAAAAAAAAATTAACTAGCCTTGGTATTACGATAAGAAAAATATAGTTTAAGTGGGAAAAAATATCGCCTTGGTATACAAATATAGGTAGGTATTTATAAATAAACATTATGTCAGTGCAATTAACAAGAACAATAAAACGTCAGTCAAGATAACACATGTCAAGCGATCTGTCACAATTTCTCCGAGTAGTTAGAACCATTTTGCGGTGACCCCAGAAAATAAACTAACAATGTACTAGATTTAACTATACATATTCATATATCTTCTAATATATTAATTTTAAATTTTATTTAATTTTAGTAGTTACTTATATACCATATGATTTCTGTATTTTCTTCTAAATTTTTAGAATAAAATACAGATTTTTAGTTTCGTGGTAGGTAGAGTTTTAAAAAGAATTATCATAAAATTTTATAAATTCTTCTCGTGTTTTGTTCTTTCTCTTCTGGGGCCCATAATTAAATGAATAACAGTCAACAACCTGACTAATATCTGTGAAAATAATAATAAATAATTTTCTGCAAAGGAATCCAAGCCAAATGGATATTGACTGCATCATGAACTAGTTGTTTCTAAAACGTAGCTAGGTATTTAGAAAAAATAATTATTAGTTAGGTCCTTATTTAAATGCCATACACAGAAATTACATTTATAGATACAATTTGTTGGATAAAACTAAAACATTGTAAGATGCGCAAAAGACGGCCTTATCGCTGAAAGCAATTTCTTCCAGGTAACCAATTGAGAAATAGTTGTAGACAAAAGATATGCAAAAATAAATAATTATTAGGTAGGTACTTATATAAATGCCATATCACAGAATTTGTTCTATATGTAGAAAATATGGCTTTAGTTGTCACACTCAACGTTTGGTTGGCTGTACTAAGATCTTAGCAAAATGGCACTCATATCACAGCACCAATCAGTCAAAGGCCAAAGGTCACTGATAAGAACTGACAACGCCATTATATCTGTAACCAGGGGGATTGCACTGTAGTACGGTAGTACTGAGCAAAGCTCGTTATTGATATTAATTAATTATCATTTTTGCTGATATTACAGATGATTATTTGTTGTGTAACATCTATTTAATGTTTTCCTACAATCTATTGTTATGATTTCATTAAATGGAACGATAATGTATAACAAAAGGTCGGAAACGCCTGCGAATACTTTTAAAAACAGCACACAAGCAATTTTGTACGGACTAATTTTAGTCTAGGTCTGTTCTAAAAATTGCATATCATTGTATTTTTTCTCCGCTAGAGTCAACTGCTAAAACTTAAGTTATAAACAAGCGCAAAGAAAAGAACCAAAGGAGACGACATCCGAAAACTTAGGCAAGTTAATGACCACATAAACAGTCATGTATAATTTATTAGGGCTTGGCTGCAATTTTTTGGCTTCTCTCGCGAAAACCACGCTTTTTATAGCGCCTTTGGTTATCTGCAGCACGTAATAAAGTTTTTATATAATACTGACTAAAATATCCGATAACTGCAATAGCACTGCGTAGAAATAAATTTATTGAATTAAATTGATACCAATTTATATACCATCTACCAATTTTTTTATTTAAATCGAGTAATCAAGTCCTAACAATAGTCAATTTTTTATGTTATTTAGATCTAATTTAACTATACTTATGGGATTAAAAAAGTGAAAACATAATAAAAAGCTAGAAATCTAATAAAGATTTCTTATTTGTAATGCAAAAAAAGCCATAAAGGCTACTCAGTACCATTTTAAAAGCTCATAAAAGTTAATAAAATACCTTACATTAATACGAAAACATCGATAAATGTCCTACGAACAAATTAAATAAATTTATAGGAATCGAATCGTCCGCCCACGTCCAGAAAGACAATACTTTGAGATGCAAAACACAACACGTGTCACACTTGTCGATACTTGTCGATATGCACCAGATATATGAATTATTTACCACTAAAGCTGGCAATGTTTTGGAAAACAATGAACAAATATGTACATCTTTAGTAAGTACCATACAATTTAATGAAAGATGATATTATTGGGAAATTTTTTTTGATCGCTTGAAATGAAACTTATTCTAATAGTAAATGACATAGTTCTAATAACAACAGAAAATAAAATGCCACTGCAGTTTAAAGCTTCTTTTTTACTTATTATTATAATTCTTGTAACTAATATAACAATAACCAATTTTATAATTTAATATGTATATTATAAAATTTACAAAGCAAAGAAAAATAAAATAAAATTAATAGGAAGATAGGTAGAAAATTGGTATGCTTATTTGTTCCCACAGAACCGTGAGAGTTCTTTAATAAATTTCATAAACCTTACGGTTTTTTATTTTGACGTCCCTATCTCAGAGCTCAGACGAATTCAGTCCAAATATCCATAGCATTTGTTACCTACCTATGTGTGTATGCTTAAAAGCTTATGCATATTTGCTACACACTCACGCACGAAAATTCTGAATAACGACCGCATTTTCAATGTAAAATAATTTGCCCCGACCCCGTTAGAAATTCCATTCGAAATTTGAATTTTAATAAAACAACATGTTCGTGTATTCATACGTCACATCAATGCTTGTTTCTACGGCCTCTGTGCTCGCAATTTACGTCTCCCGAGAGACGAAGAGTAATGTCGGTATAGGGAAAAAAATCGCAACGACTCGGTCGACAAGTTCAGCCAATTATAACTGACAAGCGGCGCAGGCGCGGCCGTCCGCTCAATTTCAAGCCTTCAAGCATTTAGTACGACTACGAAGCTTTTTCTCGTAATCACGCTAACGATTCAAACCAGCCAGCTACACAGAACACGACTACAAAAAGTTAAACGTTAAATCAACAGGGCGTAAAGCACATCACTAATTGAAAAAATGAAAAACAATTCGCCAGTTCCGATTTTAAAATTCTATTATCTGCCTTCCACCTTCATTACAGGTTCGTTCGAAAATTTAAAAAGTGCCTTGGAATGAATCATGGCGTGCGATCCAAATGAAATATTACACTGGAGCTGGCACCATAAAGCAAACGGCGTGGCACAGGCGATACAACGATAGCGTCACTGCGGGCCCGACAGACACCAGACTCGACTTTCTGAACATACAGCGTGCTCCATGTGGTCTAACGTCTTATATCGATATAATAATCGATGATCTATATCGACTTTTTAACACAATAGTTGTTTAGTTCGAAAAATCTACAACATTTTAGGAAGACTATCCATTTAGTACTTTATAAATTATATAATTAAGTCAATGAAGGTATTTTAATTACATACCTATATGGCCAAGCTAATCAATAAATTAATTAAACCAGCTATTATATATGTTCTACTTAATCCAAGTAACGGTTTCCGCTTTTGTAAATAATTACATATTCCCATAACATAAATACATGTGAATGGCCGAATCCGAAAAATCCTCTTAATTAGTTGAAAAGTTGAAATGTTTGGTTCCATGTAAGTGCATTAACTGCGGTAGATGCTAATGAAGCCTAATTAACCATATTAAAAGTTAAACAAGAGATATGAGAAGTCCCACGAAACGGAGCCACCTGTGTTCGACTCCCACATATTTTACTCACCAACACAGGGACGTAATGAAGCAATTATATATCGATATTTTTATGCATAAAATACTTGGCGGATATCTGGTCGGTCCGCGTCGGAACGTTCAGAAATAAAACAAAGCGAGAGGTTATTGTTGGCGCGGGTAGGTGTGCCGTCTCGGTTATCGAGCTTTTAACCCGACGCGCGACACGTCGCAACATCGACAAGATTTATCGCCTCACTAGCCCACAACTCATTCGTATTTCCCCAGTGGAATAAATTCTGTAGTGAAATGATTGAATATGAAATCTGAATGATGTTTGTATATAGTTCGAGCGTTCGAAAATTGAGAACATTAACGGCTATAACATTAATGGTCCTTCGGCCAGTATTATCGTCGTTTTTGTTAGTGGTTTAAGGCTGACACACACCAAACGGTGTCGCAGACGTGCTGCACTGCGTCTTGATTTGTATTATTTGAATTTGTACGCGATGGTTCCCACCAACGGTGTCGCAGATGCATTGCGTTGCGTCTGCGTGCATCAGTCGGCCGGCAGTCCGCGCGATACAAACTGAACATGGCCTCGGTGCGGTCGCGCATAAGCGGAACGGCAACGTCGCTCACTCGATCGGGCGTGTTGACGTTGTATTTCGTAGGATTTTTTAGTCGAAAACACACCGCGGTGATCTATGCGTCTGCGTGCATCTGCGACACCGGCCGCAGCACTCCAGTTGTGAATATTTACAGATTTTAGTTTGGATTTTAGTGACTAGTGATCATGGATTTTGAAATACGCGAAAAGATAATTAATATAGTACGCAGTTACAAATGTTTATATGATCCACAGGACAAAAATTATAAGAACAGTTCATATAAAACTATGATGTGGGAAAAAAATGGAACGGAATTAGGAATTGAAGGTAAGTACTAAATAAAGATTATTATGTTGCAAGTTAAGTAATTCACTTGAAATGCTATCTTCCTCGTCGTTCGACATCTTGAAAAAAAATGACAGCCGCGATCCGAAACGAAAACACGGCGTCGCAGCGCGCTGCGCGTGCGTGCGTCGTGCGTCTGCGACACCGTGGAGCCGGTGTGAATTGCTTTTGCCGCAGCCGTGCTGCAGATGAAACGCACGGTGTCGCAGACGCATCCGGTGTGTGGCAGCCTTTAACACCTGAGAAATGCGGACGCTGCGTCGGCGTCTTCTGACGTTTACAGGCATTCGAGATGTTACATTGCATACAATTACTGTTCCTCGCGACATTGATGAATAAGTGTGATAAGGACGGATAATGTCAGCGGGATGGAGACGTTTTGTTCGGAGTATTGAAACATCTTATGTGTTACATTGCTGACGTATGTACCATGATGATGTGTAACAAGATTTTTGTTTTTATAAATTTCCTTTTTAATCTGACAATAAAATTACAGTCCACTGTAGCGTTAAAGACTTTTTTAGTAACTGGTGACAAGTTGAAAGTATTTTAGTGGGTAAACACATAAAAACGTGTACAAGTCTTGGTCGAGTTTGGTCGTGGGGACTTCAGTTAACTCGTCCGTGCAGATTTATGTACAGAACTTCGCTCGCGGTGCCTTACAACATTCACTTCCCTTTTGTTCGATGTTTCTTTATTTTTAAATAGGTACAAAGGCGAAAATTCTTTTCGAGCTGTTATTTTTAGCTGCGCATTTGCAGTAGGTCAGTCACATTTAGTCGCGTGTTGACTGTACGTAGGTTGTATATATTATGTAGATGAATTATTTATATTACGTCGTTGTTCATTGTTATATGTACCATTAATTAGAATGTCAACCAAATAAATTATAATACCTAAGTAAATCCGTCTCGTAGGACGGATTGGAATTCTTAACTGTAAACCGTAGTTTAAAATTTCTCTTCATGAATCAAAATGTGAATAATTTAATACTGATTAACAAATAACAAAGCAGTTACATCAGCGGTACAATGAAAACTTCTAAGTAGGTATACATTTTAATTTTGAAATATTCAAGAAAGAAAATATATGTTAATTGAAAATGTAAGTTCAGCGGGTCTTAAAGATTTCTTTGATATCAAATTGTGATGAATTTGTATAGAAAATGGATGGATGTGATTTGTCAAAGTAACCTTTTAGACCTCCAGGATACTAAATCCTTTAATAAGTGACAAAACATCGCCACAAAGATTCGTGTAAAGCATATCAAAGGTTATGTTTATGTACAATGGCAGTTTGAATGAAGTAATGTCTCTCTGGGGGACAATGACTGAAGTCTGCGCCTGTTGGCTCCCGGCGGGACCCGCTTCAAGATAAATTGGAGGTTTAATTACTATTTACTTGTTTACATCTGAAAGTAGGTAATGACAAATTCTATAGGTATAATACAATTTATTTATTTAGTCGTATGGCATGCATATGTTCAGTCGCTTTTCGTAATATCTAGTAGTTATAACCTGATATCTAAATTCTTAATCCATTAATCTGCAGATGAAATACAATCATAAAAAAATTTAACGTGTTATTTTTTGTCCTATTTAAGGGGACGAATGGGTACCGACCCTAGTCCTTTAGTTTAGATAAAATAAATTTTCCAAAAAAATTGTTGATCTGATAAACTACATATATATAAAACATAATGTTAGTTATAAAAAACTTTTAATCTGTAGTAAAAATTAAATCAAGTTTCATTTACTATCTAACTCCTAACATGTGGATTAGCCAGTATCAATTTTGCCATAATTACTGACTTTACCGTACCTTTACGGTTTGTTCCCGAAGTGGGACTAGTTCTATCGCTGGAAGATAATTCACATGGCAGAATAACATATCAAGCTATTTGTTTGCTATCGTACCGCGACAGAAATGGAATAGATTCCACTTTACAAAGTGGATTTCGTCTAAATAGGACGCTGATTTCACGGGTTTTTACACATTGATAATTTCGTATCAGCGTTTAAAGTCAAAGTCTTGAATTTACAAAGTCGTGGAATGTCAAAGTCTTCATCGTATAAGTCTTAAAATGTCAAAAAAATGGGTCCGGCCGTTAGGCTCTTAATCCGCGACGATCTCGGCCGCGACGCTCTCGAATTTCAAAATTTGTTTGTCCTCGACGCTCTTTTCATCTAAAAGAGCCTGCATGTTGTAGATGTACCGTGTACCACGAACCACGTAGTAGATGACGCATCGGGTCGCTTAAAGCAAGTATCAATACCATTCGCAGACCAGAATAAAATATGAATCGTCTTTTAATTGACGGGAGCTCAGATGTATTCTAACATCAGGACATATACGGTGGGATTGACACAGTGCATAGCGTGTCGATAGAAAATTGTGTAACCCTGTGTATATAACTTTGAAATGTCTAGGATCTACCAAAGTCGGACTGCACAGGCAACAGTACATCAACTTATGCAAATTCAATGGAAAATCGCTGCTATTTCTACGGTAAAACGTCCGAGCAGGGTAAGTTGACATGGAATGGACTGTATACTCTGAGGTGTGTAGTGTCGGACTGTCAATTAGCCTCTGACATCTGTGGAGCCGGCAAGAGGACACGGGGCGTGACTAGAGATGGGCGGTCAGTAAATACTAAATAGTATTTACTGGGTAAGAATGATAAATATGAGTATTTATCCGTTTTTACTCATTCTTACTGAGTATTTATCCAAAAGCATGAGTAAAAACTTTTGTATGCAATGGAGCCCTCATTTAATACTTTATTTAAGTCAACCTTTCATTTTTAGCACTGAAAATGGGATCTGTTGATTATCGGGGAAAAAATAGTACTGGACGCTGCATATCAGAACAATTAATGTTCTTTTCAGTAAAAATTCTTAGTAGGCTGCGATACATTTATTGTTCTCGTCGGGTCAGAATAAAAGGTTAAATAAACATTAAAATTCTTAGTACTAGCCGCGGCACATTTATCTATTGTTTTCGTCGGGTCAGAATAAAAGGTTAAATAAACATTAAAATTCTTAGTAGGTACAAGCCGCGGCACATTTATCTATTGTTCTCGTCGGGTCAGAATAAAAGGTTAAATAAATATTAAAATTCTTAGTACTAGCCGCGGCACATTTATCTATTGTTCACGTCGGGTTAGAATAAAAGGTTAAATTAACATTAAAATTCTTAGTACAAGCCGCGGCACATTTATCTATTGTTCTCGTTGGGTCAGAATTAAAGGTTAACTAAACATTAAAATTCTCAGTACTTGCCTGTAGGAATAAAAGGTTATTTTACTTGACCATAAAATTCTTAATTTCTTCTCATTAAATCTCAGGTAAAAATAAAAGATAATTTACATAAACATAAAAATTCTAAGTATTCGCCGCAGTAACATAAGTAGGTATTTTTCAGAAATTTTTGGATTGATTTGTAAACTCTGATAGACATGCGCGAAAGGACTTTTTTGAAATAAGAAACGCCTGAGGATTACTCAGTAAAAAATGTTTATTCATTAAGGATTAAAAAATTTTCATTATACTTTTTGATATTAAAGGTAATATAAAAATACAATAAAAAATCAACAATTAAAAATATTTTCCTAATCATCAACACTTTGACTTTAGAATCTAATCACAGCCACAAATTAAAAAAAAAAATGTTTATTGATTAAGAATTATCAATTTTTGGTTATAAGTACTTTTTAATAATAAAAGTAACATAAAATGACAATACAAAGTCAAAATTTAAAAATATTTTTCCTAATAATCAACAAAAACACTTTGACTATAGAATCTAATCACAGCCACAAATAAAAAAAATGTTTATTAATTAAGAATTATCAATTTTTGGTTATAATTACGTTTTAATAATAATGGTAAAATAAAATGACAATACAAAATCAACAATTAAAAATATTTTTCCTAATAATCAACATAAACACTTTTACTATAGAATCTAATCACAATCCACAAATTAAAAAAATGTTTATTGATTAAGAATTAACAATTTTTGATTATAACTACTTTTTTTAAATAATAAAGCTAATATAAAATGACAATAAAAAATCAACAATTAAAAATATTTTTCTAATAATCAACAAAAACACATTGACTATAGACTCTAATCACAATCCACAAATTGGAAACATATCTCCCGATCGTCACTACTATCGGTACTTTCATTCAAATCATCCATTTGAAGATCATCAAATATATCATCGTGGCTATCTTCGGATTTCTGACCCTTCTTGTCTTTGTTATGAAACAAATTCCAGTTGTATGCAATATACCGTAAAACGGGGTGGATAGACACGATTTTTGACTTTAGATAAGATTTAAACTATGTTCCTAACTACCTACAGCTAAGAAAATGTAATTTTTATATGAGTCTAGGTTTATACTATTTTTTAATACCCCGCTTAACCCAGTTTCCCTGCTTATTTTTGTAAAAAATACCAAAACGTGTGTGTTTTCTATTCGCCTCGAAGTGTGGGTGATTAGACACGGCATAAGAGGTGAATAGAAAAATTGCGTAGGGTTGGCGTCATCTTAAATTATATGTACCGAGGTAGGTACCTACCTAAGTATTATTTAAACTGTGCTTATTAACTGCATAAAAATCTTAAGCAAAGTTCAATACATTGAATAAGTAATTCATCTTAAACAAGTTATTTGAAATAAAAACACTCAGTTTTCATACAAAATTTGAACATTTATTTATTTATTGATTTTACTAAAAGTAACAATTTGTGCCAACCCTGACTGTAAAATCTTTCTTGTATTTATTGACCCCATATGCCGTATCTATTTACCCAGTATGCCGTGTTTATTCACCCCATACTGCGTGTCTATTTAGTTCTTTCCCGTGTCTATTAACCTCAACTTCAAAATAAAATGGCAAAGTTTCTAATTTTTTTAAATAAACTTCTAAATTACAAATAATGTACTTATTTTTATACAAAATGTATTCCAGAAGGACCACAGATACGTATAAAAATAGCTTTATCACCAACAGGTAATGTTTTATAAATGAAATTTAAAACTTTTGGTGACTTAAAATTCACGCAGTTCAACCGGTACTTTTTAAAACGTTAGAATTAGCACTTTTTTCCATTATCTTTGAAAACAGGTGTTGCCGTTCTATAAAAAATATATTACTCTATTGAAAACAAAAAGTTTAGTAACTTTTGTCCAACCGTTTCCATAGAGTTATAGTTGAAAAAACTTTTCGCAATTTTTTTCTATTGCCCCCGCACTTTCTATTCACCCCGTTTTACGGTATGTAATTTTTGCAGCTCTTTCTTTAATTAATCGGTTGCGTTTTGCGCTATGAATGTTTGCCTGCAGACTGAATGACCTCTCCGTCGCTGCAGATGTGCATGGAGCAGAAAGAATTCTTGTTGCAACTTTACTTAACGGGCTGGATTTGCAAAGTCCTTTCCACCAAAGAAGGGGACTCATATCTTGGACACTAAGCCAAATAAATTCTTTTCTCCATAAACCTTCTCGCGATTTATATTGCGCCAAATTGGACATTACATTAAGATGCATATGCTGCGCCATATTGTGAATAACTTCCATCGCAATCAATTCTTCGTCTTGATTAAGTTCAACACCCTGACTATTTGGATCCAGGAGATATGCTGCCAAGTGGAAAGGCTTTACACAATCTTTCGTTCTCTTGTCCACAGCACTCAAAATTTCCATTTGTGTGGGTTCATCAATCATTGTTGTAGTCGGCAGAATAAATTCCAACTTAGATTTAATATCTTTGAATGTCATAAAAACATTTTGAATGTTACATTGGTTTGATTCCAATCTAAATATTGGTTCACATATAGGTTCCAATACACTAATGCATTGGTCGATCATAGACCAGAACATATCATCCAAAAGATGGTTTTTTATTTCAATGGGTAATGCAATTGGCAGGTTTTCATCAATAGCCAGAGACTGAAGGATAGTCTTATTATTTTTCAAGCTTTTCAAAGCGTTAATATGACTTCCCCACCTTGTTTTGCATGGTAACTTGAGAGATTTTCCGTGTCTTTCCTTTACAGCTTTATTGAGTATTGATGACAGAATTTGACTCTTTTTGAACGTTTTGATCACATCTGTTGCCATTTCTATGCTTGATTTAATCACAACATGCTTCATCATGTCATGGCAGAGCAAGTTTAATGTGTGAGCTGCACAGTTTAACGATTCTATGTGTGGATATTCTAATTTAATTAGCTCAAATGCTTTTTGCATATTTTTTGCATTATCTCCTATGACTGAACACATTTCTTCTTCGCCATACGACTTCATAATCTTTATTAGTTCATCTTTGATGTATTGGCTCGTGTGACGATGTTCTTCGGTAGCAATGCTCTCCACAAAGTATGGCTCGGGGTTAGATATTATGACGTTTATTACGCCTTCATTATTGATATTGCTCCAGCCGTCACATTGGAGATGCATAAAGCTTTCTTTATCTAATTCTTTTTTGACCTCTGCCTTCATTTCTTTATAAGCTTTATCCAAATATGTTGTAGCAAGAGATTTTCTAGAGGGTAGGGTAAATGATGGATTTAACTCTTTGAAAAATTCAATCCACAGTGGGTGCTCAACCATTGATAATGGCGCACCCGTTACAAATATCGCCCTTGCGAGCTTTTCGTTTAAAACATATTTTGTATTCACGGATTCTTCGGTAAAACTAGTGGAGGGTTGATTTTCATCAGGAACAAATATCTCATCACCTTGAGAAGATCTTTGTTGAGTATTTCCTGAAATTGGCTGTAATGGTATCCTGGAATCTTTGATTTCATTTTGAACTGCGTTAGGGCATTTGAAGCAAGTAGTGAGGTGCTGTGCCATTCTATTAACATTTCCGGATTTGTATATCTTGTCACAATAATTACATTGTACTGATTTGTTTTGTAGTATCTTGTAGTGGCGCCAAATTAAATTCGATTTTGGCCTACCCATGATGTAAATACCTAAAACAAAATATAAATTAATGTAGCACCTCAAAGTGATTGCTTAAAAACTATCGAAAGATAACGATAATATAATAGGTTTATTTATTAATTACGCATCACGAATATCATGTTTTTTTAAAAATGAAACTCTTGAAAATAATAATAAAACCGAATATACTAAATATGTATATAAAGTGTGGAAACGATAAGTGATCTCATGCGACTATTTCTGAACTAAACAAGATATCTGAAAACTGATCGTTGATCCTGGACTAGTTCACGAGCTCTATTAAATAGTATCAATAATGGTTTGTAAAATAATCTGGATCTATCCGAAAATTGGCTGTTTCCAGCATACAGACAGTGCAAAATTTCTAGTCCCATTTAAACATACAATTATACCAAGAACAAATACAGTCTAACATAATTTGAAGTACAGTTCTCTTCTTTTTATCAAGTAGTAATGGGACTAATGCTCAAAAAATATTACTTATAAAATAAATTACAGTCAAAAGTATCGAGAGTACTTTAGATAAGTTTAAAAGAAAAAAAATACGTTTATACTTACCACTATGGGTTCAATATTCACAGAACTCTGATTGTCACACACAAAGGATTCGAGTCCAGTCCTTCACAAACGAGCGCGTGCACTTTCTAGGACGGGTGAGCGCCGACTGTCGTTTACAAGTACAATAATGGAAGTACACGTAGTGTTGCAAGTAACAATAAAACCGCCCAAGTGCGAGTCGGACTCGCGCACGAAGGTATAGATAAATAAATAAATATATACGGACAAATCACACTGTGTCTAATGTTGTATAGAATCATTGTCTATACAAAATTAGACACTATAGCAAAAAACGGCAAATAGAAAAACACGTTTGTTGTATGGAAACCCCCTTAAATATTTATTTTATTCTATTCTTAGTATTTGTTGTTATAGCGGCAACAGAAATACATCATCTGTGAATTTTTTACCGTCTAGCTATCACAGTTAACGAGATACAGCCTGGTTACCATCAATTTAAACTCTGGATACGCCTTTACGCGTTCCACGATTGTCACTGTTTACTCAAACACGTATAACGAGTGACGTCAGCAACACAGTAGGTCGGCGGTCGGCGATTGGCCGCCTGCGCCTGCCTGCCTGACGCAATCTGCGCGAGACTTGCACGTGACCTATGAGTCTGAGTATGAGTATGAGTGCGTAGAATAATCAAGAATAAATTGAAAACAAATTCTTACGCGTGAAAAGTAACACCTTTATCCTTATTTGTTTTTTTTGCACTTTCAAGATGAACACGACGGCATAATTATGTTAAAATAAGTTAAAAAAGTGAATCGTTCCGTTACGCGTAAACACGGCAACACGCAGCGGCGTTCGTCTCGTACTAAGAAAAATCGAGCGCCCGCGCTCGCATGAGCGTTGACAAATTTTTCCGCGCTCTTTGTATGAAGGGACCTATCCATCGATCTTTATCTCTGCTGGTTACAAACAGATGGACAGCGCAGTCTTAGTAACAGCTGGGTTCCAATTTTACTCTTTGGGTACGAAACCCTAAAAAAACACTATCCTACAGACGATTATTGACAGTATTTGTAGATTTAGAATAAATACATCTTAATTTTAGTACTTTTCCATTAAGTACTTATTAATTAATCATCCCAATAAGATCTATATCCTTTATAATTTTGTAAATTCACAGTTCCAATTCAATTTATGAGACTAACTAATTAAAAAATATTTACTGTCGATTTAGGATAAAAACTCAGTAGAAATGGGTATTTATGAGTATTTACTCATCCTTAGATAAATACTCAGTCCTTAACCCATCTCTAGGCGTGACGCACGACCCGCCGCGGGCGCTAAAACATGTGCCACAATGAACTGTGGGTGTGACAAAATCATGATTTCAGTGTTGCACCGCGACATGGGAAAATTTAATTTGTATAATTAAATTGACCCATGTAGATAGAGTTTCAGTACTATCAATTTGTTGTTCAGTACTATCAAGTTGAATACTGCCAAAGACACACTGTGTCCCTAATTATTGGGGATTTTTTTAATAATCGAACCATCATTCCTACTTATGTATACCTAATTTATATATTTATTTATTTGGGAAGACATTCACATTTTTATGCAATTTATAAATTACATACATATTCAACTAATAAAATAAAAAAGGGGCCGCAAAATCGCAACGCAAACCCAAGCATACAATATCATCGAAAATTCTTTATGGGCAACTGTGATAAAGCAGTAGGTATCCACACTTCCATTCATTCCGGCCTGATAAGATGGGCGATTGCCATTTATCTTTAAGATTAATGAGCCAATTTTCTTAGTTGCCTATAAAAAGAATCGCTAGGCTGACCTCTTTTGCCATCACGGCCACTTATGGGTTAACTTTGGGCTACAAATCCTTGTATTTAGCTTGGGTAATAAATCTATGATAATGACGTCAATTATGGAGTAGCTTTGGTCACATTTCACTTTTTTAGTAATATTTTGAGCTTGTTTAGATAAAATATACTTAGATAGTTGTAAAAAGAAAAAAATGTTTTCGAGTTCATAGTTTTTAATAACGTTAAACAATAATATTGTCAATGCGACAATATTAAAATGCTAAAAATAAAATTATCTTCTCTTTAATTGAAATACCTAAACTTTATCGCTTAAATCACCCTAACGTAATAAAAATTACAATCACCCGATAAAATTCCTAATTAAAATTAAACATTGGACGATATTCTTGAAAATGTCGCGCCTGGGTCCAATGAGACAAATATGAAAATTTTAAATTCAAAATAATAATTATAAGGGAAACGTTCTTCCCCTATCCCCGGGGTGGGATACAAGGAAACAAATTGGATTAAAGTGTCAAAGGTGAAATAAAAAACGCGCATATTCTTTATCTTGCCGATGTCTGTATATCGTCAGCGTCGAGCTACGGAATTGGATCTGCGAAAAGTGGATGCTTTTGTAAACAAAAATTTAGAAATAAAGGTCAAAACTGCTTGAACCTTGTGCCAACATATGTCTGTTTGAATTTCAGTGTTATAATATTAACTTTACACGTCACAAAATAAAAATAAATAATCCTTGAGTTTTGATAAAAGTACTTACATTGATGTCTAAAATATCTACTGGTACTGGGTGTAAAATGCACAAAAAATGCACGGACATGTAATGTATACAAAAAAACTTAATAATTTATTTTTGAGAAAAAAAGTAAATCATCGTAATTTTCCCGCCCAAATGCCACATGACCGCTGGAAAATATTTGCATTTAAAACGCAAGTAAACATTTAGTGAATGGACGGCGCATGTTTATGGCTGGCTTTATGACCTGTTAAGCGTAAGGATCGCTCGTAAAATGAATTGTTTGATGGTTAGTTGGCCTTTACGTTTTGTAAATCTGCGGTTCATTCATTAAATTCTTGAGGAATTTCTTAAATTGTTTTGTAAGATTATCGCTGGTATTTATTTTTCTTCCCATTTTGCCAAGTGCTTTTATTAGATTTTATTTAAGGCGCTTCTGATTTCGGATATCAAAGTCAATTGTTTTTATTTAAATAGGCTCAAAAATAGCGCTTTTAAATCGTCATATTCTTGTTTTTTAGTCAGTTGACGTGATATAATTTTAAAGTCGTGGTTACATATTTTTTTTGTTTTTAAATCTTGCGTAACTACTGCATGAAATGAATAGGTAAGTAAAAGCAGATTTTATAAGAATGAAACCAACAGTCGGTCTATATCGGTACCTACTAGAAAATGTATAAAAACATAAAATATTAATATCTATAGGCCGCTTTGTTTTCGCCGGTACAAATCGTACATGGCCAGGCTAACTTATTTCTGTTCCGAGGTACGCTGGATAGATGGATCCAATTCCAAATTATGTCTATCTTGGGAATTAACGGTGGGACGGGGCTTCGAGTTTACCAAAAAAAGTGCGGGAAGCAGGGTTGATCGGGGAAGGGGTGCGGCAGGGAGGGGGCACGGATGGAAGTTATTTTGGAATTATGATTCCGGATGCGTCCTGTAACACCGCGTGTTTCACGCCTCGTTTTGTCGTAATATTGGACGGTTGCGAACATTTAAGTTGCAGTGGGTTGCAGAATGATATAAAACCGGTCTAGTTTATTCGAATATTTAAGTCTATGGCTTGCTAATTCGTATTTTTTTTATTCTTTTTTTTTTTATTCCCCTTTTACGATTACAAGTCATTGAGAAAAAAGTACTTACTTCCTTCTTTTAATATAATTAATTTTACTCTTTACCAAACCGAAAAATGTACTAAAAAATCCATTATTTCTCTTCAGTAATAATTTTATTAATAATTCATCGGATTCATATATAAATAGTTACCTTTGTATATATAAGGTTAGTAAACATTTAATCAAACAACACACATGAACGTAATAATGCGTAAAATGAATTACTTAAAATGAGGAAGTCCACAAAATCCCACCAATTTTAAGGTCAACTAACTGAACCGTCAATCGTATTTTAACCATTTAATTAAGAACATGAATATTCATAGGTGTTAACACGACATTATTTATTTATTTTACTATCAACTTAATTGGGTGAAGAAATACCACACACATACGCTCGTAGACCTTTAGAACTAATTATATTATAATGGTTATCTAAATAATTAATACATGAAATATATTTTTCTTCATGTTTTATTTGTAATATTTATTTAATTCAGAATCATTATATTTTTGTATAATAATCACGGAAATATCTATTCTTACTTGGTTATTCCGGAAAATGTATTAGAATTTTTACGAAAAATTTTGATAAATATGGGATAGACGGTCGGTCCATTTAGAAAAAAAAAATACTAAGGATTTAAAATGTAGGTATGAACCTACCACAACATCTATGCTTACCATCCCCAGTTTATAGAAATAAGATGCAATGTCAGTTTACCAACCGAAGAATACGAACCGAATACGTCTGAACCAAAAATGGCAAATAGGAAATACCGATCTATGAATATGAGTATCTTCATGAGATATCCAGTTTATAAAAATATGTCGCAGTCTCATACCGAATTAGGGTTGGGAATTAAAACGTCTGGTCGAAAAATGCGGGGATGTGTGTTTTAATGGGGTGTCGTAGGTTCTTAAGTATTCCACCGACCCACCCCATAATACCCAGTCTCCTTGCTCTGGGCACGTCTCCCCGTGATATATTAGTCCCAGTTCGTCGTACATAATTTTGTAGGGGGTGGGAACACCCCCGCCCGATCCTTGCAATACGAGGCTTTTGTTTATTGCCCTATAATAATGTGTAAGTTCATATTCTCATTGTAACAGGTGAGTGATCAAAGCTGTATGGTTGAATTTAAAAAAAATAGATTTCTATATACCTGCCTAGCTAACAGCAGATTAGCAATGGCACACCATATGGCCAACAATTATGTAATCTTAATTATCTAGTTTTAACTTAATACCAAGATTATATATATGTATAATAAAAAAAATGTAATAAAATAAAAAAAATACAGCCAACTTGAGAACCTCCTCTTTTTGGTCTTTGAAGCCGGTTGATAAATAGTAGAGAACTTGTTTTAAGGATTGGTTAATTTTATTACTAAAAAAAAATTAATGTTACATAAAATATGGTAAATTTCGGTAGTAACAGGATATAAATAGCTTTAATAAACTAATTAATGTTTGTTCACTAAAATCCTATTGTCCATTTAAATAAGAAAACAAATGCTCTATTTCCATAAACCTACTGTTTATACTTAGATAAAATGCAAAAACAAAATTACTAAACAAAACCCATAAAACAAGCTATTTTTAATCGCCGACCCACTGGCAAAACGTCGATAAATTTCGCTGTGACCGATAAATAATGGTCCTTCGAGCCGGACTGCCCAAAAGATAAGCTATGATTAATTGCTGGAATATAATTAGCCGATACAATTGACCTTTCATTTATTGTTTCCGATAGTGAATGAGGATAGTGATACAAAGCCGATAATTAAAAAAAAATATATTTTAACGTAAATAAATACCGATATCATTAAAATCATAGAGATAATTATCTTAGCCTTAAAGGTCGATTTTCGAATAGACCAGTATGAAGCAGACTGCATGCGTCTGTTTTATAAAATGAAAATTTGAGATGATTTACTTTATACTTTTACTAGTACTTACAGTGAACCTAACTTTCAGGGAGCACATGTAATTTTTATTTCTTTTACTAATCCCTAATATTATAAATGCGAAAGTGAGTTAGTTTGTTTGTTTATATATTTATTTGTTTGTTTATTACCTCTTCACGCTTTATCTACTGAACCAATGTGCCTGATATTTTTCATACACATAGTTAGAAGTACTGAGAAGGACATAGGGTACCTTTAGTCCCGGGAAAAAGCTCTGTTCCAGTGGAAAATTTACGCGGGCGAAGCCGCGGGCAAAAGCTAGTAAATGTATAAAAACAAAATTCAATAGGTAGCTAAACAGAGGAGAGCAATGCATCTTCCGTGGTCACGTGTTCATATTGGCTAATGTGATCACAGTTCAAACTATTTGATGGAAATTGGGGGCGTAATAGGAAAATACTGCCGGGGTGACTAATAATGTTTTATGATACTCCATAATACAGACTATAGGTAGTTGTTTTTGGCGCATTATGTTTTATATTAGCTCTTAGTTTGTCTTTAAACTTTGATAGAGATGGTGGTTCCATCATAGTTTTACGATTTTTCAAATCTGTATTATGAATACATATAGTCAATATAGACTTATAATTTTTTCTTAAATATCTCCTATGTACGGACACAGCTAGGTCCGTACATATTATTATATTATTTATTTAAGAAAAAAAACTACGAGGGGTCTTTATAGGGCCAATAGAAGCCAGAACATTTTTTTTTTTTTAAATTTTGTCTGTCTTTTGTCTGTATGTTTGTACGCGTATCACACAAAAACCACTGGACCAAATTTGATGCGGTTTTCACTGTTGTATTGTTGAAGGTTTAACTTAAAATCTGGCATAGGTTTCATCTTGATACGCCTATTAGAACCGAAAATATAAATAATAGTAAACTACGGGCGGACGAAGTCGCGGGCACAGGCTAGTCCCAAATATATTGAGGAGTATTTCTGAAAGGTTTGGCATTCTAGCCTCAATATATTTGGGAACAACTAAGTTAAAAAATAAAACTTTGTTTAAATAAGCAAATGAAAACTTTATTATAATCTT
Source organism: Ephestia elutella (assembly GCA_018467065.1). NCBI lineage: Eukaryota > Metazoa > Arthropoda > Insecta > Lepidoptera > Pyralidae > Ephestia > Ephestia elutella. The sequence goes on from CM031569.1 coordinate 12,200,334, forward strand.
TCGAATATATTTACCACGACTTCCTTGTAGATTTTCATACCCATCCATAACTTATATCACATTAAAGTCCATTACTTAAATTAGTCAAGATTTCCCCCTGTCTCGGGGTATTTGTCATGTAAGGCCCCTCGACCATACATTGTGGTTAGAACATTTAATTTGCCGTTTCTCATAAATATTAATTTGAAGATGCTCCTTTGCGTCTTCACGTCATTTAAGACAGGTTACTTAGGTAATTGCATTATTCCTTCATTAGCAATTATGTAGTATAAATTTCTAACATCTCGTACCGTCATGTCATCTAAAGCTGACTTTTTTCAATCAGGGCAGCATAAAAAATGGCCGCCACTACGAAAAGATTTTTAGGAGTTATTAAAATACCAATTCATATAATTTTTTGATCATTTTGATATAAATAATTTGAAAAATGAAATTCTATAGGGACGTCAAATAATTCCTTTTCACTATATTAAAGAGAAGAAATGTCATATAATAATACTAATTTAATTTCGGTAGTTAGTCATTACAATGCAACATAAGGGCCACACGGTACCGTACATCAGACACCTACGCGTGTCAACGCCAGCTGCTGGCTTTGTGATGTACACCCGCAGGATATTATAGGCTTCAAATTTCATTGTCTTATCATTTCAGATATTTAGATGAACTAAAAAAAATAATTGAAGCCTCAAATTTTACTTGATTTCAGCGTGTGTTTATTTATTTTTTCAGGGCGCAGACATAAATTTGACTAGTAAATTGACTAAAAATGAAGTGGAGTTCCGATGTACAAATCGACCAATAGATAAACAAAAGTGGAAGGACAAGTTCTCAGAAATGTAGACAGCACCTTTAAATATCGACAAATTTTTACGTCAAGGTTAGTATAGGTACCTGCAAAAAATTTCCAATCTAACAATTATAAAGACAGAAGAAAGATTGCAAAGATATTGATTAAAGAAATCTTTCTTTAACTATCCTAGGATAGTGGTACCTATACTATGGTATATGTTATACTTATCTAGCTTAGGAAGTATTGTTCAGCCGCGAACAAGCTTCTTGGCTGTTCGCAAATGCATTCCTTAGCGGTACGCGTGCATAAAGAATCCAGGCATCCGATTAAATTATTTAACGTCTTCATTCCCCGTGGTGCAACGCAGGTTGCATGCAAGCACGCGGATACATGGCGAGTTATATGGCGAAGGAATAAGGGATGGTAAGGTTCAAGTAAAGTAGGTATGGACTACTTATGTTGAGTAGTTGTATCTACTTATGAGTTTCTTTCGGCATTTCTTCTCAGCAGTGGTCGTTCCGAAATACTTGTAGTTTGTAACTTTGAGATTTATAATACAATATAATTATGTCATTAGTTTTTGACGTGAAAAAGTGCATGTGAAGGCCAAGTTTTAATAAAGTATTTTGACTTTGACTTTTGACTTTGCTTGTTCACCACCACAGATAATTTTGCACTTCGGAAGGCAGTGTCTTAGTAAGTTGTGTAGAATCATTCACTGCTCTGAATCTTATGGAACTGGTAATAGAGTTGTAGAGTAAAAAGCCCTTTTAACTTTGACAACTCGATTGATTGACTTTGCAATCTATTCGATAAGAAAAAGATCGAGAAATAAGACCCTAAATGTAAATCAAATATTCCTGTAAATTTAAGGCCACGTCACAGCAATAAAGCATATCCAGGCATTAAATTTAAGGCGGCTTTAACTGTAGTATATTATTTAATATTAAAGATCTTAAGGTAAACGGTGGCGCGCCTGCACTTCTGCGATAAGGCGTCCCCTCCCCACCTCCGCATTTTGGGGGGGCCTGAGAGACCGCCATACTTCAAATTGCGTTTAACTTAGATAGCTAGTTTGATACATGGCTCCCATTATTGCATATCAAAAGGGCCGTGATATGATAGCTCAGATTTCCCTCCTTTCTTTTCTACTTACGCATGATAATGTGCGTCTGGAAGTAGATTAGATAAGATTTCGTCTCGGTCCGATAACTTACTAAAGTTCATACCTGAAACAATATAAAAATTTACATAATTATACTCATTAGTACATACTTAATTTCTTACTTAAATTCAAAATCGAAACAAATGAACAGCTTTGTTTTTGAACAAATATGTACCTAATTTAAATTCATAATATCTATCTAATAAAACTTTGTGTAAAATGAAAAATCTACTAAAAATATTTTTAGTTATCACACGTAGCTGGTAACAAAAGTATCGTCACATGAATTACACACACATAAACAATGGACGGAACGAATTGCAAACGTTGCTCTATATCACGGGCACGTAGACGCAAACAGTGGCGGCGACCAATATAATATCGATACTATACCCGATACAATACATCGTGGAACCGATATATCGATAGCATGTAGGTACGTACTTATACGATTTCAGTTGATGTTTACGTACATTCGGAGAAAATTCGGAAATAGAACAAAGGTGTGCTATTATTGCCAGTATCAAGAATGATACTTCAATTATTGAATTTAGAATCGAGAAATATTGCTTTGTTTCTCATACATAGATAATAACATAATTTCACAAATTCTAGTTCCAAAACTGAAAATCGCCCGTGGATATGCTGTATCGCTGTGGACAGATTAAACATCCAAGCCCAAATGAACGCGCGATAATTTATCGCACGTGCCCCCGTGTGTATTAGCTGTATCCGACTAATGCCGGCTTTCGATATTCGGCTCCCGGTCGCGATTCGATATTTACGAGTGAACGAGTAGCATTAGACTGTCCACTGGTAGGTAAATTAGCACAGATGCTCTCCGCTGTTACAGTGATTCATTCCAAATTGGCTTTTCAGCGCGGAAAAAACGGCCCGGCTGCTGCGGTAGACGCTATCTAGGGATTGGAGCTAAATAGCTTTTTAAAGAGTTTCTTTTTTGTTCCCCTTTCTGGGTTTCCAATAGCATTTCTTATGCGCGGTATTTGAAAAACAAAATGTATAATTAGTACATGTAAACGGCGATTCATTGCATCGTTTTTGTCTGCACTATGTTCCCACGTATGTTACAATTGTTTTGTAAAGACATTTTTTCCTAAACACTCCGAAATCGCCATGCATTACCATACTTTTATGTAAATTGAATCCGCTCCCAATGTTAATATGGTCGTAAATTTATTGTACGAATGAATGAATCCTCTTTAAGGCAACAGTGTAAGGCAATAAACAAATCGAATTTGCAATTAAACACCGTGTAATGGTGGTAAGGCGTTACCAGATCGGTTGCGGCACCGCCTCGCGATGACTATCGCCTGAAGACCGCCTCACCGCGTGCTAGACAACCGATAAAATACGAAGTCAGCGAAATTGTATGACTTATGATGCGATGAGTGGCCGTTTCGAATTGGATGTTTAATTTAATACGAGTTCAAGTAGTCATTGGTGTTGTTTTTTAGACGTATGGCTGGCGATTGCTGGAAATGAAGCATCGCCAGCAATTTTGCACTTAATGAGATGGGGTATGATTCATGTATTGCTTATGAAAGAGTTTTTGCCATATTACTGTCGATAAAAGCATCGATTCCATATGCAATAATAGATGATACCATATTATGGTGAAGTCAACCTCGTGAAAAAAATAAACGGTGACCACAACACCATTAACAATTGAAACGGCCACAAAAATGGAGCGGCGGCCAGAAATTCGGATATAGCTTATTTTTAATGAACTGCAAATGATACTCTGAAATACACAAATGTTGCATTTCCCAATAATGAACTGGGGAAATTACTTTTAGTATAAATAATCCGTGGCAAAGGGTGGCATCGATGCGCCACTGCAAATCAACCCCCCCGCCCACCGCGGGCTGTCGACAATAAATAAAATTCACGTTTTAACAATAAAATGCATTTTCCGCAAATGCTCCCTGTGAGTTATTATTCGGGGTTTACGAGCTTAAAATTATATGGCCACGTGAAATTTTCGATCTCGATAATGCACCGGACTTGTAGCGCAACACTATTTTCATCAGATACCGAGTACATTTCCGTAATTTATAGCATTTTTCATTACTATTTTGCATTGCAAACGTATCTCAAGAAGTTCATTAGTGCAGTTGGATGTTGCATTTAGTTTTGAATATAATCTCTAGAAATAGGTACCTACACGAAGAGCGAACTTATCACACAGCAAATTTAAAAGAAATAAAAGAATAATATTTTTCAAAATTTAAATTTTTCTTTCAAGTAAATAAGCAGTCGGTTGCAGAAATAATCTTAGTTCCATCAAATTGCAAATCTGATCATAAAGCAACCATTACACGTACAGGCAGGGATTACTTTTTATGCATTTCTCCATCAGTTCAAATTCCCAAGTCGCATCTCCCCAAAATATAATGTCACGTAGCTACCCCAAAATACTTATAAAACATTTCCCGGAGGAAAAAACCAATGTTTTATTCGCTACAAAAATAGATCACCGGACTTGATGGAGAACCAATAGCGTGCGCCCTCGAGCGCAGATGGCGACACAAGCGCACAGATAGCAGAAATATGAATTGTGGCATTCGATATTTGTCACTTGAATTACAACTCCCGACGGACCGCATTCGAAATTCGCATTCGAGTCGCACCTCGTTTGTCCGATGATCTATTTTTCGCTGAATTTTCCGACGCTGTTTTCTAGTCTAGCGTTTTACTCTTGAGCAATGCCCACGTGACTCGCCGTGTTTACGTCATCTATTTTTAGTTTCGTGTGTATTTTAATTTTGCTTGTTTTTACGTTTTAGACGTTTGTGTATATTAAAAGGTCAAACATAATAAACTTATAACAAAGAAAAAATTGGTAATTAGCGAATACAGCAGCTGTCTCCAATCATATCCTGCAAATCTTCATACAACTGCCATTATTCGGGAGCAATAAGTAAACACAACTCGCAATAACGGCCAGTCACGCCAAGGAAACCAATTTGGGAGGTATTTGTAAACGTCAAATATGTTTGTGCGCACCTATTTATTGCGAGCATCCCTCACGTACGAGTAAATAACGGAGACACTGCGATAAAGTGAAAAGAGATACTAGAATCGCGAGGAGAGCTACGCCTTAAACGTATATACTACGCAAACTGAAATTAACCTTATTGCAGTCACATTAAGGTGTAATTTTGATTGTATATTTCCGTAGATAAGCTCTGTGCTGTAAAGGCGAATGCGTATACAAGTGGAAAACTCAGTGCGCCACGTGCGAATGATTCATTGTCGTCCCTTAATTAAAGAAGATTTTAATTGTATCGGATGTCTGTGAAAGCGAAAATAATGCACTCCTAAATTGGGGTCGGATTGGGAAATTTATTTTTGTGAGCCTTTCGAAATATTGCTTTGCGTGTTTTTACCAATTTTAGCCCTCTTCGTTTATTTTATCCTGAGCATTTGGGATAGGATAATAAATTCACTGGCCTTCACCTTCATAGATAGAGAAAAAATAGACTTCTATTTTCAAATTTCATGGTTTTTATTTTATCACTACCATAGTTCAGAAATGGAAAGATTTATTTTTTAACTGAATAAACAAACGGTAATTTACTGGCCAGGTTTTGTTTCGAAAACTTAAAAAAAAATTCTTAATTAGAGTATTGATTGTTACTTATATTTACTTTAACAATACATTATGTACCAAAAGGGCGAACAACTCCGCGTAGAAAATTTAAAACACCCTCAACCAGTAAATTCATTTCGCAGCTGCCGCCAACTAAAATATCTTTCTTAATTACAAAAGCCTTTGTTGAACGTATCTGATCTATGTAAGTCGGGGCGCATGCCTTAAATAGCTGCCCAACAAATAGGTTCCGGTTGGGCGAAATAAGCTAAACTCCTTAATGAAAGAATATTTGAAGGGTTGTGAGGGATGAACTTCGGGAATTTCGCTCTTGGAATTCCTAAGACGTTTTAGGGACGGCAAATGAACAAATATATACACATGCTTTGCTTATGTATAATTTTTGAAAAAATAGTGTTATAGAATTATGTTTTGATTATAATTTTTTGTAGAGAAAAGACAGATTTTAAAGAAAAAATTGTAGGTACGAGAAAAAAGAAAAAAAATCGGATTTTAAAAACAATATCTTTTGATAGGTAGTATAGTAACTAATTCTAAAATTCCCATCTATTCTAAAATTTAGATCAGCAGTTCCCCGTTTGGGAAAATATTACAAACAGAACAAACCCACCACTACAAATTGCGGGAAATAATTTTGAATTCGGAACGCGATAGTGGCAACATGAAACATTCGAATTTGGAGTGTTCGGTCGGAAACCGATGACGGAAGCAGCGTTACAACGACCCCATTCTATAAGCTTGCATAGATAGACCGAGAGGTCACGGGAATTTTCGTAACGATCAGGGAAACGGATAGACTTGCTTTTATGGGTTGTAGAGTAGTCCCCTAATGTGAATGATGTCGGTCTGCCGGCTCTCAGTGGTAGCTTCTTCGAGCTATAGGGCCTGGAAGGTGCTTCATTGTTGCGAAAAAAAAACGATCTGAGAAATGGTTAGTTTTAGTACATATTCAAAGTATGACATCTCCGCATGTGAAACAAGTTGGTCTGCCGGCTGTCAGTGGTTGCATTTCAGAGCTATGAGGCGCGCAAGTCACTGCATAGTTACAAAAAAAAAACGATAAGAGAAATGGTTAGTTTTAGTACCAATTGGAAGAATGGTGTATCCACAGATGAAACGAGTTGGTCTGCCGGCTGTCAGTGGTTGTATTTCAGAGCTATCATCGTTCACGTAAGTCGCTTATTTAAGGAAAAAGTCTAAAAAAACATTGAAAAGCGGGAAAATAGGCGAATTTTTCTAGTTCATGCCAGCCGCTGTCGTATCTGCGTATGTTTGACCCAACCTCGTGCGCCGCGCACCACCGCACTGTGGGGAAAAAAATCGCCTCTAAAGAAAAAAGGTTTTCTTCAGAAAATCTACGTCGATGTATTTCATTTTGATCTTAATAAGAAGACTTTTTATTAATACTATTTTTGCTAACATTGCATTCTTTTAATAGGTACTAAAACTGACCATTTCTCTTACCGTTTTTTTTCGTAACTAAGCAGTGACTTTCGCGCCTCATAGCTCTGAAATGCAACCACTAACAGCCGGCAGACCAACTTGTTTCACATGCGGAGATGCCATACTATGAATATGTACTAAAACTAACCATTCCTCAGATCGTTTTCTATTTTTTGCAACAATGAAGCTCATTCTAGCCTTAATAGCTCAAAGTGGCAACCACTGATAGCCGGCAGACCAACTTGTCTCACATGAGGAGATGCCATATTTTGAATATGTACTAAAACTAACAATTTTTCTGATATTTTTTTTTTCAACAATGAAGCCCCTTCCAGGCCCTAGGTATAGCTCGAAGTGGCAACCACTGAAGGCCGGCAGACCTACTTGTTTCACCTGTGGAGACACCATTCTTTCAATAAGAACTAAAACTGACGATTTCTGTTACCGTTTTATTTCGTAACTATGCAGTGACTTTCGCGCCTCATAGCTCTGAAATGCAACCACTGACAGCCGGCAGACCAACTTGTTTCACATGCGGAGATACCATTCTTTGAATATGTTCTAAAACTTACCATTCCTCAGATCGTTTTCTATTTTTTGCAACAATGAAGCTCCTTCTAGCCTTTATAGCTCAAAGTGGCAACCGCTGACAGCCGGCAGACCAACTTGTTTTACATACGGAAATGCCATACTTTGAATATGTACTAAAACTAACCATTTCTCTAAGCATTTTTTTTCGCAACAATGAAGGCCCTAGGTATAGCTCGAAGTGGCAACCACTGAAGGCCGGCAGACCAACTTGTTTCACCTGTGGAGACACCATTCTTTCAATAAGTACTAAAACTGACCATTTCTTTTACCGTTTTTTTTTCGTAACTATGCAGTGACTTTCGCGCCTCATAGCTCTGAAATGCAACCACTGACAGCCGGCAGACCAACTTGTTTCACATGCGGAGATACCATACTTTGAATATGTACTAAAACTAACCATTCCTCAGATCGTTTTCTATTTTTTGCAACAATGAAGCTCCTTCCAGGCCCTAGGTATAGCTCAAAGTGGCAACCACTGACAGCCGGCGGACCAACTTGTTTCACATGCGGAGATGTCATACTTTGAATATATACTAAAACTAACCATTCCTCGGATCGTTTTCTATTTTTTGCAACAATGAAGCTCCTTCTAGCCTTACTAGCTCAAAGTGGCAACCACTGACAGCCGGCAGACCAACTTTTTTCACATACGGAGATGCCATACTTTGAATCCATACTAATATTATAAATGCGAAAGTTTGGATGTGAGTTTGTGAGTTTGTGAGTTTGTGAATTTGTGAGTTTGTGAGTTTGTGAGTTTGTGAGGATGTTTGTTACTCAATCACGCAAAATCTACTGGACGGATTTCGATGAAATTTGGTACAGAGGTAGATAATGACCTGGAATAGCACATAGGCTACTTTTTATCCCGGGAAAAAGCACTGTTCCCGTGGGAAATTCACGCGGGCGAAGCCGCGGGCAAAAGCTAGTATGTACTAAAACTAACCATTTCTCTGAGCATTTTTTTTCGCAACAATGATTCCAGGCACAAAGGCAACAAGTTGATCTGCTGGCTGTCAGTGGTTGCCACTTCGAGCTATACCTAGGGCCTGGAAGGGGCTTTATTGTTGCGAAAAAAAATTATCAATTCAATTCAATTCAATTCCTTTATTTGCAGAAATGTGGTTACATAGTTGTTACATTAAATATATGGTCCATCACATTAGCCTTAAACTGGCCGTGCAAAGTCTAAAATTATAATTATAATAAATCTAATTAATTTAAATAAATGGTCTAATTATCAGATAAAAAGTTAGTTTTAGTATATATTCAAAATATGGTATCTCCGCATGTGAAACAAGTTGGTCTGCCGGCTGTCAGTGGTTGCATTTCAGAGCTATGAGGCGCGAAAGTCACTGCATAGTTACGAAAAAAAATGGTAAAAGAAATGGTCAGTTTTAGTACCTATTGAAAGAATGTTGTCTCAACGGGTGAAACCAGTTGGTCTGCCGGCTTTCAGTGGTTGCCACTTTGAGCTATACCTAGGGCCTGGAAAGGGCTTCATTGTTTCAAAAAATATATATATCAGAGAAATGGTTAGTTTTAGTACATATTCAAAATATGGCATCTCCGCATGTGAAACAAGTTGGTCCGCCGGCTGTCAGTGGTTGCCACTTTGAGCTATACCTAGGGCCTGGAAAGGGCTTCATTGTTTCAAAAAAAATATATATCAGAGAAATGGTTAGTTTTAGTACATATTCAAAATATGGCATCTCCGCATGTGAAACAAGTTGGTCCGCCGGCTGTCAGTGGTTGCCACTTTGAGCTATACTTAGGGCCTGGAAGAAGCTTCATTGTTGCAAAAAATAGAAAACGATCTGAGAAATGGTTAGTTTTAGTACATATTCAAAGTATGGCATCTCCGCATGTGAAACAAGTTGGTCTGCCGGCTATCAGTGGTTGCATTACAGAACTATGAAGCGCGAAATTTACTGCATAGTTACGAAAACCGTAAGAGAAATGGTCAGTTTTAGTACCTATTGGAAGAATGGTGTATCCACAGGTTAACGAGTCTGTCTGCCGGCCTTCAGTGGTTGCCACTTCGAGCTATACCTAGGGCCTGGAAGGGGCTTCATTGTTGAAAAAAAAAAATTATCAGAGAAATGGTTAATTTTAGTACATATTCAAAATATGGCATCTCCTCATGTGAAACAAGTTGGTCTGCCGGCTATCAGTGGTTGCCACTTTGAGCTTTTAAGGCTAGAAGGAGCTTCATTGTTGCAAAAAATAGAAAACGATCTGGGGAATGGTTAGTTTTAGTACATATTCAAAGTATGGCATCTCCGCATGTGAAACAAGTTGGTCTGCCGGCTGTCAGTGGTTGCATTTCAGAGCTATGAGGCGCGAAAGTCACTGCATAGTTACGAAATAAAACGGTAACAGAAATGGTCAGTTTTAGTTCTTATTGAAAGAATGGTGTCTCCACAGGTGAAACAAGTAGGTCTGCCGGCCTTCAGTGGTTGCCACTTCGAGCTATACCTAGGGCCTGGAAGGGGCTTCATTGTTGAAAAAATATCAGAAAAATTGTTAGTTTTAGTACATATTCAAAATATGGCATCTCCTCATGTGAAACAAGTTGGTCTGCCGGCTATCAGTGGTTGCCACTTTGAGCTATTAAGGCTAGAATGAGCTTCATTGTTGCAAAAAATAGAAAACGATCTGAGGAATGTTTAGTTTTAGTACATATTCATAGTATGGCATCTCCGCATGTGAAACAAGTTGGTCTGCCGGCTGTTAGTGGTTGCATTTCAGAGCTATGAGGCGCCAAAGTCACTGCTTAGTTACGAAAAACGGTAAGAGAAATGGTCAGTTTTAGTACCTATTAAAAGAATGCAATGTTAGCAAAAATAGTATTAATAAAAAGTCTTCTTATTAAGATCAAAAATGAAATACATAATCAGTTTTTACCAAAATCGACGTAGATTTTCTGAAGAAAACCTTTTTTTCTTTAGAGGCGATTTTTTTCCCCACAGTGCGGTGGTGCGCGGCGCACGAGGTTGGGTCAAACATACGCAGATACGACAGCGGCTGGCATGAACTAGAAAAATTCGCCTATTTTCCCGCTTTTCAATGTTTTTTTAGACTTTTTCCTTAAATAAGCGACTTACGTGAACGATGTTAGCTCTGAAATACAACCACTGACAGCCGGCAGACCAACTCGTTTCATCTGTGGATACACCATTCTTCCAATTGGTACTAAAACTAACCATTTCTCTTATCGTTTTTTTTTTGTAACTATGCAGTGACTTGCACGCCTCATAGCTCTGAAATGCAACCACAGACAGCCGGCAGACCAATTTGTTTCACATGCGGAGATGCCATACTTTGAATATGTACTAAAACTAACCATTTCTCAGATCGTTTTTTTTTCGCAACAATGAAGCACCTTCCAGGCCCTATAGCTCGAAGAAGCTACCACTGAGAGCCGGCAGACCGACATCATTCACATTAGGGGACTACTCTACAACCCATAAAAGCAAGTCTATCCGTTTCCCTGATCGTTACGAAAATTCCCGTGACCGCTTAGACTAAGATAATTCCTCTTAGAGCACCGATTCGAATAGCTCCGATTTCATAAGCACCTAATATAATTCCAATAATTCCATGTGGAAGAACTGATTAATATTTTACAAATTTTTTATTGTTTAAACTTAATTGTAGGGTTGAAATAAAAAACAGTTTGTTAGAATAACCAATGCCTAATTAATTAAAAAGAAAGTCCGTTCTCATATTTGACCCAAAGGTTCCCATAACCCCAGCAGCATTGCCACAATGGATGGCCAGACAAATCCTTTGGATCAGATATGAACCGGCACGACGATATATATATACACACTTTTTTATTTATTATTTTTTTGTATGCAAAAAAATTATCGGCACTATAAGTAGATTACCTTAGATATTATTGAAATCGGAGCAATTCGAATCGGTGCTCTGAGATTATATACCTTTGCCCTACAAGCTTGCTACTTCATTTACCGAACAATGGCGGCTCCACAGCGCCACTGGATAAATTGACTGGGGCCTTAACTCGCGCGGGAAATTGGGGAAAATCGATTTAAATATCTTGAATGTGATGGCTTATCTCGATCGCGGAGTTAACCCGCACTCGCACATTCGTATAAAATGTGTTACCTCCATTCTGTTCGATTTTCGTATTTTTTATCAATACTTTTTTACAATAGAATACGATAACACATTGATAAGTTAAGTTAAATTTGGATTACGAACTTTATAACAGTACAATATTGGAGAAAAAATTGTATTTATTCTATACATACATACCTATATTAAAACAGTAAAAATAATTTGTCTGTACATTTTGTATTTTTGACTGAAATGGATAGAGGGACACTTAAAAAGAATAATAGAAAGCAAAAATTTTTTTTTTTAATTTCTTGTCTGTCTGTCTATCTGTCTGTCTGTTTGTATGTACGCGTTTCACGCAAAAACTACTGGACGGATTTGAATGAAACTTTTTTTATTGTATAGCTATTAAGTCTGGGCAACATATAGGCTATAATTGATTTTGAAAACTGGAACACCTGATGAAGAACCATAACAGAACAGCTAAACTATAAGAAATATGGAAATGGTACCTTTGCAAAAGTTTATCAATCTGACGAGCATTTTCTGTTGACGTATAAAAATCGAAGATCAGAAACATCTGATGAAGAACTCCAAGAGACCAGCTACACTATAACATATATGGAAATGGCTCCTTAGCAAAAGTCGTTCAACCTGATGAGCATTTTCTGCTGACGTATAAAAATTCACGATTTGGAACATCTGATGAAGAACTCCAAGAGTTCAGCTACGCTATAAGATATATGGAAATGGCGCCTTAGTGAAAATCGTTCAACCTGATGAGCATTTTCTGCTGTACTACAGTTTGGAACACAAAAAGATTTTTCATCTAAGCTAAACTCACGCGAGCGAAGCCGCGGGCAACAGCTACTTAGTTTGTTATAAATATCGAAAATTAAAATTTTCATTTTTGTAAATAAACTACCTGGCAATGTTAGTATTACTCGTAACGACGATGATTCCACGACTCTACTCGGTATTTTCTCCTTTTTCATTCATTTTAAGAGTCTAGCTACGAAGAAGAGGATAAACTATTAACCAAAAATAAAATATTTTCCTTAGGACAGAAGAAATATACCTCAGGAACACAATGTATCAATTAATTAAAGAAAAACAGTACCCTCACCTATCTAGCAGTCGGTAATCAAGAAATGCCAATTAAGAAGTGTGGTTCCTTCAGATCTAGATAGTGACGGACACCGCAGTCCAGTCCGAGATGAATCGCAACCCGAAGACACGCAAGCAAGCTTAGCCAATCAGGGACTGTGCTGACAATCTTAGAAATAGGCAGGTTTATTTCTCTCTTGAGGTATATCTTTGCTAGTATGATATAACGGATATAAAAATGCTAAAAGCGTTCTTTTTTAAATGCTCTACCAATCCAGTTTGGAAAAATATTGTATAATATCTTAGGCTATGTAATTATTCCTGTATAGATATGCTTAGCCCCGGCGCACTAAATTTTGTACTCTACGCTTGTGGGTTACAGTAAAGATACGCAAATGTAAAGTACCTAAGAAATGAGCTAACTGATAGAGGATGTATCAAATGAATACGAGGCTTCTCACGGTTTTTCAATCATGAATGAGCGAGAAACTATTTATTCTGAGAATTTAATTGACACGAATTAATATTTTTAAAATATGTACCTATATCTGTCATAATCAAATGGACAGGAAATCAACCTGCGTAAGTAAATACGTGGGTAATCCAATCCTACGTGAAACCAGTTAATTAATTTATGTAGTCCCATAGCTGTTTAAAAATAAATCCAAGTGAACTATAAAGACCTCAAAGCAAGGTAAGCTTCCCGCTTACTCCCCATCTAATAGAATCACCTCGGATTGCTTTCCGATATTTACTGTTTGATTCCCCCGGCCGAGATTTGGTGCGTTTACCCTATTTGGTGCGTTTACCCTAAAGAGGCGTGTATTGGTAACGACCAGTGGTCGGTACATGCCTTGTAAATTAACAATTTGCTTTAGCACTGTGAGGTGTAAGATGATTAGGAGAACCCTCGTTTTCTTTACTCAGCGATATCTTCCCTTGAAATACTCCTTCCCTTGTCTTTTTCCTATGTAATATTTCAGCAGTAGGAAAAGGCAAGTAGTTAGCTAGAGATGATTTTTTTTTTTTAAATAATTTTGATGAAATTCAATTCCATTAGGTGTCTTATAAATTACTAGGAAAAATAATCAAAGCACGTAAGGATTTACGAAACCGACCAGAACATTACAAAATTCATAACACAGTAACTCAATCGAAGAGCTAATTCAATTGATGATGCGCAAATATTTATTGATAGGGACGAAACAAGTTGGGGTCACAATTTATTGAAATCCAAGCACATAGGTAACTTACATAAATTGACATAGGCAATCAGACAAATTGGCTCCAACCCCCTCCAACCGAATTAATCTGGTAAAATCTGGTTAGGTTTTCTTAGCGAGACCACTTACAAAGAGAAATATGAGCGAAGGAGGGTAGATTGAACATAGGAAATATTTATCAACGACGCAGTTGACGAAAAAAATGCTGCGCTATTTTTCATCCCTTGGCCATGGTTTTGGCTATTTTATTTTTTGTTGTCGTGTAGACGATTTTTTATTGTGCATTAGTATCGTTTATTATAAAATATCTATATCCATACTAATATTATAAATGCGAATGTTTGGATGTGAGTTTGTGAGTTTGTGAGGATGTTTGTTACTCAATCACGCAAAATCTACTGGACGGATTTCGATGAAATTTGGTACAGAGGTAGATAATGACCTGGAATAGCACATAGGCTACTTTTTATCCCGGGAAAAAGCACTGTTCCCGTGGGAAATTCACGCGGGCGAAGCCGCGGGCAAAAGCTAGTAAACTATAAAAATACATTCAGGAAAAATTTGAAAAATATTAATTGTATAATTGTAATTTGTATTGTTGGATTTTAATATCCAATATAAAATAAATAATAATAGAACTTATTCCAAAAATTATACCTTTAAAATGCTTGTGAAACCAACCAACCTACTACATAAAAGTGCTTGTGCAAGTAACAATGCGTTACTCTAAAATAAAGAAGGAATAGTTTATTCAAGAAAATGTATTAAATATGCCCTTTTGAGGATCCGTTCACAACGCCCCAAGCATGTGAGTAGACGTGAATAAATATCCAACAAATCCACCTTTAAATAAACAGTATGGGGGTAACGTTTTTGCCGTTTTTGCCTCATTCCGAGTAAACGATGCTTAAGATATTTATTACGGGATGAAGTTTTGGAAACTGGGGCCTTTTTATCTGAATTCTTTGAAAAAGATGCATCGCTTTATTTGCAACTTTTTAACATTACACGTAATACAAAATTGACAACAACAGAACATCGGAAAAAAATCAAATCGACTGAAGCAATCTTTTATGAATAAAAAAAATAAAAGATCCCATTGCGTTTTTAAAGCATCTGCTCAAGGTTGTATGAATTCATGATATAAATTAAATTCTGTAATTATCTGTACTCTCATTTAATTAGGTCTACTTTATATTTAACTTTGAGTCACTATAATGCATTTTTGTCATATCCGAGAGGTGAGAACCTGGCGAATTGTGCTAGCTTCTTTAAAGCCTTTTTCAGGCACCAGCTTCTCACAATGCTTATTTAGTTGTGTTATTTGTGTTGTTAATTTGTATACTTGTTTAAAAAATATTGTGAGAGGAAATCAACATTTATAGTATTACTTATTTATATTATTAATTCACAGGAAAAACTTATTAAGTAATTAGAAGAAAGCCTCAAGTGTCTAACTGCAAGCTAATCACAAATTAATGTGGGCTTGCTCCGTCGCGATGATAATTTCACTCCCTGCTGCGCTAAGAACCTCATCAATTATGGGAGACACCCCCTGTGGCCGTAGGCCGAGCACCCCTAGACTATTCAGGACAATCGCTAGATGTCTGCTTATTTAGAAGCACTCCATTTAGGGCTTTAAATAGACCCCTAGCTGTAGAAGAGCACTAAGTATAGACCTCTAAATTCTACATGTAATTTTGTATCACAAAAACTTTTTTTATATTACTATGTGTATTATCTTAGTGACTTATGTTTAAATAAAGTTTCATGACTTTATGCTTGGATAAATAAAAAAATAAAAAAACTTTTTCTAAAGTTACTTACGCCGTTATATTTTTCTATTCATAGGTTTAAAGATTTATGAATCATATGAATCACGATAAAATAGTTATCATCATCCATAAAATATAAAATTAAAACAAAATTTTGGCGAGTTCTTCATTATTTATAAAACCCATAATTAAAATTTAAAAGAGATCATTATCAAAATCTAATTTAACAGCAATAAATAAGTTAAATAACAACTTAGTCACAAGCATCGGTGCTACGGCCTTACCCTAAATAAGTAATGGCCCTGTAGGAATTGCCGGCACCAAACACTTCCGAAACCACACTTGATTTGTAGTTCCGTCCTTTGAGTTACACTATAATAGTTTGAAACATTCGGATGCGCCATGTGTTGCCAACAGGCCGTGCTTAAGATTTAATAGACTGTAGATATGACACAAATGTAAAGAGACGTATGTCCTTTATTGACATTTTTACAGGATTTATCATTATCCTTTAAATCCTTTAAAAATGTCCAAAAAGGACATACGTCTCATTACATTTGTGACAACAGTTGGTCTGGAAATATTGTCAATCAATATTATCAATGATATTGAAGTGATTATAAAACTATCAGGAGTATTATATTAACGAAATTAGTTTACAGAAATAAATGCTTCGTTTAGAACAATCAATTAGGAAGATACCATCGCGCTTTACGCTCAGACAAATATGACGGCAAGCCTCGTTGAAACAGTTTTAGATCACGCCCGGATAGAGGTTCAAAAATAAAAACAACAGGTTTGCTTCACAGTATCACAGTCTACAATTTGAATGGGATCACCCTAAACGCGGCTCTTGTTGTTATGCCATGAATATAAATCGTGATAAATTCCGCGCGGAGGCGGCCGGGGCGCGGGGAACCAGCCTCAAGGGCTTTTTCTTAAAAATAACTTTTGTCAGAGTAATTCGGCGGAGAGTCGGGATTTATGGAAAGGTGGTGTCACCCCAGTAATTAGTTTTTAACTAGTTGTGATAAGGGTTCGCCTGGTTTATGCTCGCTCCGTAATAAGTTTAAAGTAATGCCTAACCAACAGGGATTTTTATTTTAACCATCTGTAGCGCTCATTTAAGGATCGTTGCACAAAAACCACCAAAACAAAAGAGTCCAAAACGATTGTTCGACACGTCACAATATTTTTATTGTTTCCATATTTCGCGCGTTTGCGGCCCGTCATATCGCTCGAATAAGGTATGATTTATGTCCTCCAGCAAAAAATAAGAAAGTTGTTCGAAGAAACTTCTTTTATTCTCGGAGAAAGTTGCGTAAAAAACTGAAGGCGCTTAGAAAAAAGCAATTTTCTAGCTCAGGTGTGTGAGATGTTCTTTATCTAACTTTGCATCCGAACCGCTTTGTTTATGACGGCATATTTTTTCGAAGTTTTGAACATTTTATTACGTTTTGCCGTGAACGCGTACCTTTATGCCTTTAAAAGGCCGACAATGTCAGAACAATTGTTGTTTTGTAAACTATCTCATCGTAAAAAATAAACCGCTACCTGTTTTAATATTCACAAAAATTGTAAAGAATTGCGCAACTCGTAATAAAAATGGTTCATTCTGGTAGAGTAAAAAGCGTAGCACAATTAAATAAACGTAACATTTAACTCACAAAAGTTTGAATAACAAGGTAGAGAAAACCACGTCTCCTTTTTAATGGACACAGAAAATATAATTTGAAATACTCTTTATAGCTTCCATAATGTAGCCAAGTGGGCCAAAAAATGGTTGTCACCGTCTGGCGAAGTACATTAGCATGAAGGGTGTGAGGCGAGGAGGCTTTATCAGGAGGGCCTTTCCTGAGGGAGGGCCAAATAATGCGATATTGCTCGTTTGTGCGAGGCCCTATTTATCTATTAAAAAACGTGAGATTTATGAGCAAGTATAGGAAAGTTCAGGAAGTTTTTATGTTTTTCCACCGAGCTCCGGGCTAATATAAGAGATTGATGCGTGTTATTCTAGTTGTTTAGGGTGTATATTGGCGGAATAATACTTGTTTATGTTTCAAATTAGATTGTGGCCAGAAAATATCGTAAATCAAATAACGTGACATACCTACATGCTCATTTATCCCCTATCTCCCCTACTTAATATGGGAGTCGGACCTATTGATTCATCGGAAGATCTGGTTTTAGCTAATGAAAAATAGTATTTTGTAACATTCATAATAATCTAATAGAGTAGACCCATAATCTAACTCAAAAATACCTACTACAATTATTATAAAAGTGTAGGTATATCTATAAAAATCCCATAGATTTTCCTCAATATTTCGAATCCAATCAAGCGAAACAAAGCAATGCATAGACTAAGGCAGACGAACCTGAATACTATAAACTTTGAACTTATGATACATAACAAATGTCAGCTTCGGATCAAAGTTTCAATATAACCTGTCTAATAGAAACATGAGGAATATTCACAAGAAACAATTTAATTCATACAGCCGTAAAATCTAAAAGGCATTTACTAAACGGAGTAATGATAGCCAATTTGGAGTGAGTCGGAGTGTAAGTTGAAGGCGGGCTTGCACGTGAAGTCGTGACTCGTGACTCGGCGCAATCAGACCGCTGTGGAAAGGATCCTTTTGACGGATAAAATGAAGCGCTTAATCGAATCAGAGATGGGCAAATTTTGTAGTACGTAGGTTGGGTTACTTTTGAAAACTGATTTGAAGTGAGTAACAAACGGAGTCATGAAAATTTTGTGAATGGTTTTATTGAAAGCTTCAGTGAGTTTTGTGGTTCCGGTTTTCCATATTGGCAGCATTTTCTTCTTGCTTTGGAAGCGGTAAATTTTGTAGTACGTAGGTTGGTTTTGAAAATAGTAGCTTGTAAAACTGATTTGAAGTGAGCAACAAACGGAGTCAGGAAAATTTTGTGAATGGTTTTATTGAAAGCTTCAGTGAGGTATGTGGTGCCGCTTTTTCCATATTGGCACCATTTTCTCCTTGCTTTGGAAGCGGTAAATTTTGCGTAATTTTTATGACGATTTACAGTTATTTACAATAAATATTTTTTAAACCTTTGACTAAAAAATCTACATAGAATTATTTGAAACATAACAAATTATCTAAAATACAGATTCAACTAAACAATTCGAGAATTAACCGCCCAAAATTTTCAATCAACATAATTAACCAGCACTACATTTAAAACTAAATCCACATAGTATTATAGTTGATGTTTATTATCGGGAGGGAATATTGGCTCGGAACAGCAGTAAATTCGGGCGGTCACCCGATACTGCGGTATTATCTCCCATTATTTGTCACCGAACAATACCGGCCTACTGGTCAATTTGTAGCCGATTGTAATTATTTTGGAGTTTAGAAAAAAATATTATACACGTTAATTAAGCGTTTTTAGTTGAGTAGTTAGTGGCTTAATTAAGTTAAATTTGTTATTTGAAATTTTTAATACTTGTTTGTTAGTTGAAATTTTCCTAATTGAGCTGTTACAAGCATCCTCTTAAACAGCGCTACAATAATAAAAAATATAATAGCAGCTGCAATAAATTACTTTATGATCTTGGTGAAAATCTTTAAAAATTCGCTTCTCTAGCATTTTCATCAACTCTGCTTTTTAACGCGCGAAGGTAGTCTCAAAGCTACAAAAAGTACTAGCGTTATTATGTCCTTTCCTGGACAGATAGGACAATCTTAGTAAAATTTCCCGATTGAGCTGTACCAACAGCACTGACGAGCGAAAGATGGTCAACCATAAATAATAGACTGTTCATCAACATGATCTTAATAAAATTTTACTAATTGAGCTGTTCCAAGCATCCTTTTCAACAGCGCTGACGAGCGAAATATGGTCTAAAGCTACTGTACTGCAGCAATAAATAATAGACTGTTCATCAACATGATCTTGTAAAATTTTACTATTGAGCTGTACCAAGCATCCTTTTCAACAGCGGTGACGAGCAAAAGCTGGTCTAAAGCTACTGTACTACAGCAATAAATAATAGACCATTCATCAACATGATCATGTAAAATTTTACTAATTGAGCTGTACCAAGGATCCTTTTCCACAGCACTGACGAGCGAAAGACACTCTAAAGCTACTGTGCAATAAAATAGACTGTTAAACTCATCAACATGATCTTGTAAAATTTTACTAATTGAGCTGTATCAAGCATCCTTTTCAACAGCGCTGACGAGCAAAAGATGGTCTAAAGCTACTGTACTGCAGCAATAAATAATACCAACGTGAGTTAGGACCCCCAGCGAGAAGCAGCTTGTTTACTACCTACCCGAGCCGTATTGTGCCCACCTACGCTATATATTTCTCTCAGCAAATTGCTCAGTTCGCCGTCTAATAACCCTTTAATGAAGGAATATTGTTGCTTTAAGTTTTATAGGGATTTTAGGATGAGTGATTTTTGTGTTTTGTGAGATTTTCAGAAGCAAAATTTGAAAAAAACGGATGGTAGAAGTTGTTGTTAGGTACATAGTTACAAACTTACCTAATAAATATATTTTATATTATTGAAAGCTTGATGATGGGTAACATACCTGTAACAAATAATAAATAAAAATAAATACCTGATACATTATATACAAAATTGATGTTTAAATGAAATTATTATTGTGGGCAAGTTTATTTTAAATTTTATATTCATAACTTAAATAATGGCAACAAGTTTATTCTTTGAGTTTTAAGTTGGTTTATTACTCGAATGATTTAGTTAATGAAATAAAAATTCCATATTAGGTACCTACTAGACTATAACTATAGTAGAAAATTAATTTACTATTTCATTATTAATTTCTTATGAAAGATGTTATTTTATTTAGAGCTAATTTTTCAATCATCGAATAAATGTTATCAACTAGTTAAATTATAGAATGACTAAAATAAGTTGACAGCACTGCGTCAGTTGCACTGTAGGCATTACATGACCCTACAATTTAGTCGCATTACACATTATCCGTCAGATAACATTTATCTAATGATTTAAAAATTAGCCCTTACTAAGTTCAGTAATCACACGGTTTGGGTGTATTTGGATGGTATATATTTATGAAGGCATTTTGTTTCTGGTTTAGTAAGTTGTATATAGTAAGGTACAAATTAGATACTCAACAAACCAACACATAGATTTTGCAACAATCATAACATACAAGTGTCCATACATGACAACAATACAAATTCATACTGCAGCCATAACATTCAATGAAACCACTTTTGATTTCATCAGCAAACAATCAAGTCCACGATATAAATCGTTAGAAGCAACATCACGCCCCTTAATAACATAATAGTGGTTAATTATCATTTAAATATCTAATGTTACGCAAATGGATTCCGTTCAGCACGCGACCACTCACAAAACTAGGATGCAAATTATAGTAAGAACAGAGAAGGCACTTTGTGATGCAACGCTTATTCATTACAGTCCGAGCAATAACATACAGGGTGAATTTTACTAGTATCTACCTTAGTTTTCGCCATAGGTTTGGTTAATGAAACTGATTGAATTTTCAAAGCAATCTATAGCAAAAATGTGTCATTTTTTACTGGGCGAAGTGATTGATAAACGGCATATCGGCCTCGCCAAATTCATTAAAAACTAGCTTTTGCCCGCGGCTTCGCCCGCATGAATTACTCACAGTGCTTTTTCCCGGGATGAAAAGTACCCTATGTCCTTCTCAGTACTTATAACTATGTGTAACTAAAACTTCAGGAAGATTGGTTCAGTAAATAAAGAGTGAAGAGGTAACAAACAAATAAACAAACAAACTCACTTTCACATTTATAATAGACTAGCTTTCGCCCGCGGCTTCGCTCGTGTAAATTTCCCACGGGAACAGTGATTTTTCCCGGGATGAAAAGTACCCTATGTCCTTCTCAGTACTTCTAACTATGTGTAACTAAAATTACAGAAAGATTGGTTCAGTAGATAAAGAATGAAGAGGTAACAAAAAAATTAACAAACTCACTTTTACATTTATAATAGATAGAAAATAAACACTTTATTGCACCATTTTCAGAAAATAACATACAAAGTAAAGACAGAAAGAACATACAAAACATACAAAAATGAGCGCAAAGGCGGGTTTATCGCAAATGCAATATCTTCCATCCAGCCAACCTTTGGGTGGAAGGAATTTTACATGTAAAAAAAAGTAGGTGTGTGTTGGTGTATATAAATGTAATGATAATATTAGTTAGGAATATCTAAAATTATTTAATTAAACAAAGTTCTTTTATGCATTTTATATCACCACTGCTGTTCACAAAAACTTCAGAAGTAGGTAATTCTAGTTGAAGACATGAAAAAGTATAGTCTGCAATACAGATATACCTCTGTTCTCTCCTTATTTGGGCCATAAGAACTATCCATTAGGTGCCTTATTTACATACAATCCAGATTATGTTTGTCTGTCTGTCGTATGTCGAAGACAAGTCGTGTCTAATGCATGTTCAATTACCGCTTAACTCATATAGGCAATGATCATGACAGTTAATTGAAATTAACTATTATTGAAATATGATTTCATGTCATAATACTCGTAACTTAATACTAAAGTTTACAGTACATTGCAAAGGAGACGATTTGAATTTTCCTATGCCTTCTTTTGAAAATTAGACTTGTTTTAGCTTAAAATTTATCGAATCAGAGGCTCATCAATAATTTTATAAATCCATTACAAAATAATACATATAAAATAATAAAATATATAAATACCGATATGATTTTTATTATAATTCAAATACATGCGTATACATTTTAACATCACGCACACATAAAGTTCGAACTTTGGCACACTCCCATAAATCAAGGGGCGTTATACGCCATGTTTCACGAGGCCACTCCATCCCTCTCCCACTGTCACTATTCTTTATACATCTATCTCATTCTAACGCAAAGCTGGTGCTTTGAGAGGCTCGGGGAGGGGGCAGCTGTCTAGTCGTGACGTATTACTTGGTTGGCGCTCGCTCAGGTCACTCGATTCGACCGTCATTATTTTTTAAAATTTTGTTACAATATTTAAAAATAAATGAAATAAAATATATTTTATTGTTAATACAAATTTATGAGATAATTGGTAAGGAGCCAAGGACGGGAAATGAAGTGCAAGATACGAATATCGATATCGACATGGTGCTAATTAGTTACCGCCGATCGCGCCATAATAATGTATGCCGAGTAGGTTCTGAATGCAAATCGCAAGTTCGATTCTGGAATAGACAATGCGAGCACAAGTTTATGGGACCACCCACACATAAATGAATGGCTCTTATATAAATACTGTCAAGATTTTAGATTATGACTATTGCAAAGGTAGAAATTTAATAAGGTTCATTAAAAATCTAAGCCGTTCACTCTTGTCAGAGTGGTCGTGGGTGTGCAGATGGTGCTGGCCTGGGATCTTCTGTACTGCCCTTCCCCTGGACGAAGGTTGCTGCTTAAAATCATATATTAATAATTCACACTAACCAAGGTTTTTAAATATACTTAACAAAATAAAAACGAGAGATGCTCAGATCAACACATAATTCATTGGAGGTCAAGGCTAACTAGATCAGGTGTAAACTGGTTTCGAATAAAAAACTATTTACTTTATCACTTGTTTCAACGATGCACCACTTTGAAGAAGTAATAAGAGTAACTAGCGATGAATAATGGAGTACTAGGTATACTGATACGTGAGGCGTGAACTGATTTTTAATGAAATTGGCGGGAAACCACATTGTACCTAAGAATAATAAAATCTAAAAGCACATTTTGCTATTGTATGTTACAATGGATTCGATAGCATTGCATCCGTGTTTGTTACTGTTGCATTTGTTAAAGTTGTGTGATTGACCATATGGTGGACAAAAATGCGAATCAATTATATATATATATATAGCTTCACATACCTAAGGCAGGCATATTTAATTTCACTAATTCGACAAGAATTGCGTCCTTGTAGGACATCTTGTTGGTCGGCCATAAATATCGTTGTTATCTCTCGATATCGACCGCCCGCCGCACTTCAGCCGCGACCTACCCCTACTCTAATGAATTACACAATGAACTCTCATCTAAATACATAAAAAAGCTTTTAAAGGCACATATCAAAAATGCCCACAAAAGCCTACTAAGACAGGACTCACAGATTTATAACACTCCCTTTGTTAAATCACGTAATCTCCACGTGGAGCCATGATAAAAAGGAGGTAAATGAAAATAAATGTAGTTCCTCATTCTGTTCTCCTATTTACATTGTGGTCAGGCATAAATCTGGCTCTGTTTAATGGTAATCTATTTTAAAAATTACCTGTTAAATCACATTAGGACAGATAACACATTGTCCCGGGTATGTGGTTTACAAAAAATGTTTGTCGGCACACACTGGTGAGATTTGTTGCCTTCAGGGTGGCATCTGCATCATTGGCCCTCTAATATATTATGTGACTCGCCTTTTGGAATATATTAAACAGGTAACAAATATTGGTCCAAACATTCCCACTGGTAATTGTTTATCCTGTCTTTATTTTCATAATATGCTTCATATGCGTTTAATAATCTCAAATCACTTTAATATTGATGGGGCGTAGGCGAGTATCGATTTGAATTAATGATAATTTATAGCCTCGTGTTTCGGACATTGTTAGTTACGTGGTGTCGTGTAGATACTAGTAGCCAGCCCATTTTGGGCCAGTTTCCGGGTATCTGTATTTCGAGCAGAAAACCTAAGTTTCTATTTGTTTCTAACTCTTAAACAGTAGCTCATAGAGTCTACTTTTCAGATGGTAGCTTACAAATTTTGTCATCACATATGTGGTCAGCCAACTAATTTAAATGCATAGCAGGTCTCACGTAACTACCGAATAACAAAATAACTGTGAAGATGAATTAAAGTTTCCTGTTTTATCGATATGCGTATTCCACTTGAATTTATTAGGTCGGAGTAACAATTCCGATGTAAAAATAGCTGGATATATTAGAGACAGCAAAATAATAAAAGCATGATAAATAAAAATAATAATTAGTGATGTGACGTCCCGCAGAGTCGACGTGGCACATCGTAAGTCTCGCCTACGTAAGGCGTCATGCTCGAGCAATAAGAAAGAGGTGAATAAAAAGAAGAGGCCCGCAGTAATATTTTACCCACAGCTCTGCCCGGAAGATGCTGACGCGGGAATGCGAGACAGCAAGCGTCGGGATCTTGGGATCAATTCTCGCCTGCTGTTGCATAATAATAAAGCATATAGTATTTATTTAGAATTTTAAAATTTTTATTCAGTTAGTCATGAATGTTGCAAGTGTTTTTATTTTTGTTACTTTTAGCTTAAATTTAATAAAAATCTTAAAAAGATATGATTTTGTTACAATTTAAAAAATTAACGTAAGAAAAAGAAAAGTTCAATATGATAATCTAATTAAGATACCTTTGTACTCCAATAAAAATCTTTTTACTAACTCAACCTAACGCAAACAAGATTCTAATAACAGGTTCAGATAAACATCGCTAAACGTACCGTTTATATCTTGTGTGCAAGTATCGCCTAGATTACTCGACCAGCTAATTTATTCCGTTTATCGATACGTGACGCACAATTAGCACATCACTAGAGCTCTCGGTGCGAGCCCACAAATCATACCGATAGCATCTTCTACAAATTTGAATCGGATCTTATTTATGATTTGCCTTTTTCACGGCTACGTTTTGGGGAAAACTCGAATATAAATCACTAATAAATGGTTATTGGGTTTCGTACCTACCTAATTCAAATTCTGAATTTGTTAAATAAAGGCACGATTTCCAATTGTTATCTAAGTAGTTAATTAGAATCGACACAATGGGACCCATTACAACTAGAATTAGTCAGGCTAATTAGCAAGAAAATCTGAATAAATTAGTTAAAAAGGAAAAGTTCCCACGATATCCTTTTCATTATTCGCAACAACATAATAATCATAACAAAAGCATGTACAAACACCGTACTTGGTTAAACAGCAATCGCATAAACAAACCCCAACAATAAAGCCAAATAAACGCTCAAGCACGCCATCCAATCGCACCTTGAATCGCACATAAAAGCCCATGAACACCGGGCGGATTGAATAGGACCCGACTCAACAGGAGCATCCAAATATTGCATTCCCAACCGTACTCGGTCGGGTAATATCGAGCACGAGAGTAGAGTTCGTTAGTGCCCATAAAATCGTTTACGAGCTGCCGAAGAGCCCTCTTCAATAAAGGTGCTATAAAAGTTCGGTTATTCGGCGTTAGATGGCGACAGTAGTAGCCGCTTGAAACTGTAGCAGCGATTTTACTGCCATCTATGGAGCTTTTTAAGAGTTTAAGGACTGTGTGAGAGGGACGGCGTATATATTGATTCGCTCACACTTAATGTCCTGAAGTTTGCTGCGGACGGGACAGCGCGGCAAGAGCGAGTTGGGCGACTCATTTATTTTGTAGAGTATTATTAGGAATATGCTCTATCGTATCGTCATATGTAATGAATGCTCCTGTACCAGAAATTTTACCATATATTTCATTTTTTTTTACAAAAATACATTGAAAGCTAACATAATTATTGTTATTGGCTCAAGAATAGTATACTTACCAAAACATATGCCTAGATTTAAGCTGTTGGTTTTTTGTAACAAATAAAAAATAAAATAATTTCCGTAACAATATCTAACTAAAAAACCTTATAAGTAAAAGGAATTTGAATATTGGTTTTTCAAATTAGTAGAAATAGTAGGTTATGCATTTGTAAAAAAATTTGCCTTTAATTGCCCTAGAAACCTAAATCTGTATTATTTTTTTGTTTGATTTTATTTTATGATTCGAATTTTTTTTTACACGACTGACCAAAAAAGGAGTGTTATGTTTTCAGGGTTCATGTATGTATGTATGTATGTAATTTCTTTATTCCACCATAAGTCCTGAACGGCTTAACAGATTTTGATGTGAGAGGTATTGTTAGATTCCTTGCATTAGCCCGAATGACATAGGCTATGTAAGATGTCAGTCGTGTTTTTTATTTTTAAATAATTAGCTTGTTTAATATTTTCTTCCACAATGATAATAAAAAGGTAGAAAAGTGATTTTCGAATTTGTTAAGTACCTACACATTACTTTTATTTATTTAAAACTTTACATTGCACAAAATTACAAAAATTATGTATAAATGGTGGACATAAAGCCATATGGCATTATCTACCATTGGGTAGTGGTGTTTTTCTAGGTAACATAATAACATCTTCAAATTTAAGTGAGAACATCCTATAGAATGGTCATTTATAATAAACAAAACTTAATAAGCTTACAATGTTACTTAAAAACAACGGAGGTTTCCGTCTCCGCTTGCAAACCGTTAATTAACCTGTAAGCACAGGTAGCCACCGACCATAACTTGCCAGCAAGGCTTTCATTAATTCGTCTATCAATACATGTACACAGTAAACAAGGTTTAGTTTAATTATTACTTATAGTACTGCAACTGCGTATGCGTAGTTAGTTCTTATATTCATATTGTGGTAGAATATTAAAGGATATTGTACAGCTGACTCTACCTGCTTAATATTTTTTATATGATCTAAAAACCTGTGATACAAATTTAATGTTCGTTCGCACATTAAACTAATTATTTAAAGAGTAATAATTTATTTATTTTTATTTTATCATAGTTTAATTTTAGTTTTAATTACCTACTTTTACTATTAAATAAATAATTATTAATAAAACAAACAGGTAAGTAATTAATAAACTGTTTTAAGAGTATCTACTGTTCGTTCGGAATAAAGAAAGAGTTCCAATCAAAGTAAAAAAAAATGGTTGGTATATTGTTTGGTATTGGAAGGAATTAAATCACCCAAATAAATATTTAGTTTAAGCAGCAATTACCCGCAAAGGTTCATGTAAAGAGATGAGACACTTAATTTCAATTTTCACATTTTCTTTGAAATAATCACAGTTTGGAATTATCTAATTAAAAATATGGGGAGTGACATCCCTAAGAAAAACGACGTGACAAGAGTACAACAGTACAAGGAAGATTTGAATTTGGAATGTGCAGGCGCAGTCGCGTGATGTACGGTTTCACGCGCATTACCTCTACGTAGGGTTGGCAAAAATAAGAAAATCATTCCACCCAACTTCAGATCGATATTTATTTTTTAAGACTCATTATAAAACAGATTGGTTAGAGTAACACAAATTAAGTGTGAAGTTAACACGAAAATATTCTCCTCACAATAAAAATTTGTAGAGACCTATTACTTATATTACATTGACTAATGGGATAAATGGTATATAAGTACATTCATATTCTTATCCGCCAATTCATATTTTTTAACTAGTAGTAAAGTAAGGTGTTGTAATTTGTTTAGTGGGAAGTTTTACCAAGATACCTGCATCATGCCATCCCTATATGCCTGAGAAGTGCAAGAGATAAGTGTTCAGGAATTATGACGATAGGGTTGACACTAATTTAATTCTGCTAGAAATCGTTGAGGTTGTCTAGAAGTTGATCATTAACAATTTAAAATATAAATAAGGGTTTTGTTTGTTTGTATGTAAACTCTTTATTATACATACAAGAAAAATACAAAACATAGTGAAACAAAAAGAGAGGCGTACAATGGCGGACTTATCCCAAAAAGGTATTTCTTCCAGTCAACCAAGTGTTGTAAAGGAACATTTGAATGAAATAAAAAATATAATTTATGAATGTTCTACATTACAGCTATGACCCTCATTTAACATCAGACAGACTAATACTATTTGCATATTTGATGAATTTAACATACACATGAACACTACTAGTTACATGTATCTTTATCACTTAGGACAGATTACAGAACAAACATATATATTTCTAACAAAGTAGTTATATAAATATATTTTGTCTTTTCCTGCTTCGATTGACCACAGCCTGAGGTACATCCCTATTCGCTCCCGGCCACTCCACGGTGGTCTCATTAGGGATGACGCCCTTATGAAATTCAATTTTTTATTATTTATTATTTTCATAAATTATGAATCACGCGCAGTGAACCGCGGCTCTGCTTACTTCGATATGGACGTACGAACATAATTAATTCACTTATAGGTATTAGCCACGTTTAGCCGGCAATTAGATAGATACAATTTCACGCCATTTAGGTCTTTAAAACACAGTTTATACCTACGCGTAAACAAAGTTAACTAAATAAAAAAAGTAAAGGTTAACTATTAAGTTAATAACAATTTAACATAATTTAACAATTTCATTTAAGTTAACAAGCATTAGCTTGTGATTTCAGTTAAATTTTAATTAATTATTATTACTTTAATGTTTTTAGTAAAAAAAATAGGGTCAGAAAAAAACATTGGAAATGGCAAGTCCATGCAAATTATAGAATATTCTAAACCTGTAAATATAAATAAACAAAAATAAATCATTTTAAACGTATGAATTTATTTGATATTAGTAGGAAATTAGTAATAATCCACATATATCATTATTATGAGCCATTAATCAACGAACGAGTCCAAAAGTCGATAATTTATAGACAAAGAACAAAATCGATACAAAACATGTTTCACAGAATAAATCTCAATAAAATTGATCTCATCTTAAATAACATCATCTTGGAAGGAGTCTGTAGACGTGTAACTTGTACCGTTTGCAAAAAAATAAGAATATTTTTTTATTACTTGATACTCTATATAGTTTATTTTTTATTTTACTCTGATGCGGGTCGATGTGTGATCCATTTTTAGCGTAAATTATACTTATAAATTCTTAAAATCATTCTGAGTATATAATTTTCCTCTTTTCCTGTAGCTATGAATATATTATGTAGGAGACAAAGCTACATAGTACTTATATTAATTCTGTGACAAAGCTACAAACTGCATAACAATCAAATCTACTCAAAACATTTTTGAGAACAAGTGTAGATTTAAAAAAAAAATTAAATGGAAAGAATGAACTGAATATTTATGAAATAAATAGAAAAAAATATTTATTGGTAAATTGCGTTCTGTTTTTAATTTTAGTTCTGCCAACGCTACCCTCCAAAACAGGTCTGTGGCGCATACGTCTATATGCCTACTAACGATAAACGCATTGTTATCTCTCCTTTCGTCAGAATATTTTAAATTGTTTTGCGTTTTTTTTTATTATTTTATAAATTGACAGGATTTACGAACTGGCAATATGTTCGTAATTCAAATTATGCGCCGCCGCCGGCTAATGCCGACAAATTGATCATTAAAAAAATTATAATCAGCGAAACGAAATTGAATTTTGGATATATTTTTGTCCTAAGTTGAACGTGGAAAACCAAAAGTGCTCCATTTTCCCATTTGTGGGGGGCTTTATGTATACTATGTAAATATAGGATTATCGATTTTACTTACTTTACTTATCTTTGAAAAAATAAAACAATGTTTGTCTTCTAACTTAGATTATTCTCTTATACATATAGGTATATGTGTTCAATTATTTATTCATAAAATTGTTTGTTATTATTTTAATTTAACATAAACTTAAAATTGACCTTCGGAGTAAATTACAACAAAATTGCAATTGGATCAGACCATATGCGGCTATAAATAACATAATGAGTTCAATTATTTTCCAGTTTAGTTGGAGTTTGTTCTTTACAGGTTTGCATAGTGCCTAGTTCAAAATAGGTTAATTGCTTTATTAATTTAGTTTTACTACTTTAGGAGCAGTAATTTGGCATTTTTCTACAATTTAAAGCAAGAAATATAGCATAAAAAACAATTCTCAGCAAGTAAATTAAAATATAATTCTGTGTAAAAAGGTTGAACCCGGGGGCTCCATTCCCGTAGGAAATTTGGGATAAAGTGTAATGTCTATGTGCCACTCCAGGTTCTACGCAACTCATATACCGAATTACATCGAAATCCGTTCAGTGGCTTTTGCGTGATTAAGAAAATAACATCCATGCAGATACACACACATCCGCATTTATAATATTACTGGAATGATGTAATGAAACTAAAGATTCTACATTTTTGAACCTTCATAATTACTATAGGTAAATACTAATACCTAAGTGGGTACTGTTTCTAAAAATAATTTTCTCCTTTAGACAACGAATCAGTGCTGCCTGATAGTTCTCACGAGATTTCCATTTGTAATTCAAAGCTGAGTTCAATTGATTGAACAGCACTTAGTAATGCCAATATACAGCATGAACAATTATTTAGTATTTTGGCCCTAAATTCCCTGACAGATATCCCAATAAATAATAATGAACTGATTATATTTTGAGGGCAATATATTTAATTCTATACTTCGTGTAATTTTTAAAAGCAATAGCAAAAGCAAAGCTTTTGCCTAAAGCAACCAAAAAAAATGAAAACTAAAATTGCACATAATAATTAAAATGCCAACTTCCTCAAAAAGACAAATTGCCCACCTATTGGCCGATCAAGCAAATAAGACAAAAATCGAAAAAATCTGCAAGTCTAAAACTATACCAATTAGTAACTCTTAACTCGAAGGCCATAAAGTTCAATAAAATTAGTGTGAACATGTTTTTAGATATCACTTTACAACAAAGGGCAGTTATCTCTGATCTACACGCAAGCAGACAGACGGACGGACAGCCATATTTTGCACAATTATACAGATAACGATCGAATGCTACAGATATGAGACATGCATACGGCTCGTTATGTATTTATGATTACACATGTAATAACATGGTAGGTGTTTAAACCGTCCCACGGATGGGCTTAGGGATTTAGGGATTTCTACAAAAAAATTTAACAAAATTCTGGTTCACTGGAAGAGAATCCGTCAAGGGATAAGTCCGCCGTTGCTATTTTCTGGATTCATGTAATTTGTAATTTATTTATTTTATTTGTGCAATAAAGTTAATACAAACAAACAAACAAACAAAATTGTTATATTCTTCTTTAACTGTTTTATACTTGCATTTATATTATCATGACTTTCAATAATTTTCAGTTTACTTCTTCATTTACTCGTTCTTTCTAAATTATCTTGATGACGGCCAAAAATATTAAGGCCAGAGAAGCAAATATACATAATTTAAAATCTTCTTCTTCTTCCTTGCCTGTTCCCTTTATTTGGGGTCGGCCTTCCTCGTTGTTAGGCGCCCGGACATTCGGTTCTAGATAGTGTGTGTAAAATACTTTAAATGATTTTGATAATATTTTATCTGCTTCAAGCTGATCATAAGCATCATGTATTGAATTGCTTTTGTCCGCTGGTATCGTGATGATATTGCAGTGGGCGTCTACCACTTGTAACTCACCATTTATTGAATTTTAATGATGTGAATTGTCCTTTCGCATTTCTACCTAATTCCATTCTGTAACCTATCGAATACGACGTCTGAGCTGGGATGTAGTATTTTTCTGAAAATGTAGCTTTTTAAGTGTAGCTATAGCATTTTTTCGGTCCCTTTTATCGCGCCCTGTGGCCAAAATCAGTTTTATTCCCACTGAGCATTCCGTGAAACATTATCTCGGAACATCGATAATAACTACTCTCATTTTTTTATTTCGCCATCCTATGTTGCAAAAATATCATAAGAGAGATGAGAGTCCGATTATACCATAGACAGTACATCTTAGAAACGGCACATGGTGATAAATCCTCTAAAAACTAAAAATAAACCGATTGGCAACACCTTAAAGTCTATACTTCAATAAATAACATCTGATTTATGAAAATTTATCATACTCTTGAGGCTTAATTTTGAAATGATCTTCTCTCGTATCGTAAGGACTCGAATGGTTTGTGATATCAGAGTAAATGCGACCTTGTGATTCGGGAAATAGGTTAAATTTTGGTTGTTTAAGATTGTTTGGAAGTCATTTTTCGTGGTTGTAGTGTAAGTGTGTCTGCGTATTGTTTTGATAAGCTGTAGAACGGGTTTGCGAGATTTATGACTGGTATGATTTAATGCGAATAAACTACTTGCATTGCGCTAGTAGTATTGATGAATGCTCCATTTTCATTGCAGTCATCTGTATCCTGGTACTTCTTTTGACATAACCTCTGAAATCGTGAACAGGATATACTTACTTATACGTATAGCTGTAGCAGCGAAATAATACGTTCTCGTAGTGAAAATATCCGTCTATCGTCTTGCTTTTCACCTTGCGGCGGAGAATAATTTTACGCTGTTTCAAGTATTCATTACCAATTATCTGTCAAGCAGGTGATGCCTGTCCATTATAATGATTGGTTAGTTTTCATAAGCGTTTAGAATTGAAGATCGTCGGTGTTTTTGCATCATACATACTTGTAAACGGCGTAGGCGGTTTTTGTCGTCCAAACCTGACTATTACGAACCACAAAGTAAGTGAATGAAAGAGGAAAATAAATTACATGTAATATCAAACTTATTAGTTCTTTGCCTGCGTTTAGTTGACTGATAAATCGATCTGAGATTGATCACTGATTATATTAAAGGCGACAAGATCTATCTAGATATAAGTTTATATCTGGAAACCAGTAGTGATAATTGACTATCTTGAATTATACTATGATTACGGAGAACTCATTAAGGCGCAACTCCATAGGTGTGCACTGCAGAAAAGCTTAGAAAATACTCACTTCATATAAAGAAAGTTAACTGAATCTAATGCTTCTTTAAC
Source organism: Ephestia elutella (assembly GCA_018467065.1). Lineage (NCBI taxonomy): Eukaryota > Metazoa > Arthropoda > Insecta > Lepidoptera > Pyralidae > Ephestia > Ephestia elutella. The sequence continues at coordinate 12,233,811 of CM031569.1, forward strand.
GTACAGCATTAAAACTGTGCATCCATCACTGGACATTATCTTTAGAAACTAAGTCAAATTTTGAGATAATTTGACGTAGACAATGTCTGCAAAAGTTAAACGATTGACTTTACACTTTTCATACACACTGAAACTTGCATTGACACTTCAATATCTGCTTTAATTAAGTATACAAAACTAAAAATTTTATGCTTCCTAATATATGCTACGGATCCATGTAAACTGAAACTTTATTATTGCAGTCCTGTGGCTCATAATGCGTCAATGTGCTCTTCCTGCGGCGGTGTTCCCGAACCGATACGACATTGGAACCTTCAAAAAACGAGTCTACATCTTCTTGAAAGGTCGGCAACACTCTTGTGATACCCCTGGTGTTGCAGTAGTCCATGGGCAGCGGTGATCGCTTACCATCAGGTCACCCGCTTGCTCGTTTGCCGCCCTATGTTATAAAAAAAAAAAGTCTTTTTGTCCTATCATTTAAAGGTTGGTTTTCACAGACGTCCAAGGTTGTAGTTCCATATCTGCAGCTGAAGCGGGGGTGGCCAAGTGGTAATGACACCCGCCTGAGGTCGGATAGGACCCGGGTTCAAATTCTACCTGTGTCACATGAGTTTGTAGACCAATTGACTCTTGTATGGTAGCAGATGGTGGTTTTCTCATAGACCACCACCTGCTTCCGGTGAAGGAAAACATCGTGAGGAAACCTGCACATTGGCTGACTGTTTAGTTTGCTAGTTTATATACGGCTACTACCTCTAGATGGCGGTAGTCGTAAAAGTCATGTCAGATGCCTTTAGGCGACTTGAATAAAATCTGACACCAGTGTTAGTAATAACACACTCGATAAGAAGAAGAAGCTGAAGGTTGCATACGCAGCTATGGACCTGCGGCCTTATGGGATAGGCAGCGATGTCGCTCGGGGGCCAACGTTGTAACGCGGCGCCTGCTCGACCGCCCGGCGAGCATCAGTGCAAACAACATAACAAATATCAAGGAACTAATCTGTGTACGCGCAATACTATCACAGTTTTCATATCAGATGAAATTTACAACTATAGAATTTACATTACTGAGATCAATTCTAATGTGAGATTAATCAACACTGAATTAAATCTTTGTAAGTTTTATAATTTCACGTCAGTTTCTCTGAACTCCTTTAGCTTCTACCAAGAGTAATGTAGTTTTACTGGAATTAAATCAAATTCGTGAATCAACCTTATGATTTGTAGTTGTAGGTTTAACACAAAATTTATAGTAAATCGCTCGTCGAGTTTAGTTTTCAATACCAACCGTCATTGGGGAAACTGCAACAATCATCGTAATTTTCTCCAATTCCGCATGATGTGCACCGTCAAATTCCATTACAATGAACAAGGCAAATGTGAATCTATTACGAAATTGACTGACGCATTGCTGCAGCGAATCGCAGCTACGAATGCAAGTAAATTGCACTCCGTATTCGTACGATGTAAATCATCTGCAGTTAGTATTTGCATGTCACGGTTGCGATTTATTGCATGGCCAAGGTCGAGCCGTAAGGAATATATTGTAGGTCATGATTTTAGAGAAATTATGTTTCATAGTGTGAACTGTGGAATTGAAGTCACGTAGAACAATTTTGAAGGCAATGTTTATTTATTGTTAAGTTATTTTTTAGGTCGGTACCAAGTATTGAAACTTGCAGGACAGTAAACTGCTATAGCAGTTAGAATAATTAGAAATTTCTTTTATTTCTCGATTACTGCCCCGTAAAGTGTTAATAAAAGAAAAAAATTATGTTTTAATTAAAGTTTATAAAAGATAAAGAGCAATTTTTATTTATAAACCATACATTGTTAAGACGAAGTACCTAATTGAAATAAATAGATGAGTAAGTGAAAACATTGACTGACAACATTGAGAGACGTTTAGTATTTAACAGCTTCTTGAAATGACAAACAAATAAATATACACATCCATACTTGACGAATACCAAATAGGTAGATAGTCTCTAACGAAAATATAACAAAAAGTACGCTTCTTTTTCATTGGTTGCAAATATTGGAATAAACACGTGACTATCGATAAAAAAAACAATGGCGGCTGTAGGGTTACCACAATTACAGGCTAGCAGGGAAATGCCAGGACAATTACCTATCGATCGGATGCACATGCGTCTATGAATACTGCATACAAGTAATTGATTGCGTTTATTGAAATCCATCATTGCAATTTGCAAGTATCAAAGGAAATACTGCAAAGGATTACGACGTTTTGCATCGCTTATGTTGATTTATTATTGAATAGTTAGTGGCGTAAGTATGTGTCAAAACGTCATTATACTCTTGACATGAAAATTAATCTGAAGGTAAATTTTCATTTCAAAATTATTAATCTACCACGGGACATAGAGTATCTAGAGTACCTCATTACTTTTTGTTCATAATTTGCATCTTGCATCTTTTTGAGTATAAAGAATCATGATTTCATCGTATCGTATGTCGTATATAGAAGAGTTAGCAATGGAAAGGGAAAAATGGAAGGAACTCCACCGACAAGAGCCTCGCTCTTTTAAATTTAATGATAACGAATCTTTTTGAGGCCAGTTTACATCAACATAATAAAATATACTAACAAGCAAATTATTAAAAAATAAAAAACACGACTGACAACTCACATAGCCTATGTCACTCGGGGGAATGCAAGGAATCTAACAATACCTCTCACATCAAAATCTGTTAAGCCGTTGAGGACTTATGGTGGAATAAAGAAACTTACATACATACATACTTACATACATACATACATGAACCCTGAAAACATAACACTCCTTTTTTGGTCAGTCGTGTAAAAATACGGAGACGTAGAAATAAAATGATATATTTTCGTGTAGGAAAATGGTGACAAAATTGACGCGAAAATCACAAGAATTCCATTAAGCACTGTCGTAATCCACTTTACACAAAAGACGGGCACTTGTGGAGAAATATAACAATTTCTAAGGTATAACCCTTTATCACGCGGCCGTTAGAGGCTCGTGTTAGTGCTGGGCGCGCCTGTATGGAATACTGACGTGATGCACGCCATATCGATGTGATTTATCGATATCGATATTTGAAAGATTAGTATACCAAACTTTACTTGTGACGTGACGGTATTAAAATTATAAGTTTTGGTATGCTAAACTAACAATATGATACATCGATATCGATAGTGTAACGATGAATACACATTACTTATAACATGACATTGTAAACTGTGAATAGGAAAATTTCATAATTATGTGTTGCTTAACAATGACTTATAAAAGGTGTAATTGTTGTAATAACTCTTCAGGGATAAACTGGGTCATTTAGTTTAACCTTTTCGAACATGATATTTTGTTCAATTGAATTTTAATGTACTTCTATGCAATTTGATAATAAACTTTGTAAAATGATGGGAATATTTCCAGTGAGAAAACATAGATAAAAAAAGATTACTTTACCTTTTTGTATAATTCTTAAGACATGATTTTCTTTATTAATATTTTTAATAAATTATAATTTACAATGACAATGAGATTATAAAATCTCATTGTCATTGTAAATTATAATTTGATGATTATAATTAACACTGGCAATGAGATTATATAAATAAATAATCAGGATATTTTTTATTGCATCACCGATTATCGTGAGGTGCAAAATGGCTAATTGATAATATCCGCATTTCCTAATTCGAATGACGTACGAGACAGCGTTCGGATATTACACTTACGCACGCGAATGTGTTATAAAGACATAAATAACCGGCCCGTATTATATCCGAACACATAAAATTCGGTAATAGCCTAATAGGTCTATCTCGAAGCATTAATCGGGTCAAATGATGATGTGCGTAATTTATGAATTATCTAACTGTTAAGAAGCGTTTGTTATTAATTTTAATTAAATGAGTTAGTTTACCTGTAGTACTAAAATCTGCATGACACGAAATGTGTGTTATGTTGTAAAAAGGAGGAAAAAAGGTATCTACCTCTTATACTTACAAAATAATGATATAGCTTAATTTTTAGTATCAGTTAAAATTCATATTATTTCCTCTATTATTTGTAACTAACTGAAATAAAACACCCAAAATTAAGTGAATTTATTACGTACATTACATTTTCAATTAAAATATTCTTAATTTTATTATAACACTAAAGTGCTTACATCTATTTATAAAGTACATTATAAAACAGTTTATTTCTATATGTAAGTTAAATAATTACATATTAAATTAAATTTCAAACTTAGATTACAATGTTATACTCTACAGCAGAAATATTTGAATAACATGAAGTAAGTGTCAATTTATTAAAATATTTTACTAGAAAGTATGTCAGCAAAGCATAAGGAGGAATAAACTCTAAATATTTCTACTATTTCACATAAATAAACAGGCTCGCCGGCCTGTGGGAAAATGTACAACTGTCTCATTCTTTCCCAATTTCACACTTACCCCGTTGCATTTCACATTTAGCCTAGTCTAGACACATAAACGAGTGTTTTGTTACTTCACTGAGTGATGTGATACGGAAAATTTAACAAAATACAATGCTGAAACGTTACAATTGTATTTATATCATGCTATAAAAATATTACATTCAAAGAATTAAGGAGTGTGAATCGTCTCATTAAAAAAATCGGCATTCAATTAAAAGTATCGATAGAATAGTGAGGTGCTGTGCTGTGCAAACATTTGCTATCAATCAGTACTATCAATAAACAATGGCTTGGTATTAGAGCCTAATACACCAGGATACAATGAGCAGTAGGAGTTACTAACACCGTGCCCCCCGGCTATAATTCATAACGGGCGCGAACAAGCTATGGATAAGAAACGCTGGAATGGAATGACACTGGCCGGTTTGAAATTGTCAGATTTGAATTTTCTATTATTTTTTCTCAATACTTAACTCATGTGACACAGCGATTTAAGTGTAATAGGACTCAATTCTATTCTAAATTCAAATACTTACATTTTTTTTTCTACAAAACCGGTCAAGATACAAATTAAAACATAATTTTTCTTTTGAAGTAATTAAAGTAAGAATACCTAAATTTGTATTTTATTTTGTTTTTACTAGGCAATTTTTTTAAGATTAATTTTATAATTAAATACAAGGAACCGCCTCGGCTATTGTAATTAGAGACACGGTAACTATTTTCCGTCCTGTGTAAAAAAAAACGATTTGCTTTTCAAAGTAGAGCATTTAGAATTAAGTTAAAACGGTATAAAAAACTCTTTTAGGTATTATGGTAATTTTATTGCAATTATGACAAATTAAACACTGTTATTATGGAAAATTAGTTGATACTATCTTAATACATTCTTATATTTCTTTATCGTAGTACATTATTTATGTATTTCTCCATTCACATTTAAAAATACAGGTAGATTTGAGAAGCAATCCCTCTTAAAAATACGATATATAGGTAGGTACCTAGTACGTAATCTTAGAAACCAGGTTAATAAAATCGTCTGTATGACTCAAGTAATAGGAGCATAATAATAAACGATAAAAACCGCGAGCCGATCATACGCTAGAAATATTTCTCTATCGACTGTTTACAAATACGTAGTAGTGAAACGTAATGTAATGGTATTTTTTTTATCTGTGGTTTGACTAGTGGTCTGTGTCGGAAATTTTTATTGGGTCCTTGAACTTGTATTTGGTCGATAATTCAGCGTGGTCTGTTTTGGATGACTCGTAGTCTACGAATATAGCTGGTAGTCACATTTCTAAATTAGTGTTATCATTTGTAAGACTGCTATAGACTGGACAATTATTTTATACCTATGCAATTTTTATGAATATGTATATTAACCTAGTTATTGCGTTCTGGTATTTTTTCTCTAAGTCTATTTAATTCTGTAAGAATCAATTATGTTGAACTACACTACATATATAGATAGTAACACTACTAAAAATAAGTCAGATAGATAATGCTTCCACTTTTGCTGACAAATTACATGCCAGCACCTCATGGTTAAGACATTTGCAGCAGCCACGTTGTTTGTACAGGCACCTAGTGTTTTAACAAAACGCTGTCTCGATTTCATGAAGCAACAGCAATCAATTCGTGCTCAAATACGGAACGAAATTTCCCAAGACAAAGCCCTCGGGGTGGAAGGTAACGGAGACGAACTCCGAGCCTTCCCACAATATGAATAATAACAAATCGGCAACGAAGGATTTATAGTTTGTGCTTTCACTAAATGTGTCTAGAAATATGCGCTTTATTTTTTATTTATTTATTTATTTATTTTTGTACACAACAAATACATAGATATAAAACATAGTAAAACTAAGTACAAAGGTACTACTTATTATACTTATTATTTTTTATTTACAAAAAAGAATAGTAATTATGTATCAGATGTCTAAATAAAAACAAAACGCAATATCTTTTCTTCGCTTGTTCTAAATTTGAATTCAAAAGTAAAAAAACATTAAACTGAGCGATTTTTCTGACAGCTAATTAAGAAAAAAAAATCAGTATAAAAAAGTCTCAACAGATAGCGTTTTATGAAAGCCGAGTCGTAATAATGGCTGAACCTATATGGTGCGCTTTTTCTTGTTAACCAGAGGCAGAAAAAAAAAATCACATAACAGTTTGACAGTTGCACAAATCACAATATAGATACTTTTTAGTTGTTTTTTTTACTAAGTTTTATTTTTTTTAAATGCCAATCCCGTGAACTTTTTGCTTTTTGTATGGAACTTTTTCTCTCGCCTTTTACTAAGCGCCATCTATGAAGTCATCTGGAACTTATTTCTTTTTTAATTTGTGTCACGGAAAATCCCTCATTGAATTTACATTCATCTTTTTACTACGTAAACCGTTCTTTATATTTTTTGCAGTTGGCAACCACGATAGCGATCGATCCAGTCCGTGGCGAGTAAGTATTGAACCGCGAAGTAGTATTGCGGTGGTGGTACGGTTTAAGATGTATTAAATGCGATTTTTGATTCAGGGTTTTGCATTTGTTACACCTGCCATCATTTTAACCATCTTCCTCTTTCTACTTCATCAACATCTCGTACCATAGCGTCATCTTAATTGTATACTTTTGGGTCATAATATAACGTATGTAATAAAATAGTTCTTAATAAAAGATATCCAAGCAAGCAAGAAATTAAAAACATCCACAATTAATTACTTCTACCTTAAAAAATCACAATAAAAACATAATTTAAAATTCTCGATCTCATGTTTTGCTTACCATAACCGCGAATTTTTCTAGCCAGACATATAAATCACTTTTTGCCGACCGAATCTATACCACGTGAGATGTAAAGCTGTGTACTGTACCCTTGGCCTCACAATGGCAAATTACTGATCTTTGACATCCGAGGAACAATGGAGAGACAGGATTTATGAGGTGAAGTGACTGTCGTATTTTCAATTTCAATAACGCACTGCGGATGCGTGGTTGGACATTTTTGTCTTGATGGTGTGATAAAGGCGCATTTTTTTAATAATGTGAAATAGCTTTCAGCCAGCAGTGGAACACCAGTTTTAAAAGTGAAATCTAGTATTCAATACAATTAATCGAAAAAAAAATATTTTAATTTTTTTTTCAATACAATTGACTTATTGTACGATTCAGCCGTTAGAATTTTTTACGTTCCTATATTGAGAAATAAAGAACTTGATCTTTATAATAAATAAATTTAAATATAAAAAAATACAAAAAATATTTATACTGAGCAGAGCACAACATTACATTATTTTATCATTTAAGTTCCCATATCATAAATCTCAGCGTCATCACATAAATTCAAAGTACATACAGCGTGTTGTCAAACGGTATAAGAACTATTAGTATCTACATGGCCGTTATCAAAATATTAACTAACGGCTTTCCCTGCATTAATGTCTTCCGGCTCTGTCGTGGGACGCCTGCGTTACGAAATTGTAACTTAACGTATAAACTTTACTGTCGCATAGAGAAAATTATGTCTAAATTTCAGATAAAGCATAAGAAAATTTGTGAGTCGTAAAATAACTGCTTTCATCAAATTAAATCGGTTAGAATTTTTTTAAATTAATGATGGGTTTGCTCTTGACTAAAATCTTGTCCGAGGACAGAGATGAGGTCTACGATGTAGCGAGCTTACCCAGAAGCTTACTCTGGTTTTGAAGAGGGTCAGGTTGTGAAAATTACAAAAAAATAATATTTTCGATTACAAAAATATGCCATTTTTTTTTTGCATGACACATAAAAATCTGTCTACATTTATTCGACATTTGGTACGAGACGACTACTGAAATGATTACACCTGAAATTACAAACAAATTATAATTCTCTATTAAGTATTTTAGTAGCAATTATCCAACTAGTTTCCTTGAAAAGTGAGAGAAACACAATACAAGGGTCACTAAGGAAACAGCGGAAACGAGTCGAGCGGTGGCCGGCAAGATTTATCTACACCCTGTGTACGATGCTTTATAGCCACGCTAATTTGTATTTTATTACCTACTTCCAATTTCAGATTTAATTGTCGTGTTCTGTTGTTTTACATCTAATTTACCTAATTAAATAATTACGAAATCTTTTTTTGGTTGGAAAATTTTGACAAATAGGAGATCGTTTGGAATAGTAGATACGATGAAAGTTACATCATTATTAATCCTAATCCTAACTAATATTATAAAAGCGAAAGTGAGTTTGTTTGTTGGTTTGTTTGTTTGTTGATTTGTTTGTTTGTTACCTCTTCACGCTATATCTACTGAACCAATCTTCCTGGTATTTCGCATACACATAGCTGGAAGTACGGAGAAGGACATAGGGTACCTTTCATCCCGGGAAAAAAGCACTGTTCCCGTGGGAAATTCACGCGGGCGAAAGCTAGTAATAAAATATAGAAGTAACATACGTTTTTAAAAAAGATATTTAAAAAAATATATATTCCTTTATTTTTAAAATAAAAATAAAATATGGTACACAATCGTTAAAACAAATTGCATCCTATTTTTAAAGTATTGTTTGAATGGACAAATGCTTTATGACTATGGATCACCTGATGCCATAAAATGACGCAACGTCTCTTTATCCATAAAACAGTAAACCTTTCAACGGTAACCAAATAATGGTTTTTACCTGACTTTTATGACTTTTTTGAGGGAATTGTACAGGCAACGGTAAAAACTAAAAAGCATTCACTTAAAACGCGTAACTATGGAACTGTAATCATAGCTTTGAGTAAGTAACAGAATAGAGGTAGTTAAGTTTATAGTTTAGAATTTTGTTATTTGTTTACTAACTAACAAATATAATATACAAATAGTATAAACTGGAATAATATCAACTCAGAAGTCAATAGGTATATTTTTACTCAAGCGTTACACTATCTTCATGTACACAAGATTTTAGACACCATGTTAAAATGATGTAATTTTTTTTTTCATTGACATTAAGATAATTACTACTAACGTATATAGAACTATAGGTATACGAAACTTAGCTACGAAACGGAAATGCGAAAATAATTTATACTAGTAATACGCCATGCCGTTTGTATAAAATGTCGTTTTGTGTGACAAGCTACAGATAAAATCTGTAACGTCTCAAGCTACTGTCTGTTACAATACTTAGAATTCATAGCACAGTTTACAAGCAATCCTGAGCTTTAATTTTATTCCATACATTTACACTTTAATTAGCAATAAAATTAAATGAATCCGGAGCGGGTAATAGACGAAAACTGGTGAAATTCGATTTTAACAGCTGTGGTGACGTCACACAGCTGATCCTGTAAAATATGTTGTAAACAGCACCGCAATAAAAAGGGCCCGGGACCGGGAGCGCCGGCATAAGGCACAGCGTACACTAAAACAGATTTATTGTTTAAAGATTTTTTTTTTTTACAAATTACATATATGTAACTAGCTTTCGCCCGCGTGAATTTCCCACGGGAACCGTGCCTTTTCCCGAGATGAAAGGTACCCTATGTCCTTCTCCGTACTTCTAACTATGTGTATGCGAAATTTCAGGAAGATTGGTTCAATAGATGAAGCGTGAAGAGGTAACAAAAAACAAACAAATAAACAAACCAACAAACAAACAACCCACTTTCACATTTATAATATTAGTTAGGATATGTATAGGTACATAGTTTTGTGTATCTGTAAAAATGTATAATAAATAAAACAAAATAAATAAATAAAAAATTATAACGTGAACCTTTTTTATACTTATTTAAGATTTTAATCCAACCGAATATGATACGCACGGTAACGAATTACACCTTTAGATATACTTATGTAAAAGGCACCAACATAATTACATCGGAGTTAATTAAAACTTTCTACGCGTGTCCGTCCAGTAATTTATTAATGTTACGTCATAATCGTGAATTAGCTTGTGGGTTTGTGTGGTATTCATAAACTCTGGAAAAATGGCTTAAAACTATGACGATACCGAAATATTTCATTAAGATTTTAATACAGGTAATGTTTGCATAAAAAAAATGTGCACAGAAAAATAATTAATAAATAAGTATATTTCTGAGGTTATTATAAAAAAAAATATTTTGTTAAGATTGTTTAACTACCCAATTAAAATAATAAAAAATCTATCCGTTAAACGTGAATAAAATAGATACTATTAAATCCCATGATCGTACTTCGAATTTATGTATTGTTTTTATGAAAAGAAAACCCTGAAAGAAAAAAAATCTGTTTAAGAATAATGAAGACGTACCTAGTTTGGTGAGCGTCTGAGCTAAATCGTAAAGAGTTCGTCTGAGTGCGTTCGGCGCGCTATGTGACGTTCGCAAGGGCAGGTGCGAACGTTATCTTAATTCAGTTTAGTAGCGGTTACTTAGTTCATTTTATAAACGGACGAGTTGTCTGTCAATATAATTGAGATTTTTTTTTGCGTTGTATTTTCAATATTTTTATTTTTGAGACTTGTCACAAATGAGAATTCTTCGAGACTCTAGAAATAATTGTTTAATCATAAATTATTAATCAAAAGTCGTCGCGAATCGTGTAGATTTCTTAATATGTAGGTATGTTATTTTTTTGATTTATTATTTTAATTTCTAGAGCATTTGACTAAATAACTTTCAATGGAACCTGAAAAAAAAATACCGTGATCTTTATCATATCATCAGCGAGTTTTACTATTATAAATACTACTAAAAGACTTTGAACTAAATATTTGAAACAAAAACCGAATTCGTAATTTCGAAATTTAAAGTACAAAAGAAAATTCTAGTGCTGTTCGTGAGAGGCGAGTTTCAGTGAGTCCTAACACCGAGGTCAGGAGGCCAGCCGGAAGGGCGGGGGTCACTGGCCCCACCCTGGATATAGCTCCGTGGAAACGTACACCTTTGCTACGGCATAATACTGAGATTTCATTTATAATTGAATTTATTGTTGCAAAATTGGTTGGAAATAGCGAAAAATTAACAATTTAGTAAGTACGTAGGTGGGACTCTACATTACGGACTGAATAAGTGATGAAATTTAGTACTAATTATCATTAATTGACATACCAACTAATTAGAGATATTTGACATAGAAAACGAAAAAATCAGAGTCGATTTTATCGTTACACGAGTTAGTTTGCACACTAATTTTCTATAATTAACAGGTAAGTACAAACATTTATGCAATGTTAGAGAAATAACTAAAACTGTGGTTAAGTAAGCTGAAATATGCACGTAAAATGGCTAGGACATTCCCGTCAGCTTTAAATTGGTGGTATGCTAGTAAAACAGCCAATTAGGAGCGCTTACGTGTCGCGCTCAGCATTTTCCAACGTTCCTCTATGATTACACTAAAACCCTTGTATACTCCTATCTTCCAAATTTATCGATAAGTCAACACAGCATAAACCACAGCAAAAATAGTGATTCAAAGAATAAAAATAGCCGGCGCCGGGCTTGTATTATTCATACAGTAATTACTCCACGTAATTGAAAGTTAATTTGCAGCACTATTAAAATGAAAATCCACCAAACGCAACCTGCACATTATGCCCGTGCAGGTTTTTGTTACCTACTTATTCAAAGCGCTAAAGACCCTGTTTGGTTTTACTTTGTTTGTGGAGACATATTTCCCGACGCGGCGGCTACGTGCGCTCGCATTCATAATCTAGAAGCCTTTAAGGTTACTGAAACATTTTATAGCACCAATAATAACTTAAAATCTATAAATAACTGAATTTATTCTCCCAGTCACGTAAACTTTTTAAAAATCAGGATTCCAGCAATACGATTTATATTTTCATAAGTAATTTAAAACACATTATAAAAAGTGTTTAAGACACAGAACGCGATTGTACTTTCCGTTGTAAACATGACTGCGGTCACAATAATGTTTATGGATTGCAAGTGCACTACAGGAGGAAAGAATTGATTATGAAATTATGCCTGATCAGAATTCTGCGCAGGCGACCGACGATGATTCCAACATTCGTGATTGGACAAACAAAGGGTATCTCGTGTGAAAAAGTAAAAGCTTTGAGATAATCCTGAATGACGAAGCATCGGGAACTAATACTTCTCAGCTGCTTACGTAGTGAGATGCAAATTTTCTTGCGGTTTAGATGCCATGCGATATTCGACAAACCGTGACGGCTGGCAGTCGATTTCGATGCGTAAATTGACGATACGTGTGTCGCATCGGATCGCATGTCCGCAACGCTTTGAACGAACGCCGACAGCCAATTGAACTGTGGTAGGTCACGATGCGCAAACGGCGATTTCGTATGCATATCGGTCACTGGAGTTCTCTCGAATAGTGATGGGAATTGCACGAGTGTTATTAGACTATAATACTTCGCAGAACGTCCACTACACACGGAAATCTCGACAAAACTAAATTACGGTCAAAGGCACGCCGCCATAGATACGAAAACTGGATATCTTAATTTCGTCCTGGGGGTTAATAAATTATAATTTATGATTGTGTTCTCGGACAGTCCGCAGTGAAAAAAGGGCTTCTATAATAGAAACGTCGTTTTTTTACCCGCATGTAACATTAACCGAAGTTAGTCTTCCGATGTTTTATCAGGCTTTAGTAGCCGATGCTTATGCGATAGAATGTGGTAGAGTTATGATAAGTATATTCATCTCTTTCGCACAATTAGACATTATTATGATTCTAAAATTTTCCCAAGGTTAATTTCGTATGCTTTGTGGTATTTTAATTGTGTATACGTTACATACAAATGTTAATTTAATTAAGTCATTCTTGTTAGCGGATGTTTAACAAACTTGGCTAATACAGTAACATTAAATAAATTTTCGTTTTATTCCAAACGATTTTAAAATAAATAACAATTATGTAAGTATAGGTAGGCAATTTTGTTTTCAATGACGGCAGTTATATTGCCAAATAATTAAGCACGTTAATCTATAGTGACAGAGTAATCATAATGTGTAACAGACCGAGACAGGTATACATCGCATTGTGTGTCTTTAAATATGAAGGGTTTATTAGTTAAATATGTGGTGGGGCCATACATCATGATCGGCGCCAGCGCAGGCTTTCTGTTCGATTCCCGCCGAGAGTTCCAATGTTATTACTTTTTAAATGTCTCTCAAATAGATTTGCTTTTTGAAAAGTTATCATCGTTAATTCTGTATAAAGGTTAACCGGGACTTTCACCTCACTGTGCAGTAAAAAAATTAACAATCGAAGCTTGTATAAAATTTTATTGTAGAATAATTATAAAGATTCCTACTGAAATGGTGTGATAAAGTTTATTGGTCATTAGAACGAGAGCCAAAGCCGATTGGTGAGTGCCATGACCGATCAGTAAGATTTGTTACGGATCTAAACATGAGTGTTGATTGACCAAGGATAATTATGAAGTAGCGAGAGTACTATAAAACTAAGGTAAATGCACCTATGAAATTTATGAAACGCTTTAGCGAATTTCACATTTTAACATTTATTGCCGCGATTTTTTCTCTAACAAATTCGAATAACGGATCTCCGTTTCGGAAATGCTAGAAATATTGTTTTGAAGTTTCGCTCAGATGAATAATTCATACCTCGTAGTTTACGTTACTAATAGTGCTTAATTATGACTAAAAAGTGTAAATCTCTCTAATTAGCAATAAGTGTCAATCAAAAATGATTTATGCGATACAATGTAACAATAGAGCCGACACAAAACGGCGTTTTATGCGAGGCTCATAATGGAACCAACACTATTAACCGACTTACTTTAAAAAGAAGACACATTGTTCTGTAAAACGCTAGTTTCGGCACGAAGCAGTCTACGTCACATTACAAATCCGAAATATCTTAAATACGTCAATCGTTGTGCAATAATCACCTCTATTACGGGATCACAAGGTCCACGTGCGGCGTCATACGAATAAGCACGAGTGAAAATTTAAGCTCGTGAAAAAATGGACCTTTTCACGCGGGTAATAAAATTTAAATTTCCATGTCTCTATGAAGATTTTTATTCCAAACGAACGTCTAGTGTAGCGAAGTTATTTATATGAAGTGTGTGTTACCGTGCACTGTTTATGTAGACTTAAATATGGTTTAATAGTTTACTGAAACGGGCAAGCCTTCGAAAATTATGCAATAAAAATCGTCGGAAAAATCAATAAAATCTAATTTAAATATTGATTGTACTTTTAAAGTATTGTTTTAATTTGTAATATTAAATTTAAGAATATTTATGTCCATTTTCTAAACTTTTTCGTTATCTACTTCTAGTTTTCATAGCAGCAATTTTAAATCTTGAAACATAAGAAAAATGAGTACCTATTGAGGTGAAAAATGATGTCCTATTGATTTTAATTTAAGTCACAAAGTTTCTGCCCATAATGTTTCGTGCGATAAATAATTTTTACTTACTAATATTGTAAAAAAATTAAATAAAATGTGACTACCAAAATAGTAATTGATGACTATATTATGATGTTTTATTGCCATTCCAATTAATTCTGTGGCCCTTCCCTAGTTGTCACATTGCGCGAAAAAGACATTGTTCATACGTTTATGGACAGTTCGTTCAATAAATAAAAGTATTATCACTTCATCATATAATTTCAAATAGATTTTCTGAATATATATTGAGTATGAAAATAATTAAAATTACCATTTTTAAGGGCGATTTTATTAAAATCAAAGATGTACTTTGGTACTTCCCGTCATATGCCATGTAAAAATAATATTACATTTTTTTATTTTTTATTCTTTGATGAAGTATCGTTGAAAAGGACTATGAAAATAAGGTAGGGTTTCCATACAACACTTTTTTATCAGCTTTACCATTTGCGAGATATAGGTGTAGTGTATAGTGTACGTGTAATTTGTAATTTTGACTTTAAAGTTGTCGTCGGTCGACATTGACATGGATAATTGTCAACAACTGTCTGTCAAAATAAACTTCAAATCGAGTGTTACTCACGTAAAGAAAACGCAATAATGAATTAAGTATTTAGTAAAAATTAAATAAATACATAATTCTTCATTCGGATATCCTGTGATGAATTAGTGTACTTGAAATTATAAATAAAATAAAAATATATACTTTTTTTCAAAAGAACAGTATAAACTTAAATGTAAGTTTTAGATTTTTAAACAGACGTGAATGCCGACATTACTTATAACGGAAACGCAAACAATACTTATAAATGGTATATTTTAGTAGATGATTCTACCAATATATAGTAATTGATTTGACTATTTATTATGATCAGTGATAATACTATTTCTTATTTCCCTTCCCTAGTTGTCACATTGCGCGAAAATTTCATATAAGCATTTAAAATAACATTTTTAATTTACACTAATACCTATCCTAGATTAATTACTGACCAAGACTGATTAAAGGTTAAAAAATAAAAAAAAATAAAAACAGAAAAAAATATTCCGAACGGTATATCATTCCACGTGTATGAGCTATCTGTTTCATCGATATATTTCACTACCTACTTGAGTATTCAACCGGGCGGGCACCTCCAGTGTGGGGTATCGTGCAACAATTAATTATCCTTCAGACTAAGACTGAAGATAGGCCTGTGTCACACTATCAGCTACGCTATGAGATATCTTTACCTACAGTGAGGAGCATCGTGCAATAATCAATAAAAATCACCAGGCTCAAGCTAGAGATCAATTTGTGTTCTAGATATAGACCTGTATTACAGTACGCTTAAAATATCGTTAATCAAAACTATTCATTTATTTAACTATAATTTTAATGGGCACGAACCTTATTTTATTTAAAATCATAGTTTTGTATTTAAAGCGTGAAAATTTAAGAAATAAATTAGTTTTATTATTATTATTTTTATTAATTTGTAAATATGTTTTCTACAAAAATTAAACACAAATAAATTTAAAAAAAAAAGAAAGACTAAATTATTTATTTATTTAAAATGATCGCATTCAACCAAATCAACGTGTGTGATTTTTTATTTTTTCTTATTAGCCTATTCTGTCCAACTGCTGGGCAAAGGCCTCCTCTCTGGTTCGTCAATCCTGTCTATTCAGTGCATGAGCCCTCCATTTTTAGTGATTTAAGTATATAATTTAGAAGATCTCTACGAATATTTGTAGCCACAACAACACATACAGTTTCTTACAACAAACAACGAAAAATAAACAAACGAAAAAAATAAATGTGTGTTGCAGCAATACAAAAAGGTCACACCTCAGTGGCACTATTACCCGGGGGGCAATATACTGATTTTCAGTTGTGACCAGATTTCTTACCCAATCATTCCTATGATAATTGTAAACAGTCGCAGCTTACATCGACCTTTTGTGCATGATCATCGTCTCTACCTCCCTGACTCTCTCTTTGCCTTATTATTTTCATATTTCTATTTCTTAATTTTGGCTTTTGTGTAATAAATAATTTATAAAAAAAAGTCCATGAGACTAAACTGTCCAAAAACTATATTGAATATTGTTTGTTAAATAATATTTGTTTTTATTTTACTATAATTAGGCTACTGAAATAAGTTTTATTATTTTTTTCTTTTCAATAGAGCCATTCTTTAATAACAGCAATGTAAATAAATCAAACAAATTGAAATTTTTAAATCCTTGCTATAAGATCATCATGTCTTAAAATGACACACTAACAAATTATTTATGTATGTATTTAACTTAATATTAAAAGTGTATTAATGTATTTGTTTCAGATTCGAGAATGATATTACAAAATCAAAATACAAAGAAGTCATAAAATGTTAAAGCACCTTGGATCGATCTTTGGTAAATATTTTTATATCTTCTCATAGCTTTAAGTGGAATACCAGCATAGGTTCCATTCCCATCCAGGGTCGGACGGAGCGTCTCAGGGCATTGTAATAATACATTTTTAACACAAGGGCTACGTATGTACCTACTATGGCGATAAATTATAGAGTTGGCGTTAAACCAGCCTTTATGTTAGCGAAAATGAACAAAACAAAAATGAAATGAGGTAAACGATGTACTTTGTGATTGCGACGTTGTAACACTTTAAATCAGATTTTGGTTATATTAATTTATTCTTGTTTTATTGATTTTTTTTTTACCTAGCAAAACGTGTAAAAAAGTTAAAGTTTTGTAAATAAAAATTTTGTTTGATTTTATTTTAGTTTCTGTATAAAACAAGAATTATTTCACACTAGCTTTTGCCCGCGGCTTCGCCCGCGTGAATTTCCCAAGGGAACAGTGCTTTTTCCCGGGATAAAAAGTAGCCTATGTGCTATTCCAGGTCATTATCTACCTCTGTACCAAGTTTCATCGAAATCCGTCCAGTAGATTTTGCGTGATTGAGTAACAAACATCCTCACAAACTCACAAACTCACAAATTCACAAACTCACATCCAAACTTTCGCATTTATAATATTAGTATGGATTACTTACGTCTGTTATTATTTTGCCAAAAGGTGGTATACTTACACGAAAAAATACTGAACGACTTTTCATGTCAATTTCACAAATTAGATAATTGTCATTTATGTCCTACATGCCCTAGAAAAATGTAACACATATTATAGTATAAGCTTTTTAGTTTTTGTATATAAATCTTTATTTTCCTTATAACATTCAGTATTCTGTTAAAAAACAATAGGTTTCCTGCACTGGCAGGCCGGTGATGGAAAACTATAGGACGTGGTGGTTCCCAATGATTTCCGATTCAACGCATAATACCGGGTCGCAGATGTAATGACCTTTATAAAGCCTCGTGTACATTCTATACACAAAATATTGAATATCAGCGTGTTAGTGAAATTTATAAAATAATATACCATCTAATATAGGTAGCTCTGTTACAAGTTTCTTTTAACTTGCAAAAAAATATGGTTATGATATTTATAAATATAGGTAAGAATTATGGCGTATACAAATAAAGGTAACTTCCTATTTAGCTTATCTTATAGTTATAGTTTTGGTTTGGTTGGTCTTGTCTTATCTTATAGTTTTGGTCAAAATAATACGGTGAAGAAATAGCATAAAAAACAATTTTGACAATATTACTAATTTAACTAACATTACACAGTCACTTCCTTCCTATACTATCACAGTAATTTTAGTTTATAATAAAAAAGAAAACGCGCACACACAAGGCGTTCTCCCCATATTCGTCACTTCACAGCTGCACCTATGAATGATCGATCCTTATCCAAGATGGCCGACGGCGCGCGGCGGACAGGCACCGCTTGCGCACCTCCTTCCCGTCAAACCCAACTTTGAAATTAGAACACTTCAAATTAATTATTTTCATTTTTAAATTGCACAATTCTTATTTTAACGCAACGAACGTGCGGTCTGCTATGAAGTTTGAGTTGTACTAAAAATTATAAAAGCTTTAACGTATTCAGAACTTGAACACCATAAAACATATCTCCCCCATTATTAGTTTATGGCTTGCGACTGTTGTCGGGCTATTATGTTGTTATTTTTGTGTGTATTGCTGTTTGTTTTTATTGTATGCGGTCGGCCGATTGGGGTCCCATTACCATTACTAAAGATTCCTCTATTGAGCAACGTAATCCCGTTACTTTTAAGAATCTGTTTAAACTATTTCACTGTATTGTTTGTCTATTTTTTAAGTTTGCAAGATAGTGTTGCCAAGCAAAAGTGTTGCTTAAAGGTAATTTTACTTGTTAGTAAAATAACACATTTAAAATAAATTTGTACGATAACGTGAGGAAATAAAAGTACCTAGTATGATAAATAAAATAAATAAAATAAATAAAATAAATAAAATAAATAAAATAAATAAAATAAATAAAATAAATAAAATAAATAAAATAAATAAAATAAATAAAATAAATAAAATAAATAAAATAAATAAAATAAATAAAATAAATAAAATAAATAAAATAAATAAATAAATATACCTATACGGACAAATCACACAGATTGAGTTAGCCCCAAAGTAAGTTCGAGACTTGTGTTATGGGATACTAACTCAACGATACTATATTTTTATAACAAATACATATATAGATAAACATCCAAGACCCAGGCCAATCTGAAAAAGATCATTTTCCATCTTGACCCGACCGGGGATCGAACCCGGTACCTCCGGTGTGGCAGTCCGGCGTGATAAAGTGAGATCAAAAAATATTGACTCTACTTTCTATGTTTTCTTTAATAAATTTACTTTAACGAAACCTGTACAGGTTATTTAAACACAGTTAAAATTAAGTTATACTTATAAGATTATATATATTTTGTTATAAAATCTTATACGTTGTCCAAAGTTTATTTTAATACAAAAAAAAATATAAATATTACAACTTTCTTAAAAGTTTAAAATTAACAAAACCTTTTTAAAACGATTTATCATCGTCAAAAACTCCATAGAAATATATCCGCAACAAGCTTCGTCAAAAGAAAAAATAATTACGTAGGTATATTATTTTATTATCAAAATTATTATTATTATTTATCATTTATCAAATACATACATCACTAAAAGACGTTTAATTTATTTTTTGGTCACACGAAGTAGAGCCACTTTCGATGCGTTGCATCAATAACCAAGGGTAGAGCACATGAGAACGCCCGCATTCTATCGCTGAATTGTAGAGACGCGGCAAATGCAGGTAGAGTACAATGTTTTTAGTTCCTGTTTTAATATCTTTTTCACATATGTATGTATATATACATATATGTATATATATTTTAAATCCGAAAAAAATAAAATATTATACTGAGTTAAACTAAAAATCACTTTTAAAACATGTTTGTAGAGTTCTTTTTACAGCTTATACTTCGATCATCATTTTTTGTACATAATAACTAACTCTATTTACACCAAAAAAATTGGATCTAAAAATTCAATGAAAACTTATGCTAATTTTTTTTTAAATTCCAAAATAAATAAATTTCTGTCATGTATTCAACTTTATGCTTGAAAAATAATGTAGAGACAATGTCAATTTGTAACAAAATACAAATATCGGATAATTTTGTAATTTATATTTTATTTAGTCACTGGTAGAGTCGTCTTAATATATAAAGTGACTAGCTGTCGCCCGCGGCATCGCCCGCGTGAGTTTCGCTTTGATGAAAAATCTCTCTTGGAGCTTTTCATCAGATATTCCAGATCTTCAATTTTTATACGTCAGCAGAAAATGCTCATCAGGTTGAACGACTTTTACTAAGGCGCCATTTCCTTAAATCTTATAGTTTAACTGTTCTGTTTTGGTTCTTCACCAAGTGCTCCAGTTTTCAAAATCAATTATAGCCTAAATGTTGCCTAGGCTTAATAGCTATACAACAAAAAAGTTTCATTCAAATCGGTTCAGTACTTTCGGAGATTAGCGTGATCATACATACAGACAGACAGACAGACAAAACATAAAAAAAAAATTTTTTGCTTTCTATTATTCTTTTTAAGTGTCCCTCTATCCATTTCATTCAAAAATACTAAATGTACAGACAACATATTTTTACTGTTTTATTATATGTATAGATAAAGAAAATCAATGAAAGTCATGACTTTAGTAGGTCTTTTTAAACATCATCTATTTCATTTGTACCTATAGAAATTATTTCTTATTATTTAATAAATAAAATTTAAATTTGTACTTTAGTATTTAATAATAAACTGCTTAGTGTAGAATTATTTTTGCAGTAGCATCAAATTTCAGCAGATCAGTAACCGAATAATACCTATTTCAATTGTCAAAAATAACAAGGCAATAATGATAAGGCGATGTATTGAAAATAAAAACTGGCAGTAAGCAACGATTACAATATCTCATTTCCCTTTAATAAAGGTGTATTTAAATGCCTGAGCCCGCAGCGATGGAGTCGCAATTTTGGGACTGGTTTAGAAATTATAGGGTCAGCTTGTATGAGGTTAGACGGTGGTAAGCGAAATAACAAGTGATCTTCAACAACTGATATAATAACTCTCGATGTAAAATCTTTGTGTCTGTCTGTTCATCGCAGCTCCAAAAGAGATAGACCAATTTAAGTGTGGTTTTGTCTGTCAAGGTACAGTTAACTAAATCTTTTCAACCTTTGTTATTAGCTTTATTAGATACTAGCTTTTGGCCGTGGCTTCGCCCGCGTGAATTTTCCCACGGGAACAGTGCTTTTACCCGCGATAAAAGGTACCCTATATCCTTCTCCATACTTTTAAAACTATGTGTATGCAAAATTTCAGGAGGATTAGTTCAGTAGATAAAGCGTGAAGAGGTAACAAACAAATAAACAAGCTCACTTTCGCATTTATAATATTAGTTAGGATTATTTAATCTATAATCCTAAAGTAGCAATAGGGATAATTATTTTATCTATAATCCGTAAGGCGACTTTATCTTCTAACAAACAAAAACTAGACATAATACCTTACTTGAATAGAAGGATAACATTGATAAAATTAAACTAAGCCATTATTACCCGGTATGACCCGGGGCGGTCTCTTTGACTAATGTTTTCTTTTTAAACTTTTTAAATTTTATTTGACTTGACATGTATTTTTGTTTAATTGAATATACTTTAATATTAAAAGCCATTATTCCATTAATATATAAGTACTGGGTATATCCTTAAATGAATTTCAGCCCTTAATAATTTTGATAATATTGTTCACTAAGTATAACAAGAAAAATATCCTAACTTTCGGTTCCTTAGTTTGGATTAAAGAAAGCTGGTCGAATGTAACCCAGCTATAATTGCAAATTGTTAATTTTCTTAAAGCTGCCTGGCCCATGTTTCCTATTTTACAAGGTACTACCTATTACCCGTGTGCTCAAAGTGATTGGCTGCTTATTACTGTAATATTCTGGCTTATCGAGAAGTAATTTGTAGGACGCCTTAAACTATTAATGTCGTATTTTATGCCTTACAAAATTAAGATTTTTATAGTTACACTTCTGCATGTCTTTACTGTATCAATCAAAATTATAACCTTTTTAAAATGATTAATTTTCCACATCAAAGTAAATTAGTAATTTAATAGTACATAGGTATATAATTTGATTGATCTGGGATTTGTTTTGTATGTTTTTAAATATAATATTTTCTCAACATTTGACATAATAAAATATAAAATAACCAGTACCTACCACATCTACTTGAATTTTAGTGTATCTACCTGCATAGTTAAATTAAACATTATAATTTTTAAATATTATTTTTCAAAAATCAACTGCATCGGATATTCAAACTGAATAAAATTATTCTCGTCTAATTAAATAACATTCAAACATCATGGGATCACTATCATAAATTTAATTATTATTATCTCATCTTCATGGTCAATGTGAGCAGGGCCTTAGGCGATATTACATTCAACTTATAATTTAAACCTACTCGAGCTCATTACACTTGGCTCGAACAGTTGGACTTTGCTCAAAAGATGGTGGCGTACGAAGACCCTGGTTATATCTTTTATCTTTATATCTTTTAGAATATCAATGATTACACGTGTGTGCATTTCCCACATAAAATTTTCTTGAGGGTTTTCCCTTGAATGGCATTTAAATATCAAAAATTTTACAAACATGATACTCATTATGTTGGGATACGATCATACATTTGATACCTACTCATTATGATGGGATACGATTAAAAAATTGTTTATGTAAAAAGATAGATTTATAAATAAAAGCTTGTAAAAGACAAAATTTTACTCAACTGTATTTAATAAATTTTAAATAGAATCTATTAAAATTTTGTATAATTATTTATTGAAAAAAAAACTTAGATTTTCAAGTGTTTTTAAAAGTAAACCTAACAGCTTTTGTTATTCAAATTATACATGGAGACAGACTAAACGCTTAGTCATTCTCTCAGGCAATTTCCGAAACGGCTAATAATTTGAAAGTGAACCTCATGTTTGGAGTCGGCCCACGACCAGAGCCGCGTCCTTGTATTGTTTTGCGGGCCCTGTTGCGTGAACCCAAATGAAATACGGCCGACAGCCCGACTACTTATTTTTCTTTTATTTTCTTACTCTGTGACTCTGTGTTACTTAATTTTATCAAGTCGCATGAGTTATGGACGACCACACGCATCGCCTTAATTACTTATTACGTGACTTCTATTAGACACTATCGCGCTCTTATCAGAATAGTCCTGTTCCTATCCGACCAATTAGAAACTTATCCGACGCGCATCCTTTATGAGACACACCTAATTAGCACAATGGATTGGTCCGTTCAACTATTTAAGTCTAATTGGATTTTATACTTACCGTATCAGAATTAGTAGTCAATGGGATATTAGCAAATCGAATAATAATTTATTCAAAATTAGTCTTCAAAATGTGTAAAAGAAAAACCGGTTTGGTAACTCTAAAATATAATCTGGTAGCGGTATGAATGTAAAGAAAAATAAGCGGCATATTTTTAACAAATGCGCAACCGCACGCTTGTCATAAAATCAGCGATTGCTATCACGCACGTTTATTTTTTTTAGTTGCTATGTGGACTTCAATCAGTTTCATTTCATCTCGAGATCGTCAAACGTTCGAGAGGCTATTTGTTCGTGGTCAGCTCTCAAGTTAATAATAATGCGCCCAAACTAGACCGGGGCGTTGACCCGGGCGGCGCGGGCGCTCCTTCCCGTCACATCGCTGGCAGCTAAAATGCTACTATGGAACTACCATAAAAATGTACCAGCTGATTCTTTTATTTTATGAGTGTCTAATAGTTCATTATATGTAGATTATGTTTAACTCTAAAATATCTAGTTTAATTTATTTATTTTCTATTTTCAATAGGCAATAAATAAAATATATAAAAAAATATTTTCCAATCATGAAACTTGCATATTTCAAATTGTTTTTTTTTTTCGTGAAAATATTAGTTTAATTTATTTTATTCTTTTTGTTTTCAAGGGGCAATAAAAAAAACATAAAAAAATATTTTCCGATCATGAAACGTACACTGCCTATTTCAACTATTTTTTTTTTTTCTGAAAATATTATCTAGCTCTCAATAAATATTAGCTTTTTATAATTTTTTATCCCTTAATATCCCTTAAAATCTTATATTTTCGCTACATTATTATCTCGATGTATGGCTAAATTATAACGAGTAATAATATTTTTAAAGTTAAAAGTAGTAGTAGGATTAGACTTCTGGGTTAAAAGAAAGCCATTTTCCTTCCTAAAATTTTATGAAAAAATGTTGATTATCTAAAAATACCTAAAAGACTATTAAAATTTCCATATTATTAAAATTTTTAAAATAAAACAAATAAATTACCGATACAATCGCTATAAAAATAAAGCAAATATTATTCCATCCACATTCCAAATCATTAAGATTAAACTCACGTGGTCGTTCGTATGTAAATCACAGTAATTTTGCTTATTGCTTTATAATTTTATATATGTGTGTGAAGTCAATTCTTTACATTTTTCTTATGTTTTGATTACTATCGTAAATTGCAAATGACACTCAAATTTGTCGGCACTTAATAAGGTGTTAACAAGGGTCGTTCATTTTATGTGCGTTTTATTGACACTTGACTCGATTCGGTGGGCGCTACCTGTTATGAGCATTCTTATAAGTATCTTATGGGACTTTAGGCCGTAATAATTTGTTATAAGTGTATTGTTTTTATAGCAACATTTTAGTGGCCTTCTCATCTATGGCAGTAGAGCTATGCGGATTTTATTAGTTTTTAAAATATTTTATGAATGTTGTCACTTTTTTAAATCACTATAAATATAATTTGTAACTCGTGAAAATACAGATAATAAATTACAAAATATTGAAAACAGTCTAAAAAATATTTTAACCCTTCACCGGGTGCGTTGAAAAAATTCATATAAAAATCGTATGTGGTCAAATTTCACTGACCTGCTATGGCCATCCAAGGGTAGAAGGTGTGGTTGGTGGGTTGATGCTGGACCGGCTGTGCTGTCGCTGCTGCAGCTCCTGGCAGTGCGCACTGGTTCCCCCAGGGCAAGGCTCGTCCAGGACTCGACGACTCGCTATATCGCGCTTCAGGGGTACAAGCTGCTGGCCTTACTAAAGCTCCCAGACCAGAGCCCCATTCTTTCCCTCCATATCCATTCTGCTGTTCACCACCAGCTTTCGAACAATCCGCCTTAGCATACTGTTGCTCTCCAGCATACAATTTACATGCTGCCGCTACCGATGCGTCATACGGAGAATCCTGAGGGCGAGGCTGGTGCAAAGCATGAGGCTGGGCATACGTCAACCCTAAAGGAAACCCGCGGTACTGGTCGCCACCGCCACCGCCCTGGTGCACCCCATGGGCCCCGTAGAATCCACCCTGCTCGAAATAGGAGTTCATTCTGATCAGTCACACACAAACGTCACTCAGTTAGACAACACTTATGTCATCGCGGTCCCACGCGCCGTGATAACGCGACCTCCGCCAATGTCACTCAAATACCAGACAATGAAATTTAATTTTATTAATTTTATTGCCTCTTAAACGTCACTCGAGCGTCATAATGGGCTTCGTTGGTGATAAAGGCCAGTTGACGTGTGTTTACTTTTTACGATTATTTTACGACTTAGGAGCGCGTGCCGGGGTTTTACGACTTTTAAAGCGGTTCCGTGTACGGCGCCGGCTCGTCTCACAGTGAGGAGTTCATCAGATTTTTTTTTAATTTTTCAGGTGGCGATGTGTGAGACGGTATCGCGAGCGAAGTTTGCGGTCGGTAGTGGCGGGAATGCGCGGTGAGTGCCAGGGCGACCGGCGCGGCTCGACTCACGCAGTCTACTGAACACGCGCGCCGCCCCGCGCGCTGCCTGCGATCGCACACCGACCGATTGTTCCGTCCCCTTTTCGCTAATGACTATAAATATTATCAGTTACGCTCTCTTTTCCCTTTCTTATCACTCCTCCTGAAAGCACGTGGTCTGCTTACCATTACTGAAAAACTTAGATATTTTCCCCAAAGCAAAGGCAGTTGTTGCATTGTTATTAACTCTATTACCTATAACTTGTATTAAAGAGCTTTTAGTCAGTCCTGAATAAATTGAAAGCTCGTAAATCAAAAACTTCAGCTGCAAAGTCGTAACTTTTATGAGGATAGCAGTCGTTCGAATAACACATAAAACCCGCTGACAAAAGTCAAATAATGACGACTACTGAAAAGTTAAGCCGCAAAGTCGTAAACTCATAAACGTACAATTAGTGAAACGGCCGAGTAAAGAAAAGATTTTACAACCACTTCGAGCGGGCCACAATGAGCGCGCAATATCGTAACAAGGTGCTGAATAGAGTGAGAAGTCGTAAAGATGATTATTATTTCTTCTACTACCTGTTTTTACGAGTGATCTTGTTTTTACTGTCGCGCTTACGGGTTAAGCGTGGGTGTGAGCGGGACGGGGCGCGGTCCGTGGAACGTTTGTTATGGAGCGTATATGACGAGATGTATATCTATCTCGCTCTGGCGTAGTGTTGTGGCGCGTGCAGTGTGGCGCGCACTATCGAAGGGTAAACAATAGCACATTATCGCAAGAGCTCTCAGTTCGCGCGACCAAATGAAGTCATCAAACGAATGAATGGCCTTTGGTGAGCGGCCTACCAAGAGACATGCTCGCATTTTTATTGCACTCACTTTAAACAAATATTTGCCGATAAAGGACGGGATGTGTTCATTTTTTAATTCAAAGTGCGGGGTAATTGGCCAATTTAGGGCCATAGACATGTCGGCACGTCTTAGAAGATCTCTAATAGACTATAAGGCTCCCATAAAGGTGATTAGTGCCCGCAGTTGGTGTTTGTGGGCCAATTTTAACTTTTTACAATAAATGCGATTACTATGATGAAGCAATGAAAGTACTCCATTTAACGGTTAATCTTAAAGCATGCCATGCCTTCTTTTTCTGAAATAATTTCATAATAAATAAGATAGTTTTACGACAAACACGAGCAAACATTGTTTTAATTGATAAATTATAAATATTTTCTACGTATTAATTTGTAATCGATTTCTTTATGCCTACGAATAATTAACAATATAGCCAAAAAACATATGTATACTTAACTTATGAACTTCTATATAAATATACAAAAGTTATAGGAAAAGTTATACATATTAGACCAACAAAAATACAAACGCTAGAGTTCTCACCACTTCAATGTTGTAGAGAGAGCTCTATCAAAATCTATACAATATTTGCAAGTAATTCTCCCCTGTCATTCATTCAATAAGTAGTATATTTATGTAATTCAAAGAACAACGCCTGGAAAAAGAGCTTAGAGCTAAAGAGTTTGCAAAAAAAGGAGCCCAGTTAAAAATACAACGAAAAAATTGCTTATGTTCCTAATCGACCGAGCGAGCGCAGCGAGCGAAGCGTCTCAGTTTCCACTAGCCGAAAATTCTTTTGTCTGTCCGGATGTTATCGCCTACAGGTCGCATTTCTGAACCGATTCTCATGAAATTTTGTAAGCAGGTTCGGTAATTTTATAGAATTTTTATAGTCGAGCCAGTTTTTCGAAATTTTATAAAAATGGCCGAAATATATAAAAAAAGAAGAACCTCATATCTCAGCTATTTAAAAACAATAATTCAAAAATGTCATTAGACATTTTTGTTATTCTTATTAAGACGCATTTTTTTTGTTTGAACAACATAGTAAAAATTCAATAAAACCTTTATAAATCCATATGTTATAAATTCTCATACGATAGTTCACAAAAAATTTATCAATAGATGGCGCAGCAAAGCTTTTAATACTCGCAAAATCGCTAATACGTTTACAAGAGTGACTTGATTTATTTATTAAATAAAATTAAATGGTTCTTAAAAATCATATGGCTTTTTTTTTGTCTTGCTTGGCTTTGAATTGTGTGTATTTATTTGGTTAATGGTATTGTATTGTGGATTGCTTTGCATGGTAAAATTATCTTGAACACTTGAAATAATTCTGATATCAAAAAACTTTATTGTATGATTAGAATCCTATCCTAAAAAAAGGAATATATATAATACCTACTCTACTGATTAGTAGGTGATGTACCTACTAAGTGCAGAGAGGATTCGATTTCAAATTGAACTAATTTTTTGAACATTAATTTTGTTGCGCAAATAACATATATACATATAGCAAATAGGTACCATGCATTTCTGATGACTGACGACCTCCGTGGCCTCACGGTCATCACGCCCCGGACGGCTACACCAGAGGTCCCGGGTTCGATCCCCAGTCGGGTCAAGATGGAAAATAATCTTTTTCAGATTGACGTGGGTTTTGGATATTTATCTATATGTATTTGTTATAAAATATAGTATTGTTAAATTAGCATCCCGTAAAGTCTTGAACTTACGTTGGGGCTAACTCAATCTGTGTGATTTGTCCGTCTATATTTATTATTATATTATTATTTATATTATTTGAGGCAAAAAAAGGCAGGTTTCTCTAATTTTTTTTAGTGGTATTGACCAACCACAAGAACATGTTCTTTGGGCTTATGGGTAAAATATGAGAACTTTTTACTTTCTTTCCAGCATTGGTAGGTTGGTTTCAAAACTCTTTTTAGCCAGGGACACGGTAAAATATCGGTTATTTCGTGGAAGGGCTCGCGAGGTCTACTGTTCTGACAGAACCACTAGTTATTAACATGGATTCCTTACCTGTTATTTTCTGAGGTGAATCTCGAACCTGAAACAAGAAATAACGTTCTATTGTTGTTTATATACTTATTTATATGAGCTTATAGCAAAACTACCCCGTTAACATCGCCTAGAAGAACGTTGCGTGTGTTTCATTCCATGTAATGAGACCTACAAGTATATTCTTAAATAAGTAGAAGTAGATGTTGGTTATTTATTTACAGACTTTCCTTTCAATCTTGTGAATTTTTGTCACTTTTATTCCTTTATTGTATGTAAAATATTCTTTCAGTTTTCATTGCTGAAAGAATTTATCTAAAGCTAGTATGGGACCGGGACTTTTCCCGTGAGAATTTCAGAAAATCCTCTCTTAGTGCTCTTTTGAACTCCCTGAGAAACCTTTATGCTCAGACAGTAACGGAAGAATTTTATATAAGTATATACATGTATGTATTGATTTTCCCGTAGAAACACACAAAATTAGAAAACTAAAGAAAATTAGAAAAGCTAATAAATATAAAAATAAACATTTATTTATTAATTTAATTTAATTTTTCTTCCATAGTCAAAAACTATTAGATACTTACTATTTAGTCATAAAAAAAGCTCAGAAGATAAGATTTTTAGTACAATTTTTTATTGAAAATCAGGCTCTTTGTAACCACAGTGATAGGACAGCAACGTAACTCGAAACGTCAGCTACAACCATAGACATAGAGTAAAATATTTCATTCGTTAATAAACTTACAAACTTGATTATCAAATTAATTTAACTAACTCTAGATATGGCTACAATAACAGATAATATAATACCCCTAGTACTACAACAGATATCGTGTAGCTACTAATTTAATCTGCTTACTTAGATCGATAACCCAAAGAGGATCTTGGCCTCCAATTATTCTCCACTATTTTCTGTTTTGCACTGTAAATTCTATAAATAATTATAGGCACACCTAGTTAACACTAAGTATAGGTATGTGTAGTATATCGTTGATTAAGGTAAACTAAATTACGTTACCAAGTACGTTACGTACGTTTACGTTAACAAGGCCGTATTCATTGACCTGATGGTCGGCACTTTTCATAGAGGTCTGCTTGGTGCCCTAGTCTCTAAGATCATTCTTAATTATCTTAGATCTTACGATAGATATATTACTTTATTATTTTATGGTTATTATTAATCTCACTTCTGAGCCATGTCTACAAACTGTTTTCGAGAGTCATTACGAATCGTCTCGCTCGCAGGTTTGCGGACTTCTAGCCTCCCGAACAAGCCGGTTTCCGAAAAGGCTTTAGCACCGTAGACCACTTACATACGCTGCGGCCGATTATACAGAAGACTGAGGAGTACAATCATCCATTATGCTTGGCGTTTGTGGACTACGCGAAAGCCTTCGATTCGATCGAGACCTGGGCTGTACTACAGAGTCTCCAACGGTGCCAAATTGACTATCGATATATCGAAGCGCTGAAGTGTTTGTACGAAAACCCCACCATGTCGGTCCGTCTCCAGGATCAAAGCTCCAAACCTATCCTGTTGCAGCGAGGGGTGAGACAGGGAGACGTGATATCTCCGAAACTGTTCACCGCCGCCCTGGAAGATGTTTTCAAGCTTCTGGACTGGAGCGGACTCGGTATCAATATCAACGGCGAGTACATCACTCACCTTCGATTTGCTGACGATATCGTAGTCATGGCTGAGACTTTGGAAGACCTAGGCACAATGCTCGATGGCTTCTGTAGAGCCTCTCAACAAGTGGGTCTAAAAATGAACATGGACAAGACGAAAATTATGTTTAATATCCGTGTCGTACCCACTCCTCTGAAGGTTGGAGACTCTACACTCGAAGTTGTTGACAATTATGTATACCTGAGACAAACAGTTCAGTTAGGTAAGTCCAACTTTAAAAAACTAGCACTATGGGATAGGTCCTAACCCATAGTACACTTACGCTGTATAAAAAACCTCTCATAAATTTCAAGATTCTACGTTCGGCATTTCAGCTCGGCGTTGTTATATTAATCAGCCATTTAGTTTCCAATTTTATATAAAGAAGATAAGTGTAAATTAAGTTTTGTTGTCGAAACAGAAACCTTCCAAATTCTAAGTTAATTATCGTTTTATACTGAAAGGAAAAAAAATCTCAAATCACATTCTTTTTTATTACAATGATTGTTCAATCATGTCACTGAATGATATAACTTTCAGCGCTTTTTTCAAAATTGATCCTTCCAAAATGCTTGTTGGTGAAGAAAAGCTGACAGGAATTGATTAAATGGCAAACAAACTGTCTGACATTAGTTTTTACTAAAATATCAATTTTATTTAATTTTAAGTAAACCATTACTGCTTCTGCCTTGGTGTAAGGTTCAGTTAATTGAAGTAGAGTAGAATTTAAACTAGAGTAGAATTAAAAATTGATTTCGATTTGAAAACTATTCTCTGTGATACATTTTCTCTATGACAAACTAAGTTTTACCCAATTTTTTTATAAAATTCGCTGATTTTGTACGATTCTTCGGCGTGCAGATTGATGAGCCATGTTATTTTAATTGGAAATTCCAATCGTTTGTATTGAAACGTTTAACTTATATAATTGGAATAAACAATAGCTTCTCTCTCATCAATTACCGTCACGCAAGTAAATGCTAAGATAAATGCAGAAAAAATATCACGCTTAGTTTAATCAATAAAATCCGACATGCTATAATGGTGGCCTGAAATGTAATTGATTGATGCATTATGAATTGTTAGCTGCTGCGTTACGCACGTGGAAATTGCATTCCCTTAAAAACAATTGATTTATTTTTGGATCAAAAGGTGTATATCCTATTCTAACAGGGACTCGAGATTTCAAAAGAAGAATATCCGACCAAGAATTCCTTAGAATTAAAAAAAACTACATATTCTTTTAATTTTTTTTTTATATTTTTTGCAAATTTCTAGAAATTTTGAATTCTCGATTCTGTTTGTCTTTTCTCGAGAAGGGCCCAATTTCTATAGATTCTTCGCTTTAGGAAGTCTTTTCCAACCTCAACCCTTCTTCAACCCTAAAAATTTACCTTTGACATGTCAAGTTTCTGCACAACCACTTCGTAGTTTCAGCGAGAATATATCTGATTAATTAACTATCTCATCAACTTTATTGTAATAACGTTTATCATAAAAATATTAATAAGCATTAATTTCCAAAATGTGTATGTGTACTTTTTTCAATTTTATGTGTTTAATAATAAGCATTAAATAACTTCTTTAACCTATCTCTGTGATTGAATATGGCAACGATTATGCCTGATAAGTAATTCCTATTCAGTGATTCAATTTATTTATTTTTCAGGTTGCTAGTGTCAGCGCCAGTATCCCAGTGTTTGCTCCGATCTTCTGATGAAATAAAGTATACATAATATGAGTACCTATGTTCTAAAATCTGAAGTCTTTGGAAGAGGCCTATGTCCAGCAGCCATAGCAGATGAAGTGAAAAGCTGATATTTTTACATAGATGACATGTTTATTGCACTGGTATCATATTGAAAATTAAACAAAGTAATTTGGTAACAGGCTTCAATCGCCCAGAAAGTGCAAATAAAACCATCTCAACATTACTTAAATCAATACTTTACTGGACTTTACATCGTTATAGCAGTTACAACAATTAAACTTTTATTTTGACTCCACCTTTCTGTTACACCCTGTTTAATTATCAACATAATTCAACAAAATTTTTATCATATAAATGAAAATTTGTTCGAACTAAGATTTTGTAGCGGTCTTATTAGGCCTCCCTTAGTGGCTTCTAACTAGAATAAAAGATTAAATCAATATATGAAACATATTTTCTAATTCTTAGTGGTGTCCTATTAGATTACCTACATCATTATCCACCACCACAACTGGGTTATCGTGTATAATGTAGAGTTTGTGCGCTACCGAGCTCTACATAGATACTTGCAGTCATTTGTGTGTTAGCTATAATTTATTTACCTACTTATGTTTTTTATGACTATACTTGACTAGGTATTTAATTCATTTTGTAATGGACAACTGGGCTGGGCTCCTCGCTAGAAGGAACGATGGAAGGTGGAGTAAAGTTGTCACCGAGTGGTACCCCCGAAACGGAAAACGGAGTGTAGGGCATCCGGCAGCTAGTGTTGGCAACAACTGGAGTAGGATGGCCCAGGACCGAGAAGGTTGGCGTAGACAGAAGGAGGCCTATACCCAGCAGTGGGTCACGGAAGGCTGTGGATGATGATGATGAGTTAAAAAAATGACACAAAAAATTCTGAGATATAAATTACCAAATAGAAAAGAGCCTTTTGCGCAAATTTTTAAACTGTATAAAATTTTGATAATAAAAAAAAATCTAGTATCGGAGGCCAAGATCCTCTTTGGGTCGTCTAGCCATCTAAGTAAGTAAGTAAAAAAAACATCCTAAAGTCAGCACTGCGCGTAGGAGCCGCGCACAAATACAACTCATTCGCATGCGGAAAGCAAAGGCGGCCACGCGGGCGGCGCTCGCGCACGCGCCACAATCGTAAACACCATTTTTACTACCACTCGAATCGTCGTAAACGTCACGTGAATTGCCCGTTTGTAGAACTCCCTGTAAACACTCAGATTATTTCGAATACGCCTCCGGGGCTAAACCTCTGTATAAATTCGAAACTTTATGGACGCGCTCGACGCACGTGGATTGTTATTATGCCTTTAGACGTTTATTGAACCATTATTGACTTGTTTAAAGTATCCGTTTAATATAGATAAAGGAGTTGATAGTTTATGTCTTCATCGTGTGAGGATACACTGTGGGTCGTCTCGATGTCTGCCGGCGCGATTACAGCTGTTTTTATGACTGTAATTTTCCTTTTTATTGAGTCTCGACGGTTATGACTGGTTATTGTGTGATGGATACAATCACTGAACTATTAATGGATTGTTATGATTGCCAACGGTGAATGAGATTACGGTTTATTGCAATTTAACTTAATCACGTGATAATTTTAATGTATTGATAACCTCCTCTCCACTGACATTAATTTTGATATTCTTTTAGTTTCATTTGTAGTTATCTTTGTTATTATCAATCGAAATCCTCACAGCGTGGTGTGAACCCAACTGTGGGCATCGCAGCCCAATGGTTTGGCCCCAAATACATACTTATAATAATAAGGTTTTATTTGGTTAAAAAAGCACCTAATTACAGTACATACTAGATGATTAAAAAAAAATATTACTTAATTTATGAATAACCTATAAAATATAGGGAAGCTTTTATTATGACGTAATTCTCAGAGATCAACCTACGAAAAAAGTTACTGAAAATTCATCGATAGGAGTTCCATCTTTCGGCGAATTTCATAAACGTCGTATCGGGACAAAAATTGTTTATCATGCATATAAATATTACAGAAATCTCTTATTAAAAATCAGTGAAATTGTTTATTAATTATGGGTTTATGTTCACTTTAATATCTTATCTACAAAATCTAAAAGCTCTGACATAGTCATGTTACTGCCACCTGTCGTCATTTCTGGAAAACATAAATGTAGAGCATACTTTATTAGGCACTTTGCAGCTTTCATGTACCTACCTAGAGTAGAAACAAGCTCAAAATGTTTCAAGATATGAACCTACTTTCATATAGAGGTACAAA
Source organism: Ephestia elutella (assembly GCA_018467065.1). NCBI lineage: Eukaryota > Metazoa > Arthropoda > Insecta > Lepidoptera > Pyralidae > Ephestia > Ephestia elutella. Next base: position 12,268,474 of record CM031569.1, read on the forward strand.
AATAACAATGAATTCCTTAATATACAGAAATATGATAATTAAAACAAAATAGACAGCTAGCTAAAGGCATCATTCATCAAAAAAGAAGATATAGACTTATTTAAGTTTATAGCTCATTAATTAACAAAATGACAAGATAATATTACTTATGTTTACATTTGTAGAATAAATCAGTTTTACGATCATCACATTGCATAATAGCTTGAATCCATATGAAAAAGACCATAAATGCCAATAGAAGTGCGATAACACGCTCGTAAAAGCGAATTTTATTGCTTTATTCATCATTCAGCTATATAAATTCATCAAGACACTTGTTAATCGTAAAATAAATCTTATTACACAGTAAAATGATGTTTAAATCGACGACAAGCGTTTTATTTTCGTCATAACAATAAAATTTATTTTTACGAGCGAGCGGTGCTGGTTTTGTATATAACGCCATCTAGCGGTGAAATGCGAGACCGTTACGTCACGGCAGTTGATGGCGGCTGACGTCATTTGATGGCGGGTTTTACGATGCTTTCGTGGTGCTTCAATGAATGGAGAGCTCGTAAACAGATTTGGTGGTTATAGTTAAGTGCCACTCTCTATTTTGGGGAAACTATTTTCAATCTGCTTTATTTTCTATTTTTGGCCATATATTTTTGGTTAGTTTTGATCATAATTTAATATAATACATATTTATTTATTCCTAATAGCACTTAATATTAGATACCTACCTAGGTATTAGGTAGTATGATGGTAGGTAGATATTTAATTAAAATAGGTAAGTACATACTTTGGAACTTTAAGTAGATACTAAAGTAAACTACATAATATTTGAAACAAATAAAATTCAATTGTTAGGCAGAAAAACACATGGTATACTATTATATATATATTACCTGCTCAGGTAATAATAATAATAATTAATTATACCTACACTTTTTTTAATAAAAATACCTATTTAATAATTCTGTATTATTATTTTTTTCCTAAAGCATGTTTATTTCAACTGCTCTACATAATAAAAAAAAACGAAGACAGAATTGGCCTACATATAAAACTCTGCTAGAAAACGTCTTCAGTCTCCAGACAACACTGCCATACTTTCTTTTTCACACAACCTAGTCCGTCCCCACCGCCGCTAGTCACATTAAAACTAAACTAACTTTGCATAATTGTCTCATTCACGCACATGCTGTCGTTATGTTGCGGATAATGGCGCTATCTCGCTCTAACTCGATCGTCAAAATGGCCTCCAAACGAGATGTTTTGAAGGAACACCACCAACTTTTGTTGGCTGTAATGGGCGGAGCGTGCATGTGCAGGGTCGTAATTAGATCTCATTTTATTTACAATAATTATATTCATTAATATATGTGGGGAATTAGTTTAAGTATATTTGTTATTTAATTTAAGTTACCATTATAAGTTTTGTAACGTTAAGTTAAATATTCAGTTTTCTATTTCTAATGAAATTTATGTTATTTGATTCTTAGATAATGCTCGTATATATAACCTATTGTTAAAATCAGAAACAATTTTTTTTCAATGTATTGTCTAAATTAAAATTGATAATAATCATTGCAGGTATCATTACAGCTGCAATTTAATTCTTAGTAGGTATCAGTACTTTTAGTTATAAAAAAATGTATTTAATTATGCAGATTTTTAACTCATTTATTACATTTCTGATATATTTATAGTAAAAATTAATATAAACTTAATTGGCTACATAATTATAATTTACAGATTCATTGCAAGGAAAAAAAATACTTTATTAATAGGTACATTTAATAAAACTGTAAATATTAACAAAACATATATGTATTTATAACAACTTATTGATCAATTTGTCACTTCACAATTTAATATTACATTTTTTTGTAATTATTGTACTTTAAAATGAAAATACACTTAACAATTATTTCATAATTGCCTCTACATTTTGTTAACATACCCAAAAATATTGACTATCCTAGTACGGCCCTGTGTTATGGCATTTGGATATGGCGACCGATGCGCCGTGTGACGAAAGACCAATGCGATTGTTCATTCAATTTAAAAATATAATTTATCAAAAGTTTGTTCTAAAATTGTGCTAATTGTGTTCAAAATAAGTGCGTGGTGATATCTTTGTTTAATATTCTGTGTTTATTTAAGAATAACCATTAAATATCTTCTATAACCTCTCTGTGTTTGTATATGGCAGCCATTATGCTGCTCTACAACGACCATAAAGAGATCGATAGATATATGTCTGTCTCTTTTACTCTCGTGGCAATAGCGTTAAGTAAGTAGGAATGGCTGAGTTGAGATTTTATAAATTTGAAAATGTTTATTTTGTATTTTGCATGTTTTTGGATTTTGCAGGGTTTGAGATTTTTGAATTGGTGGGTAATTCACCAAATTTTACACAAAACCTTATTTTATAAAAATGTGTAGGTATGTTTTTATTTGGAAAAATTCACCCTTAAGTTAATGTTATAGGGAAAAAATTACACTTTATTACTGCATTTAATTTATTATACAGATATTACTCTTTAATATACCTAGGCAAAATATAAAAAACTATATCTTATTTGGTGGATATAAAAAGGTACCTTACCTAATTATAAATAAAGAGGATATACCTAGGTTTATATCCTATCAAGATAATTATAACGCCTATCTTGCTTAGCCAAGATAATTTTATAGTATAGTGCCATAGTGCCTAGGTACACTATAGCTAGTTATATTGGTAGGTTAAAGTAGTAGAGCTGATTGAAAATTCTAAAGAATTTATACATTAATGCCTATTCTGCTTAGCCGAACTTTTATTTCTTCAGCCATTACGCTAGGTGTATTCTAAATGTAGAGCAAGCCTTTAGGAAGTTAAGTATTATTGATACCTACTGTAAATTTTGTTACCAAAATTGCCGCCAATTTTCGCTAAAACACGATAATGCAACAAAATTAAAAATTAATTGGGCAATTTAAATTCAAAATCACGTGCATCTAACCGTCGGCAAATGCTTTGACCTGGCTATTGACCAGGATATTTAGACCCGCGGTTGGTACGTCTGTCGATACAATTATAGATCAAGTTATAATGGTTAGTTTTAGTTGTAGAGACTGAAATAAATGTTGCTTATAATTTCGTGTTTTTGTTATTTAATGTTATAACCTTTACAGCTAATTATAAGTACTTAAAATTATGCTTCTACGAAATGTATCTACGACATAAAATTAGAGTTATGTACCTTTCTATGTAGAGGCAAGCTGAGCAAGCTTAATGTACCATTTTGTTTTTTAAACTTGTTAAATATCATTAATTTTCAGTAAATATCTCAGTAGTTAGGTACCTAAAAAAATAATTAGTTATCCACACAAAAATAAAGATACTGCAAAGAGCTCTACCACGCTCGACGCTGTATCCTTATGTAGCAACTACCCATAATTAAAAATATTTATTACTTAAGCTATTTACAAAGGTCTTTGGTATATTATCAACCTACCTACCAATTATAATATATACCTACTATCTACAAAGATAAAGATAAATATATAAGTGGGCGGCTATGACTCTATCAAAGGAAATAATTTACGTCAAAGTTATTTACGCGATACAAGTCAAATAGGACATAAATAATGCAAAATGCAATTAATGCAATTAGCCAATGATTTGTTACCGCGACGCAATCAACTTGGTGATTGATGCGCATGATTAACGTCCATACATTTTAATCCAATGACCTTTAACGGAACATATTTTTTTTATATACGGACAAACCACACAAATGGAGTTAGCCCCAAAGTAAGTTTGAGACTTGTGTTATGGGATACTAACAAGTTATCAAGATACTTATCAAGGTAGGTATATTTGAGACTAGTTTGAGATAATACTTGGTGAAATAATTAGAAAACGAAAAAGACGTGTAGAAAATGAAGATCAAATGTAAAATAACGAAGAAATTATTGCTAAAAATTTAAATGTTTGTCAGTAGAATAAATTTATTTTGTGTCTGTAGTGTCATGCTGGTCTAGTCGCGAGAAAGCAAAAAATGTATCAGCTTCTTCTCTTCTGAATTGGGTGCTAAACTGGCAAGGTACCCAGTTCTTCAACCTGTCACTAGGTATACCTAGAGAAAAGAAGATATAGGTGGAATAGAGG